>WBNH01000008.1:358056-514407 GCA_013401255.1 Urocolius indicus | reverse complement strand
TTCTTCCTTGCTGCAACAGAGCACCTCTTCCTCCTCCTCATCAACAAGGAGCAGCCCTTTCTCCTTGCACTGTCACCGCGACGGAGCAGCCCTTCTTCCTCACAGCGATGGAGCAGCCCTTCTTCATCCTCACCGCCACGGAGCAGCCCTTCTTCGTCTGTAGCAAAGTGGAGCAGCTTTTTTTGTCCTTGCAGTGTCAACATAATGCAGCAGGCCTCCTTTGTCGTCGCCATGGCAGAGCAGCCCTTCCTCCTCGTCCTCAATGCAGAGATCCCTTCCTCCTCACAGTCTCACCACAACGGAGCAGCCCCTTGTCCTTGCCGTGATGGAGCAGCCCTTATTCTTCCTTACCCTCTTGCCACAACGGAGCAGCCCGTTTTTTCCTGGCTGTGAAGCAGCAACTTTTCTTCCTTCTTGCAGCGCCACGGTAGCCTTTCTTCATCCTTGTCACGCCTTGGCAATGCTTTTTCCTCTTTGCCACCATGCCACAATGGAGCAGCCTTTCTTCTTCACAGCAATCTCAAGGAGGTGTTTGTTGCATACGTCTTCTGTAATCTTCACTTTGCAGTGTTTCATGTTTATATTGCAATCTGTAGAAGTTTTGTTCTTACACATTGTCCGGGTTTTGTCTTAATTGCCGTTTTGCAGGTTTGGTGTTGTTTCCCATTTGGCAGGTTTGGCATGTTTGCATGGTTGGTCACGTTTTATGTGGTGTAGCTGTTGTTATTATTTTGTGCAATTTATCACACGTTTCTAAGAGGTGCAGAGCATTTCTTTTTTCAGGAAAGCTTCCCTTCTTCAAAGAATTGGAGCCCTTGGTGGTGTCTGCGCTGCTGTAGTGCAGCCTTTTCTCATTTGTGTGAAGGAGCAGCCCCTCTGTGCCTCGGCCATCCCCAGGAGATGTTCACTGCATGGTTTTTCTAGAGTCAACGCTGTGCAGCATTGTTGTGTTTATTTGCCAATGTGCACGTTTCTAAATGGTGCAGAGCATTGGTTTTCCCTGGAATGCTTCCTTCCCTTTAATGTTTGGAGCCCGTTCTCTTTGCCTTGTCACGATGGAGCAGCCCCTCCTGTCCTCTGCGATCCCAAGGAGATGTTCATTGCATTGTTGTTCCGGAGTCTTCACGGCGCATCGTTTTGGTGGTGTTTCCCAATTTCATGTTTGCAAGTGTTGCAGAGCATTCCTCTTTCTGGAATGCTCCTTGTGTTTCAATATTTGGAGCCCTTCTTCCTGGCCGCCTTGCCGCGACAGAGCAGCCTTTGTTGCTTACCTCTGCAGAACAGCCCTTCTTCCTCCTCGCAGCAACGGAGCAGCTTTTCTTCCTATTCACCTCTGCAGAAAAGCCCTTCTTCTTCCTCGCCACAACGGAGCAGCTCATCTTCCTCACCATGACGGAGCAGCCTTTCTTCCTTCTCACCAATGTGGAGCAGCTTTTTCTCGTTGTATCCTCGCTGGGACAGAGCAGCCTTTCTTCGCCCTCGCCGCAGCGGAGCAGCCCTTCTTCCTTGGTACAACGCAGCAGCTCTTCCTCCTGCTCATCAACGAGGAGCAGCCATTTCTCCTTGCAGTGTCACTGCGACGGAGCAGGCCTCCTTTGTTGTTGCCTTGGAGCACAGAACTGCAACAGCAACAGGGATAGAGAATATTAAAACATCTGCAGAGACAGCAGGGTCAGTAGAGAAGGAGAGGGAGGAGGGTGCCAAAGCACTGAGAGAAGGCTCCCCTGCAATATGTGGTGAAGACCATGGTGAAGCAGGTTGTCCCCCTGCAGTCCATGGAGGACCACCGGGAAACAGAGATCCACTCGCAGCCCGTGGGGGAGGTGCTCGCTCTGGAGCAGGTTTGCTGTCAGGACTTGTGATCCCGTGAGGGGACCCAGGCTGGAGCAGCCTGTCCCTGAAGGACTGTCTCTCCTGGTGGATGCCCCACGCTGGGCAGTGTGTGAGGAGCTTCCCTGTGGGAGGTCGCATGCCGGAGCAGTTCATAATGAGCTGCGGCCCATGGGAAGGGCCCACGCTGGAGAATTTCATGAGGGACTGTTTCCCGTGGGGAGGGACCCCACAGTGTAGCAGTGGGAAGTGTGAAGAGGCCTCCCCCTGAGAAGCAGCAGTGGCAAGGTCCATCTGTAATGAACTGACTGCAACCCCCATTCCTCATCCCCTGCACTGCTGGGGGGGAAGGAAAAGGATTCCTGGGAGTCTCTATGCTGCTGTAGAGCAGCCTTTCCTCATTTCTGTGAAGGAGCAGCACATCTTTGCCTTGGCAATCCCGAGGAGGTATTCAATGCAGCTGTTCTTCCTGTTTGCCATGATGGAGCAGCCTTTCTCCCTCCCCATCAATTAAACAGCCTTTCTTGCCCCTTGCCATGACAGAGCAGCCCTTCTTCTTCCTCAATGTGACAGCACAGCCCTTATTTCTTGTTGCAACGGAGCAGCCCTTCTTCCTTGTCACAATGGAGAAGCCCTTTTTCCACCTCGCCGTGACAGTGCAGCCCTTCCTCCTTGCAGTCTCATCTCAGTGGAGCAGCCCTTCTTTCTCATTGCCATGGAGCAGCCCTTCTTTCTCGCCGTGATGCAGCAGCCCTTCTTCTTCCTCCCAGCGGCGGAACAGGCCTTCTTCGTCCTTGCTGTGATGGAGCAGCCGACAGAACAGCCCTTCATCCTTGCCATGACAGAGCAAACCTTCTTCCCCTTCGCCACAACAGAGCGGCCCTTCCTCCTCTCCACAGCGGAGCAGCCTTGTTCCTTCTTACCATCTTGCTCTGCTGAGCACTACTTCTTCCTCCTTGTCTGCCTTGCCACGATGTAGCAGTGGTTCTTTCTCCTTGCCACAATGGAGCAGCCCTTCTTCCTCCTTTCTTGCTCTCCTCGACAGAGCCGTCCTTCTTCCTCTGTGCTGCGTTGCCAGAACAGAGCAGCCTGTATCCTTGGAGCAGCCCTTATTACTCCTCGCTACCTTGCCACGATGGAGCAGCCCGTAGTTGTCGCCACCTTGCCTGACAGAGCAGCCCTTCTTCCTCGCCACAGCGGAGCAGCCCTTCCTTTCTGCATAGCCACAACAGTGCAGCCCTTCTTCCGCCCTTCCTTGCTGTGACAGAGCATCCCTTTACTCGACAATCCAAGTAGGTATTTATTACATTGTCTCTGGAATACTTCCATTTTTATAATATTTGAAGCTCTTCTTTGCACCATCTCTGGCCACCTTTTTATCTACTTTTTTTCCTAGTAGACATTTTTCTAGTCTCCCCCCTGGAGCCATTGTTCTGTGTTACCCTTGCCACCAGTAGCCCTCCTTCGCCACAGTAGCCCTGTGGAGCCACCACGTTAAGCTCCTGCAGCCATTTTTTTGTGACAGATGGGAGGCAATGTACTCTATCGTGCTGTGAAGTATCCACCAGTAGTGTGATGCTCTAGAGGGGTCCTTCACAAAACAGCCATGGATCCTTTCAATGCAGCATGTGGTTACGTATTTTGTGTCAGCATGTGTTGATTAGAATGGGGTGGAAGAGCTAAGAGTTTTAAGATATAACAGCATATAATGGTAGTCTTTGGTAGAAGTATTTACTGGTCTTAATTTTCCTCTCTCCTGTACAGTGTTTTACTGTTTTGGTTTTTTTTTTCAGCAGAGATGATGTTTAATGATTGGGACAGCCAGCCCAATCCCCCAGTTGGAGTCACAGCACTGCTGACACATTGAGTGAGAGAAGAGACAGACACCAGGAGCATTGTAAGTGCCTGGGTCCCCAAGTGAGGACAACTGAAGTGTTGGTAGTTGTTGGTTGCAGGGAAATCCGTAGGTGAGCCTATCACCCACAGGTTGGTTTGAGCTGTTGCGGCCTCCGGGGCTGCACTGTGGCATATGGGCTCAGCTGTAGAGGCAGCAGCTGGAGGGTGCTGTTGCCACAGGAAAGGCTACCAGGCTCAAAGGAAAAGGTGTGTAGTTAAGTCTGATATGAGGAGGAGTCAGCCCTGGTGGAAATTTGTCCTTGCTGTTGTGACCCTTGCTGCCCTGTGCTTTGTGAAATACATCTTTGTTTTCACAGTGCCTGTTGCTGAAAATAACTGCTTTTTCTTCTCTTAATTGTCTCTTAGCTGCTTGAGGTGGCCTTTGTAGTTTGCAGTTATACTTGCTTTTTTTTTTTGTTTTTCAGGGAGCCGGTGTGAAGGAGCAGGGACTGGATTTTACCTTTGGTTATTGCTGGAGGAGCTGATGCAGAAGGAAGTGAGCCTATGGTTTTGAGAGCTGTGCCACAGTAGGGCAGCTGAGCAGAAATCTGCCATGACAGCACCAAATTTTTGCTTTCAGCAATAAAGAACTAAGCAAGCCACAACAGAGATATGATGACATCTGATTTAATTGCTGCCTGTTTACTTAAAACCTTCTACCAGTTCTTAGGAAAATGCCTTAGCCCCATGTACTCCTCATCCTTGACACATGTTACGGTTCCTGCATGGTGAAGTCCCTGTACTGCTGTGCCATGGGAGCTCAGAGTGAGCAGCTGGCAGCCACGGAGCTCTTGCTTCAGCTTTTACAGTATTCCAGTGAGTAAGAGCTTATGCAAGAAAATGCTGCTTCTCATTCATAACAGGTGCTGGCTTGTGCTTTTCTTTCTCTGGTGAAACTCGCCTCTTGCAAGTACAGCTCCAGGTAGGTGCAGTACATATTTGATTCCCTTGCTAAATGTTACCAGTGTAGGTCAGAAAGTGTTTTTGCAGAGAACTGAGGGAGCACCCATCTTTGGAGCACCCATTGGCACCCACAGTCCCTAGCCTGAGTTATGTGGGTACAAAAAAGCATTTTTGTTCCTTTTTTCCTATGCATGAGAGAGTGTAGATATCTGGCTGCTCTGTTTGGACCCTTTGCTGCTCTATTTGGACCACGGCCTACCTGCTCCCCACTGCTCAAAGGAGCTGCCTGCATCAGAATCTGTCTCTGCTGCACATTTTTGGACTTGATAGCAGTTTTTAAGAGTCCTTTTAGTTCTCCAAAGTGTAGTTATAGGTGGCAGGCTGAGTGATGCTTGCTGCTATATGGGATCATACTCTGTCACTCCCTAGATAAAATGAAGTCTGTGGGGACATAATAGTTCCAAGGGGGTTCTATCTCCATGCAAGGCTCTTGGCCTTTCTGCCCTGGACTCCTAGTTTCTGACACTCAGTTTAGAATTGGATGTTGGTCCTTGAAAATGAAAGCTGTGGCCAGTTTTGGGTTATTTTGAATTGATGCATCTATGAGTTAAGGGCAGTGTGAGTGCTTGGCTACTCTGATCAGGGAGCAGGGCACTGCCACCCTTCCTCAGGCAGAATTTCTCCTTTCTAGGAGTGCTGCCCATAGCAAATGCAGTTGAGGGCAAAGCACAGCTCTTTTTCCTGCCCTATCCCACCTTGTTCAGACTGAAGCATGCTTTGCTCTGGGAAGACTTGGAAATGTCAAAATACAGCTATGCTGCAGACCCTAAAACTTAAGTCCATGGTAGGGACTGTGATAGCTGCTGCTTTAACTACCCTTGGCAGGGACAAGGATGCAGTGATGACTGAGAATGCTGGGCAGGCCAGACCAAAAGAGCTGTCTTGGAAGCCTCCAGGTGTTTTACAGGGTTTTAAAGCAATGCTTTTCCATATTTATTGCTTGGTACTTTGTTGCTTGGTAGAGACTGAGTTGCTTTTTTGAATACTGATTTCAGAGATAAGTTTTTCCTGGCAGAGAAAATTCTGAGATCCTCTTCAATGTGTGTGTTTTAAGAGGAGCTAATGACAAGAGGATTTGAGCACTTGAATGGATTTGAATATCTGTTTGCTGTGAAATGTAGTTGGTCAGTGTGGTAGTAGGTTATTTCTTATTAATGGGATAATTCCCATTAGTTACTTGTGTAGGAATATTATGGCTAAGGGCAAAATAAAAGTAGTATAAAAATACAAAAAGTATATAAAAATATATAAAAAAAAAGTATAAATTAAATGTCTATAAAAGAGACAAAAACTTATATTAGAAGTATTTAAAATATAAAAGCAATTCACAATGCTGATATTGACTCCATGACTACTATTTTATTAATAGAGTTTACTGCTTACTTTAAAGTCACAAGCAGACAACAAAAGACAGTTACTCCAAAAGTAGGCAGTACCACATAGTTTAAAACAGGAAGCATTTGTCTTCACAATAGAAAAGGCTTTATTTCCATACACAAAAGTCCATGGTATCTTATGTGTAGTTTAAATGAGTAGGTCTTACTGTTACTGTCCCCTGCTTTGTCATGATTATCAGTTAAATGCTCATCCTGGAGCTGCACAAAATCAGAGTAGGAAAAACAATTCTGAGGGAGACAATGCAGGATTCATCTATGTTACCTCACATTTAACCAGACATTGAGCTATCCATCTGAAGCAGTGACTTGCTTGCTGAAGCCCTGAGTCTCTGCTGCTTGCAGAAGGACAGATAGTCTCAAGTCTCTGTGCTCTTTTGGCCCTACTCTGTTTTGAAGGTATGCCCAGGCTTGATGAGATGTGTGGGCCTGGTTCAGCAAGGGTGAGTTTTCCCAGTTAACACACTGTTCTTTTATATGGGTCCCACTGAAGAAACACATGAAATTCCATCTGAAGAGAAGCAAAAGCTTTTTGGCTGTGAGGGCTGCTGGACACTGGTACAGATGCCCTAGGGAGGCTGTGGAGTCTCCATCCCTGGAGTCAGTGAGAGCTCAACTGGACTCAATCCTGGGCAGCCTATTCTAGCTGACCTTTCATGAACCAGAGGGATGGACTAGACAGTCTGGAGTTGTTGTTCCCTACCACTACAGTTTTGTGAATGGCTCTGTAAAGAGCTGAGCGACTCAATGCAGCAGAAACTTCAGAGCATAGGGTGCCTTGAGGTGAGAGCAGGAAAGAGGTCCCTCCAACATGTAGCTATATTGTTTCCAAACATAACAGAGTAAAACGTTCTATGTAAAACTACAGTGAATGTTGATAAAATATTCTTGAAGTGTCACAGGAAGAGACTTGAAGTTTTAAATAGACTGTGAATCGATTTGTAGCCTTTTAGAAAATATGCCTTTCATAAGAGCATGATGAAAATTGGAGACTAGAAAGCTGATGGTCTGTAGACTTCAAGGAGCTTCATCAGGAGAAGTAAACTGAGAGCATAGTGACCTGAACCCAAATTGAGCTGTTTTGCCATCCATCCTCATTAAAGAAGAAGGAAAAGGACACCAAAGCTCAAAGAGGTTAAGAGGTTTCTCTTAAGAACAAACCAAGAGACATCACTGCTAGGGTCAGCAATCATCTCTTCCATCATTGTAATATTTTTTTAATGCATTCTTGGACTTTTTTGTTCACCTGAAATTTTAAACAACTCTAAAATAAAGATCTACACCCCAGGTTTGCAGATGAGTGGAGCACAGCATCTGACTGAATACAGGATTATACAGCAGTCCAGTGAAAATGCATAGTAGGCTGCTTTGTGAGGGCTTTCACCAGTGGTGGGTATTCACACAGATATGGGAGAAGCTTCTGAGACAGCATTCTTTCCTCTTTACCCTCTCTCCAAGATAAGATTAGAACGGCAGAAAATTCATTTCAGTTTTATGCAGTCTACCTCCTCTGTGACTGGCATTGAATTTGTTCTCAGGTCTAGATCTGTGCTAGATTTGCTGCCATTGTACGTTGATCGCCACCTGAGCAACATGATCCTCTTGAAGTACTTCATGGTGTTGTTTTTTACAGTCACAAAACACATAGTGTTTATCATGCTGTTACTCATGGCAATGCATTCAACTATGTAGAAAGCAGTGAGATAATGTTTCTCTTTCACAAAGATAGTGGGGAAAAAGTCACGGACAATTGTGAAGCCATAGAAGGGTGCCCAGCAGAGAACATAGGCAGTCAGGATACACATCAGTACCATAACAGTTTTTCTTCTGCATCGAAGCCTCTTCCTGATCTGTTCTGTCTGAAATCCTGGTACAGTTTTAAACCAAAGCTCCCGTGAGATCCTGGCGTAACATAAGGTCATTGTGATCACAGGTGCAACAAACTCGATGCCAAAGATGAAGAGGAAGTATGATTTGTAGTACATCTGCTGATCAACCGGCCAAATCTGACCACAGAAAATTTTCTCCTGGTTCTTCACTATAAATAACACTGTTTCAGTAGCAAAATATGCAGATGGGATAGCTACGAGTATGGAGACAATCCAGACCAAGGCGATGAGGAAGGTTGCTGTTTGGTAATTCATACGTGGTTTCAGTGGGTGAACAATGGCCAGATACCTGGAACAGACACAGACATTCAAAATGAAGTCTGAAAACACTGATGGTCAGAACACATTTCAAAAAACAAGTGATGGAATTAGGAAGAAGAAAATTGCTGACGTTCTTAGAGGAAGAGACCCTAATAAATTTGTGAGGAGAGTAAAAATTATGAAGTAGCAATCTAGTACTTAAATCTAGGGAGAAACTGGAGTGAGTAGCTGAAAGGTTTGTTAGGCCAGTGGGCACTTGGCAATCTGAAAATCTGAGCATTGGTTAGGGTAGCATCTGAGAATGGTTTTAAGTCCTCAATTTTAAGTCTTCAATTCCCACCTTTTAAGAAAATGAAACTGAAAAAGTTGTAATTTTGTGTAACAGACTAACTCAGATGATACGTCTGAGGGTTAGCGAAAGGTGGGAAGAGCAGAAAGAGAGAATATTCCCATTACTGACAGATAGATTTGCAGAACCTAGCAGAATATACAGGTGATGTCATATCTAGAATGAGCCATGATACAGCATCTGGAAATTTTCTGTTGGACAGCCCATGTTCAGATGAGAGTGTGAAACATGCAGTGATGTACATACACCTAGTCAAGTGCATGTAAGAAGAGAAACATGTTCAGGCAGGGAGCTATTTCAATGTGTTTTTTTTTTACCAAGAGGTCAAAGATACCCAACAGAGTTTCTATTATTTTCTTAGTTATTCCATGGGGTGCAAAGAGCTGAAGCTGAGGTAATGAATGGTTACAGGTGAGCATATTTTCAAGCCACCAACAAGAGACTGTGCATCCATTTTTGCCTACTGGAGGCAACTTCCTAATTAATCTTAAATATGCTGTGTCAAGTAATGTGCCAAACCATAAAATTTGTTTAGGTTGGATGTTTGCAGTCCTTATTGCTGTAAAGCTACAAGGTGCATCACATTGTTTCACAAAGAGGTGTGGGGAAATCAAAGTGCATTTCTTGCAAGGTCCATCAGTTGCCCTCAATTCAGTTAAAAGGGGCTAGGACCAAGTATCATTCCCTCTGGGGTTTTGTGTTTGCAGTTTAGGGGCTTTGAGGTTTCTAAGAAGCTATAGATGTAAGAAGGGCTTATATTAGAGTACAGCGTCCCAGAAAGATGAGGATATTTCTGCAAAAGAAGATAAACTGATTAACATCAGAGACACTCCAGAGCTCCCAGTACAATTGTATTTAACACAAAGGGTTGTTTCAAACTGTGGAATTTCTTTTTCATTCAGAGGTTTTTCTGTGTATGTTCTGTACATAGACAGCAGCCACAGGATACATTCATTCTAAAATAAAATGGCAAGTCAGTGGTACTTTTCATCAGCCTGATCTTGGAAGCAGATGAATTGTCTGTCACTCTTAATAGTGCAGGTTGGCTGTCAAGAGACAGCAGAAGTAGCCTTATTGTGGGGCTGATAAATGACTATTTTTAGGTTATATTCTTTGGAAAGAAGGTTATGGGATAATGTATGTGTTTGCGTTCGTAAGTATGCCTCTCTGCTCAGCAGAACTTTGGGCTGGGTGTGGTTGATATCTGTAAGGGAATCAGGAGGGGGAGGTTTTGGGGATTGGATTTTCTGATTGTCCGTGCATACTATACTTGGGCTGTCACTGCAAGTGATCCTGGAGCCCGTGGACTGAGTTCAGGTGAAGCTGACCTGGGAGATGTGCTCCAAAAGTGTACATAAACCACACCGAGTGCCCATGGGACCAACTAAAGCTAATCCCCCTGCAAATATTTTACAGCATGGACATTGGACATTTAGCAAACACTTGTGCTCTTCAGATCCTCTTCTTTTGCATGGCATTATTTTTTAGTGTAGATATGGCCTTAAATATGTGAATTTCATAGATTTCACGTGAATAGACTTCAATGAAGATGTATGACAACCCTACCTGAGGGAAGTGCTGTGGGACAGGCTTATCTTTTCTACACAAGTGAGCCCATTTAAGTGATCCAAACATGGGAAGACTTTTGTGAGGAGCCTGTTCTTTTTAGCAAATTAACAGCCTATATGACATAACCAACATGGAATGGTTGATTGTTAAATGAATGAGGTTTATCTCAGGAAAAAAAGGCATTGAAACCAAAACAGTGTGTTCTTACAACAAACTTCAGTGAATAATCACTTCCAGGACTGTTTATAAAGATGCATGAGGAGATACTCTAGAAATCATCTGATTCATTAGCAGACTTAAGGGCTCAGTGACCCAAGTTATTTCATCAGCCTGGCATGTATTGAAAGAGCTTTCCAAGAAAATGTTTTAAAAGTTGGGCAAGATAATTAATAGAAAATGCTAATGCATACATGAGAGTGTTTAGAGTCTTCAGCTGGTGGTCAAAGGTTATTTTTAGACACCTGTTAAGGTTTTATTTCATAGGAGCTGATTGTTCTTTCTTCCACACCAGGGAAAACGTCTCTGCACTTAGCCAGTTTTTCCGCAGACTGCTGTTGACATCATTAACGGCTGAATCAGCTGTGCTCAAGCTGTATCTATACAACCATCATCAGGGTTAACTGCTCCTGAGCTTTCTTTTGGATCAGGTACCAAAAACTATGCAACATTAGAGTATAAAATGGCACATGAAATTGGTAAAAGGAAAGGAGAAGGTGGGAATATGTGAATGTACATAGAGGCTATAGAAAGATGTATGTTTTGTTGGTACACAAAAGATGATTTATTGTGATAGCTTTTCTGTAAGGAGTCGACTTTCTAAGTTTCTGGCTTTCTGTGAGTCAGCCGTGTCAGATTCATGTCAGCATGAAGCTGATCCTCAGTGCCCAGGTATGTCAGAGTCTGCGGTGTAAGAGGCTGAGAGAACAGGAGTCATAAGAAAGAATACAATTGCATTATATTGTTAAAATTCCTGGAGTGAGAGCGAGGCATTGAAATATCTTGGGACTGCAACATAAAGCAGGTATTGTAGCAGTTGGAGATCATTATGTTCTGCTTACTCCATTATGAAGGCTGCTGGAAAATCTGCTAAAATGAGTCAGTGTTGTATTTTATCATTTTCTGAACATAAATACAGGTACCATACAGGATCTATGGGTCTTTCCTGGCTTGTCACTGTGCCATCCTTGGAGAGGTGTGTAAGGAAAGAGGAATGTAATTTAATGGAGGGGAGAATGCTGGCCACACTCACTGAGCATCTGCTTCTAGGTTGGAGCATCCAGCTAAGACCTCAGTACTGTCAAATGGTTAATGTCATTATTGATACGTTTTCTCAGTACAGCACAAAAGAGAATAGGAACTCTATTTTGCAGACTAGACACAAGTCTTTTACTTTCCACACCAAAACAATACCTGGGAAAGATATATTGGAGGAAGAGGGAAATATCCTGTAAGGCAATAACCCTGTTAGACACTCACCTGACAAATTCTGTATAGCCAATCAAATATTTCTCTTGATGAAGACTATTTACTATTTATAGAAATGTTAAACTCAGAAAAGCTGTGTAGGCCTGTAGCAAAGATTCCTTGTTGATGTGTGGTTTGGACTGCAATTATGTAGTGCTGGTGAACACCTTGTCTTTGAGTGTTTCTGATTTATATCTCTTTCTCCTCTTTCTCTGATTCCATAAATACTCTCCTAGGCTTCAATCAAGCATATTTTTGTCTGGGGTAATATTACAGCCTCAGATGATTACATTTCTATGAATCATCCAGGTCCACATAGTACCTACCTGGAAATGAGCAAATCCTGCAGATTAAAAACCTAGAAATCTGGACAGCCAACTGCAGAAGGTCTGGCCATGTCCTTGTGCAGTCCTAACACCCCACTTACCTGTCAACAGCTATAGCCAGGAGAGCATTGGTAGAAACATAGAGGGAGACAGTCCGTAGGTAGTTGACTGAGGCACAGAGGACATGGCCGTGTTCCCAGGACAGCTGCCGTACCACGTAGTAGTCCATCTCAAAGGGGCAGCACACGATGGCCACAATGAAGTCTGAGATGGCCAGGTTGGCAATCAGCAGGTTGGTGAGGTTTCGCAGCTTCTTGTAGCGTGCAAGAGCAGCAATGAAGATGAAGTTGCCGATGCCACAGACCAGCATGATGCCAACCAGAGCCACCCCAATCACTATCTTGGCTGCAAAGAAGGTGCGGGTTTTGGTCATGTCATCTTCACTGTCCAGTGGTAGGTCATAGTCACTATAAGTGAAATTGAAAGGGAGAGTGAAGTTTTGCAAGGAGGTTAAGTCACCATCATGGAGACTGTAGATGGCAGCCAAGTTGAGACTGATGGTAGCATTTGGGTTATGTTCAGCTTGCTCCATGGTCACGTCTGTCTTGTTTTGACACGTGGCTTGATTGGTCCTTGCTGTTGTGTCAGAAGTACCCAGGGTGTCAGGATATGATGGTGGCAGAAGAGACTTCATCCAAAGTTTCCTTCTGAGCAGTAAGTCACCTTGTCATTGTCCCCATAATATTATTGAGCAGCAGCCTCATTTATCTCTTTCTGTGGGAAGAAAAAGAGGAAAATATTTCCTGAGAGAAAATGACAGCAAAATGCCGTGCTTGAGGGGAAGCAACTGCCATCTTCTTGTCCCACAGCTTTATTGCTCTGTGTGCACACTGGGAGGAAATAACCCTGTGAAAGGATGCTTCTGTTACCATAAAAGCCCTTGAGTGGCATAATACACTGGTTGGTACACACAGCACTTTTATCTACCAATGATGATATTTTGTTTTCTGCATGCAGTGAAATGACACTAAAGAGTGCATAATTGAGTTTAAACCTTCACCAGCATTCAAGCCCATGGTACTGTCATCCCTGTGCATGGTGAAAGAAAATAGTAAAATGAGATGACACCTCAAGTTGCTGAAAAGTATCTGATGTGCCTTTTAAACGGAGTTCTTTATTCTAGGTGTCTCAGAGTGATGCAGTAGATGAGAATGAGAACTGATGTCCTGGCTTCTAAACACATTTCTTAAGCAAGAGTTGCCAAGATCCAAGAATATAGCCAAGCCAGCACTTTCCTTTTGGAAGTGATTAATTGAATAGGGGGACCAAATTTTCATCTCGTATAATTCATTATTGCTTCTCTCAAACCAGTGGAGCTCTGCCAATTTGCATGGACAAGATTTTTATCCCGTGAACCAGCTCGTTTGTTTGGCATTGCTGTGAAGGCAAATCTGCCATTCACAGGGAGAGTGCTTCTACAAATACGCTCTTGACATGAAAGGGGAAATCTTCCTTAAGCAAGACAAAGTGCCTTGAGGACTGGGAGGAGCAGACTGTCCTCTTTGTACTGCTGGTTGTACCAAATGTTAAAAATCCATTTCTTTCTCACACTGAGTGTAAAAATGTAATCTACTCCCTAATTTTGCCCCCTCTGTGTATCAAAATACTGAAAGGGCTGTGGTCTTGCATCTTCCCATGCCACAGCTGGAAATGCTCACACCAGACTCTTAGCTTTCAGGACAGTCCCACCTCATCCCAAAAGAGAATCGGGGCATTACTGCTTTTTCTGCATGGAGATTGTACATACTGTGTCAAATGCTCTCTAACAGTGTTCATCGTGGCTACAAAGGACAAGCTGTACTGTAGAGCCGTTGCCCCCTTCTTTCCCTGGAACCACCCTCAGCCCCAGATGTAAAAACACTTAATAAATTTCTGAGAGAAACTCTTGTATAACTTCTGTCTCCGTGTTGCTTTTCAAACTGAGAGTTGCAGAAGAACAAAATAACAGAAAGCCAAAGCCTGCACCTGAATAACTGTTCGAACAATTGACTGCTTTGAAAGCCCTCTCCCTGGCTGCCTTGAACAGTGAACATTCATTTAACAGTAGTACTAAATAACTACTTGGATGCAAAATCTGTATGTTGGTCAAATCAAGGTGCAGTATCAGACAGGTTTCCCTGCAAAATACCAAGAGAGAGCTTTAAAATCAATAGAGACAACACGACCACCCGCAAATCGACAGAACACTATAAATTCACTGTACCTGCAGTTGCTCTCATCTTCTTAGGGGTTTCGGGCACCCTGGGGACAGCCTCCACATTTTTCTCCTGCAAATATACAGCTGTCCCTGGAGCAGAGAAAGGAGCAGTGAAAGCAGCCAGAGGACTTTGCTGAACGATCATTTCTCTCCCAGGCAGGTTTGCCCTGCTGCTCAGGGGAGGGTGGCTCTGCTGTCTCTGTGCATGCATCTAAAGCCTTTTCTCAGTGGGAGGCACCTTGAAGCTGTCCATGCATTTCTGATTTTAAAGAGGCAGTGCAATATGGAGACAATAGAGCACAGCCCTTTTTTTTTTTTTGTCTACTTTAAGCCCCCTGAATGTATTGAATTGGCAGAGCAGCTTTGTTACCAAGTCCATGCACAGGTGTCAAACCTTGCACTGCACTTGCTCTTTGACTTTTGTTTTTGGTGAAAATCAGCTACTTACACCTCATGTGATACAGAAACAAAATACAAACCTCCCAGTGGAGAGGAGGAGGAAGGAGGGTGGACTACTTTCCCAGGGACTCTACAGATCTCTCCCCGGCTATTGTCTTTAGGACTGCAGCTGTGACAGCTCCTGCAGAAGGAGGGTCAAACGTTGAATAGCTGTAAATCAGAGGACCCCTGACAGCTTTCCTTGCCCTCTCAGGGAATTACTCAGAGCAGAAAAGTGGCAGTGAATCCTTAAGGACTTGGTGTCCTTTGCTAATGCTGCTTCCTCATTGGTCTGAAACACTCGTGCCCCAGGGAGCTTGCTTCCCAATTCTCCAGAAGGAAAGGAAACACACAACAAACAGATCCTCTGTCCTCCACTTCCAGTCTTATTTACATTAGCTGATATTTTCCAGCATGTGGAGTTGGAACACATTACACGGTCCTCAGTGTAGGAGACCACAGAAAGCTGTGGAAGGTCATGAAGAGTGTAGAAGATTTGCAGAAAACTGAAGATACGTGGTGTACAACACCCACTCGAAAGACTCAGCTTTCATGAGCTAGTGGGCACTTATCTCTGGAAGAAGGAGATAAGGAACTAAATATGTTAATTTGAAACTGGGGTAAAAGAGTCACTAATGTGACACTTCTTTCAGAACACCTGTGGAAGATAGTCCCTACTATCTCGAGCCAACAAACTGCCTTAAAAATTTCCCAGCAAGTACTTTGCAATACGTGAAAAGCCATTAAGGGATTTTTAATATGCTGAAAGGGTGAACCAGATTGACAACAAGGAAGTCAGATACAATCCACTTGATGAATTCTGTCAGAAAAAAAAGGTAAATATTAGTAATTATAGGGAGAGAGAAAGTGTGGCAGAATCACATCTAAAAGGTCCTTAAAATGGATCACATTAACCTTAAATGTCCCTTAGAAAGAGCTAGTGTGCTAAAGGGAGCCCTTGCAAGCTTTATTCTCAGAACATGCATGATCTCTTTAAGACTTTTTTTAAGACTTTTTTCATCCCTCTCATGTTATCTAGTGAATTAATCAAGCAATATGATATCCAAATATTTAGATCCCTTTAGGCCAAAACCTCAGCTGCTGCAGAACAGTCTATCCCCATTGACTCAAGGCACTGGAGCCCTGGTAACTACAGTCCCTTCCCGATCTGCAGTTCATGCTCGGTATGTAGCTTCTGTACAGCAGTTGTTGATCCACTTTGCTCTAAGTAACTCTGCTCTATGTGTCAAGCTGTTCCTCAGAAAATACTAGTAATATCGCAAAATGATATGATTTGCATGTGCTGTGCAAGGCAGTGTGTTGTAGTTGTTGAACTGAAATTGTTGAATCGACAGCAAAACCACTGATCCTGAGAGCTGCCCTGGGCAAATGAGCAATATGAAAGTTAATGGTGGGTCTAGAGCCAAATGGGCTGTGATGATAGTGAGAAGACTCTAAAGCCATGACATATATGCAGGAGGATGTCCCAGCTACAGATACGGTGTAAGAAGTCCTAAAGGTTGCCTTCAAAAAACATGGTTTCTTGTGACTTCTGGCATAAATGTGCTGAAAGAGCAGCTCTCCAGGGTAGCCAGGCTGCCCTGTGGCACAGACAGATGTCTATGCACAGCTGGGACTTCTGATGTCTCAGTACTGCTAAGTCCAGGGGTTTTGAAGCCTATGGGTCTCCTCTTCCTAGGATCAGGACTCTGGGAGGCTTTCAAAGACAAAGTCCCTAATACTTTTTTGAGAGCTCATGATTCTGATGTGAGATTTCTCCTTAATAGCTTTTTCTCAGTGGTTCCAGTGACTTCTCTAATGGTGTCATATCATTTTACATACTGTCACAGTGCCTTTCCTGAGACCAGTGTTACCAGTTTGGTGAATTCAGGCTGAGAAAGAAAAAGTTCTGAAAAACACTCATGTTTAATCCTGTTGGTTATTTTGTTTTCATTAGCAAAGTCGGTTTGAATGGGAAAGTTATTTGGAGGCTAAATGATGCAAAAAAGATTACAGTGTGAAGTACTTGCTCAGAGGCTTTCAAATAATGAATTTCTAAAACTATCACTTAGCCTAGGAATCAACCTGAGGACTATGGCCTTTCATTTTAAAACAGCAAACTCATCAGCTACTGTCTAATTTTTCCTAATTGCTAAATAAATTGAACTCTGAGCAAGGTAATTAATCCCAGGGGATTTACAGAAGCCTTGCATAAAGTGTAGTTGGAGTTCTATAAAGCTCACTAATACAGATCAGTTGGTGAAATGTGACAAAAACACCAAAGATTCTGGGCCATTTTTTTCTGGAAAAACAAACAAAAGATGGCAGCACACATGGGTTACAACCATGTAACATTTCTGCTCAGTCTTCCAACCAGACATTTGATTCACTTATGAATGGATTATGTCATCACATCACTTTCCTCTTACCACCTTTTTCTGCTCCCTTTTCCTTAGCTAAGGAAAAGGGGCAAAGCATCTGTAAGAGCAGCAGAGCAAGCTGTCAACAACCATAGCGATACTCTGCAAAGATGATTTTCAGCACTGTTGGAACAGCAGACATGGCTCTTTCACCTGAAAGGTCCTTTACTGTCAGAGCTGCCTAAGTTTCTGTGGACAGTGGCGTTGAGGCAGATCACACAGACAAATTACACAAGGTTTAACAGAGCAAAAAGCTCACTGCAAAGCAACCCAAAGGAAATCAGCAACTTTTCTCTTACTAGAAGCTCCTTTCTTTTCACTTGTCTCTTTTTTTTTTCCACTTTTTAATTCTCTTCCATTGTATTTCCTGTTTTCTTGTCTTTATTCATCATTTTGGGATTATGTGATAAAATTGTGTTTATTTTGCTCAGCTCAGCTTAGCGTGGCAATCTTCGGTGAGAAGCATAGCTCTGACCTCAACACTAGTCAATGAAATATGTAGAAATAGCTGTAAGAAGCTTATGTTCCTAACTGGCACTTATCATGCTTACCTACGGCAGAAGTGACAGTATTTCAGGCAGTGCAGGAAGCAGAGACCAGCCTAGAGACTGTGCACATGTTTTGATGCCATGGTAGTATGACATGATCACAAAAAAAACCATTTCAGAAAACATTCAACATTTTGTTTCATTATTAAATATTACCTTTTTTTCCCTTGGACATGTCTTTTGTTAGGCTTTGTGGTGGTTTTTTTGTAACTTGCTCTTCCTTAGATCAAATGTCTGTTGCCACAAACCATTCTCTTGTGAAAAAGGCCTCCGAAAGGCAAATATTAAGTACTTTTCTCCCCAAATCTTGCCTGGGCACACTGGTAGCTTGGTGGATGCTAACATGCCAGATGTGGGAAGTCTCAGCAGCAATGTACATCCTCGCTATGGCAGCATGGCAAGACATTGCTGAGATCTTCGCTCCACTGACTTAGCAACTTCATTTTCTGCTAAGGCTCATCTCTGTCACAGTAGTCCCAGTCAGCTCTTACAGACTGCTTAATTTTAGACTCAGGCTGTCAAACCCATTTCCACAGATGCCCAAAAAGACACTTACATGCCAGATATGTGGCATAGCAAAGATTGGTGCTTGGAAAGTTTTCGCTGTTTGGAGAAAAAGAATCAGTTTAGCCACTTGAAATGTTATGTTTTGTTACCGGCCTCTAACAAATGTTACTGCAATTACTTGGAATTTCTAGGAATGCCTTTTGAAACTCAAATCTTGGAGATGTTACCTGGAAATTGGAAATTTTCCTCCGCTTCTGCTTTTATACCTGTTGTACAAAAAGATATTTCTTAAGCACAAAATACAGTCGCTGAAGGCAGACATTTTTTCTTAAATTCTGAACATCGTTCTAAGAGAATTAAGATGAAATAATATATAGCTTATGCAGAACAACATTTTGGAAAGAAATCTCAGGTTTATGGTCTAATCTATACCACTGTTCCTGGGCTGCATTACATATACCCAAATAATTTAAGACAAATGCTTTCCTGGCTTAGTGGTGAAGAAATTTTCTAATGTACAGCTTGTGTTCTGTATGAAACTATCAAATGTTTCTTAGCTGTCACAGAACTTTAATTGTCCTGTTTTAGATTCCTCACTTTAATATCTCTGATCCAGATCTGAAGCTTGCATTTGGCCTTTTCTTCAAGAACTGATTTACTCATACCTCACATTCAAAAGCCTTTGAATTTAGAAACATCTAAAAGGATTTTAATATGTCCTTAATAAGTCAGGCTTGTTGCTCCCTTGGATTTTCAGAGGCAATCTTGTTTATTTTGGATCTTACTCAAAGATACACTCAGTGCATCTTCTTTTTCAGTGTGTACTGTGAGTTGCAGAATGCTTTTGGAAATGAAGCAGCTTTTTATTTCAAGTGGCTCAGTAGGAGATATATCGTTCTGAAAACCTGCTGACTTCTTAGGAGGTCTAAGTAAGAGAAGTTGGATGCTGCATTTCTTAAAAAATTTAACCCTCATCCATTACAGCTACAGTCTCAAATTGAAGTTAGATTGTCAGCACTTTCCTGTGGCATTACTATTCTCCGTTGACAAAGCCTTTTGATTTCTGTCATCACCTCATCAGCATCTTATTTCTTCTGCTCCTTTTATTCAGTGAACATGATGTTCTGTTCATTTCCCACTGACAGAATTCTGCTTGGTTCCTTCTGAATATTGTGGTGGTTTTGCCATTGTCATTGACAATTTGGCATTTCATCCTGTATTTCCATAGCATCAGAATGATTCCAACAATTTCCCTCTGCAGTTTCTATACTCCCACTTTTATCTAAAAGACACCCTTGTTTTCCTTATTTCTACTATCTCAGTATAATCAGATACAATATAGACCAGCATGAATCACAAGGTCTGGTTTGCTAAAGTAGTTGCAGAGAGGGTCTTGTCTACTTCAGGACCCCATCTTTTCCCTCTATCATGTAGTATTTAAAGCTCATGCCCCATTTTGCCACCTGAGTAAATTTTTGGTTATTCATTAAAATTCAGCATCTCATTTTTTTATCACAAACTATTTGAGATTTAAAAGACTCTCGGAATTAAATCTGAGAAAGGGATTAATATACTGTGAAAGCCTTATTGCAGGTAGCCTATGCTGATTGTTTCTGCACACATTGGAAATGAATTCTAACCCAACAGAATACTGCCTAATGATAGTTTAATTTAGTTTCAGAGTGAGTCATGAAAAGCCGCTATGGCACCTTATTTCTGACTTTAAAAAAAGTTTTGTGATTCTTCCAATGTAGTATTGAAACTGCAGGGCCAAGCCAGCCTTCTTATATTTTTGAAGTCTGAGAGTAGCACTGTAGAAATGACTGGTCTGACAGGAGACAAAAGGTGTGTCTGTTCTCCCCAAACTAGGTAGAGATGAAGCAAATTTATTGCAGAAGGTGCAATTCCATGATTTGGGTCTATGGCTGTTCTCCCTCAGGCTGCCTGCTGTGTGCACAACTGGAAATGTCGTAGAGCGCACTTGCTGATGCCTGTCCATGTCGTTGTGGGAACATGGATGAGAAGAAGACAGATGCTAGTTTGTGTGACAAGGACAGCTCAGGTACATGCATGTCAGAGTCAAGGGCTCAGCATCTCCCTTCCTGATACAGTGTGTTGATAAAATTAAATTCCATGGGAGAGGGGTGACAGACCCTTCATACTTAGAAAGGAAACTTTTTACTATTTGGTGCTGGCAGGGTGTCAAACTTGCCCTCTGCTGATGGTCACTGTGACCATGAGAGGAAGGCTGTTAACACTTAGTGATCCACCAAGCACTTAAGCTCTTTTAAGTGTAGACCTGTGCTGTGCTGCTCTGTGCCCTTTGAACTTGGCTTTTTTTCTTGTGTTGCGCTGTGGCTGTCCACCACTGCCAGATAATCTTAGTTTGCTAATTGTAATGAAGGAGACCATTGGCAGCTT
Organism: Urocolius indicus; assembly: GCA_013401255.1. Taxonomy (NCBI): domain Eukaryota; kingdom Metazoa; phylum Chordata; class Aves; order Coliiformes; family Coliidae; genus Urocolius; species Urocolius indicus. The sequence goes on along the minus strand of WBNH01000008.1, from coordinate 493,875 downwards.
CCCCTCAGTACTGGCAAGAGCTGTGTGACCTTGTCTTTAACTTACAGTGCAGAAAGAGGTTCTCTTATAAACATCCTTTTTGTTTGATAGTTGGAATGGTGAACAGAATTGTTTTCTATTCAGAAATTCCTGTTCAAGCTCAAACTTTTTATGGATGGTATCAACATGGTGTGGTGCAGCACAGTTTGAGACCTATTCAACACCACACAGCTCAGAAGCCCCACCATCTGAAAAGAGGTAAGGTTATCTGTGTTGTCCTCTTTGTAGTGCTAGCTCTAATGAATGGCATTTTAGATGATAATTCGCAAAGTCTGAGTGCCTTGCTTACTGGGATCACAACAACTTAGCTCCTTCTGGTTCAAAAGAGCTGTGGTGTGCTTTTCAAGGAATATTTACAAACAATGTGGACAAATTAGAGGCAGTGGGAGAATGTGTCATGGCTACAGCTGTCTGGAAAGGGACAGCCCTCAGTTCTGGAATTTTATTCCTTGGGGAATAAAATGTAAACTGAGTCCCAACCTTTTCTAATGTTGCTATTGCTTATGTTTGGTAGACGACAAAACTTGCCAGTAATGATGTTACCCTTTTGAAATGAAAACCCAATAAATTGGAAACAAACCCATTGTACAGAAGCTATGGCACAGTCACAATACCAGAAAACTAACTCAGGAAGAGTTGGCTGTTCAGCCAAAACTAGCCTCTCTCACTTTCTTGATTAATCAGTTAGAATGCAATCTCTAAAAGTTTTTTAGGAAGAAATTTAGATGTTCAGAGGTCATTTGAGCCTGTTGACTACTGATATCAAAGTAAATGGCTAGGAAATCACAGTGAAAAAATGTCATCCTATGTATTATAATGCACAAAGGCCAGCATAGTGGATCTAACGCTGTTTGTGAATCAGAGCATAATTTAGCTGCTGTGAGATCCCCTTTGGAGGAGTTTCTCTTCATCTGACTAGAGGAAAGAAAGAGAAATAAACCCTCCAGACTGATATATTAGTTCCTGGGCTGGAGGCTGTAGCAGGATGGCCTGCTGATGGGCAGCCTGCTATTCCCTGCAGTATTCTAAGCAAACGTTTATTTAAATGAGCTTGAAATTTTAGGCCCAAAGTTTCCCCAGAAGAAATATTTAATAGAATCCCAGCTGGCCTTTTGAAATTGAATTGTTTACTAACTAATTTTTTGTCATTAGCTACCAGGAAGCACACCTGTAATGACACTTTTAACTAGAAAAAAATTCAGTTTCCCAGTACTCTAATTTAGGTAATTTTGCTGCAGAGATTTCATTTGGAAGAGAAAAGGATGACAGATTGGATATTTGAGTACCATTCAGAAGGTTTTAAAGGATCATTTCCCATTCAGACTTACTAGCCCTCTTTCATATCATTGTCAGATTCTTTTCTATTCGATATATGAAACTAACCTTACTGGTTATAACCAGAAACCTTACTAACCTTACTTCTACTTTACTATATTCTGCTGGTAGAGCTAGCTGCATATTCCTGGTCTGTAGCTCCTCGTTGAACTTGACACAGCCTTTAGCCTAAGGTAAATACAATAAAAGAAAGATGATGAAAAGTTGCCCCGTCCCAACTGCACAAGTACATTAAGCAATGTTCTTTCTGCCAGGGCAAATGGATTTTCCAGAGCTTTCTGCATTGGTTTCCTGGGCAGCATTTTTTGCTTGTGTTTTTTTTCTGTTTGGCTGACCGAGTTAAGAGGTCATTTGCTGAAGTCCACAGAAAACTAGATCATGTATGAATTTATTTTGTCCCACTTAGTTGGAAAAGTGCAAACAGGACACGGTGTGAAATAGTGTGTGAAGGAGATCTTTGGGATGCAGGGAGCCTACTTCTGTTCCCTGCGAAGGAAGAGCAATTTCATACTGTGAAAATCTCAAAGGGCCAGTGCTCCCCAGAGTATTTCAACTGCCTATTGTCTTCAGGGTATGCGTATTTTTTTACAGTGAGACTTGGCATCCTTCAGCCCTGTTCTAGTAGATCTGACTTAAAGAGATTATCAGGAAGTCTAACATCAGTCAGATGGAAGTGTGCCAGGCTGCTCCTATGAATGGCAGCTCCTGCTCAGCTGCATTTGTACCAGCCATAGGAGAGTCTGTTGATGTGGCTGACAAGACAGCAGGGAGATACACAAAAAAAATATTGAGAACCCTCAGCTATTGCAATAACAGGTCCTAAAGCCAAGTCCTAAAGTTGGGCTATTTGGAACACATCTGTCTTAAAATAATCTTGAGTATTTTAAGTGTTGTTGCAGCAGTGCTTTAGAGTTCCTTCCTTTCCTTGCATTGGTCTATATGGCTGCAGCACTGAAAAATGGGAAGAGAAATATCAGCTGTGGTACACAGGTCCTCTTGCCCAAGGCAACCCTTCTACTGTCTTTTTTGAGAAATAAAAACAGTGAGTCGAGTAGTCTAAGCCTTCATCCTTGATGGTGACAAGCAAGAGTCTCAAGTTCTGTAATTAAAATGGTAGGCAACACAAATCAATTGGCATTTAGAAACAAATGCTTTTCTACTTCATAAAGGTGAACTATTGAAAAGATGTAATCCGGAAAAGATTAAAAATTAATCACATTGAATGGATTGCCTGGGATTACTCAGAAATGATAAACCTCTCCAGAAGTCACACAGGCAGACAAGCAATTTACTGCTAAGCTAGGTGGGATTAAAGGGAGGTAGAAAGGGGCTCTTCCATTATAAATGTTCTGTGAATGCTCTGGCGCTATGGTGAGTCTGCTGTAGTCTTTGAAACCACATTGAAGCCCTCATGTTTGAAGGCAGCCTGTCAGTGTCTGCTTCAGTCCAGTACTAGAGGAAGTGACAAGGTCTGTCTTTAAAAAATTTAAAGAAAAAAAAATCACACAATGGATTTCAAGAATGGCTTGAATCTTCTTCATGAGATTTGTGACCTAACACATAAAGACTATAAAATCTCCAAACCTTTGAACTTCCCCTAAGTTTCTGCAAGTTGGTGATACTGGATCATACATTTCTATTAGTCTCTCAAAGGTCTAATTTTACTTCTAAGGTGATGATACCTCTTAGTTCCTGACAGATCATTTCCATGAATGGGATGGAATCGAGGTTAGTGGAGCCTATAGCACTGGATGCAAATGGCTGGAAAATTCCACCCTCCAGCATACATTAAGTATGAATTTCCCACAGTATCGAATACAGTGTTCAGATGTGCATAACTTCTAAAGGTTATCTTATTTTTCTCATTCATTTGATGGGTAGAACTGATGAATGATGGGACAAACCTTGTGTTTCTCATTCCTCTCTTTGTTAGGGTGAACTATTAGGCCAGGGTTTCTCAGAGAGGAGTTCCAGGGGGCAAAGAGATGCACTTTGTAGGGTCCTCTCAATGCTCTAAGCATAAATCTGCTTTCTCTGGAAAAAAAAAAAAAAAAAAAAATCACATCTTTAAATAAACCATCTAAAAAAGGCACAAGTAGAAATCCTGATTCCTCCTAATATTGATTCCATAAACTCATTATCAAGGCTCTGTAGTCTCCAATATGTCCCAGGTAAGCCTTACCTGAAGCCTCTACCTACAGCCCTGCCCAGAGTCTCAGGAGCTCTAATTTCAGCTAAGCCCAGGCCTTAGCACATCCCCAGCCCTTGCACCAGGCACTCTTTAGCTGTGTCTCTGACATTTTGCCTGTATCCCTGGGTTGACCTTGGATTTCTGTTGCAGTCTTGCTTCAGGATCTGTCTCTTTCTGTTCTGGATAGACCTTGAGTTCTTGTCTGGAAAACTGGCCTTGCTGAACCATTTGCTTTGACAAGTGTGGTTTGGAAATGTGGATTTTATTTGTGATCTGCAGACTCAAGAGGGATTCAGGTGCTACTTAACTTCAAAGCAGTTTCTCATTGTCCGTGGTCCAATGTGTATAACATATTAACAAATGTGAAGTTGAATATATGTGCTGGGCTTAGGAGGGGTGTTAGAACAGGGAGGTAACAAAACACTCTTACAGAAGAATTGGGATGCTTGGAAAATAATAGCTAACTTTGAGATACAGATTAGAAAATACATACTGAATCTTGAAGGAAGCTAAGTAAAGCATACTTAGTTGATGTTATTGTAATCTGACATGTAATTTTGCTGCAAGGCAAAAATTCCTCCCAAGTCAATTCCAAAGTCTGCACAACAAAGAGAGAAAGTTTACAAAAAATATGCCACTGTATGTCTTGGTGTATGAGTCAAATAGCTGGCTGAGGAGAGGGAACAGAGGCTTGGATGCCTATATTGTTAGTATTTTAAGGTTAGGGAATGTGATGTAGACTCTTTCAAAATCATGTTTCCAATAATCTTTATGTTCTCATGTAAAGTTTGGGACTGATACTTAAGCAAGAAGTTTTGAGTCTTTTGACTTAAGGTGTTAACTTGCCCACGTCCTTGCTTTGTCACTGTAGAATGAAATCATAATAGCATTGTCTTCTGTAAAACATTTTTCTAACCTGCCTTAAGTTTTACTTTCTTTACTATGTAGTTAGATCCTCAGCTTCTCTGGGCACACATGCTCATACATACTTTCTATGCATGTGTGTCTGTGTATGTATGTGTAATTCTTATGTATGTACAAAGAGGACAAATGGTCTAGCATCGTTGGGTTAGATTTCTAGTATGGTACTGTTTTATTCCTGTTAAGCCTAATGTATGTAATATGTTTACACTTGTCTTTGAGGAAAGTGCACTTGTTCTTTGTTTGCAAGTTCAGGGTTTAGAGTGTAGCTGAGCTTGACCAGTTTGCTTTGGGGAGGTAGCAGTCACACCAATATACGCAACCTTAAATAACTGTATTACAAGCTTGTGGCTGGTGGAGGAAAATAAGGGAAATCAGAACATCGCTTTGTCTAGTGCAAGCACAACTGATAAGTGATTGACCTACATTACCTGCAGGAAAGAACAAAAACTCTAAAATATGGCCTAAAAAACCAGTGACTTAGATGAAATAGGATTGTGTTTGGCCCTATTGTTACCCATAGAAGTGTGTAGCATTCCAGTACAATTTTTGAATTGCTGGAATATCTCAAAGGGAGGTATTGATTGTGTGATGGTATGCTGAATCAGATCAACTGACTAACGTACGAATCTCTGTAAACTGTTAGCTCAGCAAATGCTGGCTTGTACTAGGAGCTAGCTTGTTTGTTTTTCTAATAGTTTGACACCATAGCAGCCAGAAATGTCTCGGCACTTGTTCTTCTAAAATTATTTTACCTGGAATAGTAACATGCATTGTTCCATTCTTGATTGAATTAAGTTCTCACAATATGCAGAAGCAAATGCTTTTTCTTTTTTAAGACTCTGGAAGGAAATTTGCAAGAGTTGTATTCTTTAAAATTTTTTATTATGCTTCAAATGATGTTTTTTTCTTTTGAAATAGCCCTTAAAGATTTCTTTGTGGACATAATATCTATCTTCTGGAATTGGTGTAAATGTGTTATGAAGGAATGACAAGATACTTGGAGATGTAACATTGTTCAGCCTCTGGTAGTATGGTAAGATGCTGCAGTGCTCTGATGCAAGTGCCAAGGATTTAACAACATATTTCTCAATCAAAACTATTGACGAAGACAAGAGATATATGAATTAAAAGTCAGGGATGAAGATGTGGCAGAAGAACAGGCTGATCTAGCAGAATAATAGTTCAACTGTATTGTCCATACATAATAGAAGACAATCATCCTCTCATGCACACAAACACTGCCTATCTCCCCCCCACCTGCTATCCCCATTACCCTTTGGAAAAATAGTATTCACCTCATGTTTTTAAAAAATGTTATAGGAAAGAAATTCTGTGGTTGTCCTCAAAAGAGCTGTAGGAATGTGGCTGACATAAAAGGAGAATTAAGATCAGCTTCAGGAAAAGCTGAGCAAATATGAGTTAGTGGCCGGGGTGTGATAGATTCTGTTCTGAATTTTACACTTAATATTATTTTGCTTACCATCAGAAATTGCCTTTCGGAAACATCTTGCTGTGCTTTCCCATGTCAGACCATAATTCACTGTTGGGCTGTCTTTTCCACTGGGGAAGGAATATTTACAGGGAATGATTTTTTTTTTTTACAGGGCAGGGGTGAAGGATAAAAAGGTAAGCTGAACACCTTAATGTTACATCTAATGCTCATAGAGCCCAGTTTTTACCTTGAGAATAACTTTAGCTTAAAAGATTTTCAGACAGTCATTCAGTCATTAAAAAATGAAGAGAAAAGCAGAAGGGGAACTATTGTCAGGTTTGTGCCTTTAAGACTGCAAATCAAACTATAGGTGATTGCAAAAGGCAGGCTTCATTAGAGCCAAGCAATGAAAATCCTGAAAACATAGGAGAAAATCAGTCATCTCTTTTTGGTGAGAGAGAAAGAAAATTGTCTAAGCATCACTAATATCAAAGGGTAACTTGTTAGCAGATGAACTGCATAGGAAATGAATGTGGACAATTGAAACTTCTGTGTAGCACAGAAATGGGGAGAGGCTATAGGTCAGGCTGAAGACTCAGAACCCCACTGAGACAGATGACCTGCAACAGAAGTTTTCTTCAATTAAAACCTCTGGTGTGCTACAAAGGTGACCTTGAAAATTGCATCAGAAAAGACATTTTGCTCCTAAGATGCCAATAGCTCTATTATAGGGATATTGTCTGATGGAACCAAATGTATTATCAATCATGCTTATGGCTGGATGGCACAATTCCAAACTGCTGATTGTAGCTTTTAGTCATGTGCATTTTCCCCCAAGCTCCAAAGTGTCAGAATAACCGTTTGGAACAGATAACAGCATTTGCCTTTTCTCCATTTCTGCCAAGACTTAGAAATACCTAGAGACTGAGAGCATTAGAGCATATGGGCCTGCCATTCCACTTGCAGTGCCCTCTGCAGTGGGTTTGCAAGTGTGTGTTAAAACAGATCCCCAGCGTCCTGACATCTGCACTGCATCTAGTCCTCTTCCCAATGGTGGTGAACGTTACTCTGGCAGAGTGGCAGTGTTCTGTCCTCAGCTGCTGCTGCTTTTCCTTGAGCATAATTAAATAGAGTGCAGACATAGGGAGAATCAGCCTCTAGAGCCATATTTGCAGCTCCAAATTAATTTGCAGAGTAAGTCAGGAAATTTATAGAATCATTCCAACGCTTTGAGGAAAGATGAAGGAAATCTGTGATGCCACAACGTAAAAAAAAGCAAGTCACAGCCCTTCCCAAGGGCAAAGGGGTTTTTACGGTGCCTACATATGTACCCTGTAAAACCAAGATAGGGTTGATAGATAAAGGTATTTATAACCTCACCAGTATTTTAATCTTTTTAATTACTTTACTTCTACTTAGATTGCCTTCAGTACTGCAAATACTGGGACTAACACGTGATCCTGAACATGCAGTAGTGATTAGGAATCTTGTAGATACATTTAGTTGATTCGAAAGAGTTGGTGTAGGGCTATGAGAATAAAGAACATATTCATTATGCTGTAAAATCTTGCCTCCCTTTGCCTGTTTCAGAAAGGAAGGCTAAAATTTACTTAGTTTCTAAAAGAGATTAGAGTGTGCATAAATGCCAGCTCAGAGGGCTTTGTGCAGGTTAAAGAAAATGGAGATAAACCAGCAAATCTAAGTTGTGCTCTTTTGATAGCATGTTTCTTTTTTTGAAGTGTTTTCTATGCTATTTAGACCTCTGGTTGGTCTGTGATGACCCTTGTCACGATCAGTACTGTGGTGTTGTTACCAGCATCTGCTTATATAGCTATATCTTTTCTGGGTGAAAACCTTGCTGCTGTCATTCCTGCCTCTGCTTCATCAATGTGGTACAGTTATACTGCAGTTTAATTTGGGCTACACTGAGATCCATTTAAAGTTAAATGTTGGCAGAGAATATGGCCGTTCTTAATGCTAACCAGCAAGGCTTCTTTGTATGTTGCTTGCCTTTATACTGAATAGTTCTAGCAGGCTGCCTCTTGTGCCAAGTGGCAAGAAAAATATTTGTCTTTACCAGAGTTTCCATTTAGACACTGCTCCTTCCTGGCTTGAGAGCCCAGTTTGAGTAGATGTTCTCATCATTTACAAGAAAAATGCCCTTGGGATGGGAAGCTCCATGAACCTGTTTTCATTTTGGCATTTAATCCCAGTTTAATACCTCTGGTAATATTAAGGGCAGGACAATCAGTTTAAAATTTACATTATTTACTCTAGCTGCAAAAAAGAGTAACGCCAGTGCCTCATCTCTCTGTTAGTCTGATCTGTGTGTTTGCTGCCTCTCCAATTAACTTTTGGAAAAAGTTAATGAGAGGAAACATTGAACATTGTTTTCATTTTAAAGATAAATCTATTGTGTGTATCTCAGCTGCTTTGTACACTGGCTAGTTAATTGAAGATGAGGCTTAGCATTTCAAATCCATCTGTCTTCAGTGGCAAATGCTAGTCTGTCACTAAATGCACTCAGTCTAGATTTAATATGCTTTTGAGTGTGGAGAAAACAGTTTTCAAGTTGGCATTTACCTTCTGTACAAACAATAGAATAGAGTTCTGATTTTCCTCTGTGGTTTAGGATCGTTCACTGAAAAAACTTGATATCTTTTAGTTAGGTATCTGTCAGTTAGTACAGCAAAGTCCACTAAATGAAACAAAATATCAGCTTGTTAGAAAGTAGAGGCTAGAGTTTGGCATCCACTAATTGCCAGTGTTTGGGAATGCTGAGGCTTAGCTTGGTCGCCTTTTAGGTGAGGAGATGAGGACATAATTTCACACTTCTGTTGACGTGAAGAAATATTCCCCGTCATTTGCTGGGGAAACAAAAAACCCAAAAGTATGCCAGTCTATGGTTTTTTAGGTTTTAATAGTTTTTCCTTGCTATATATTGCTAACCAATTCTTATGAATGTTATTCCTGCACAGCTTAGAATATAACATGAAAAGCAAAGATAACAAGATCAACTTTCTTTTTTTTCCACATCTGTGAAATGAAGCATCATGCTACTCCCTATTCAGTTGATAATGCTTCAGATTATGGGAGTGAGAAGCTGTAAAATAGATCCTTGGTAATGCATGTGTGTGAATCTAATGGTTATGAGTAGATTAACCTTGATCTGAAAGGAATGACAACTTTGCCTTGATTTATAACTTGTAGTTATGTTACCAAAGAGATTTAACTGTCTTTGAACATTCTTCTTAATATATGTATTTTCTTAGCTTCAGTAATCTTTATCGAAAAATTGTCAGAATTTCTCAGAGTAAACATCAAATGACTTCCAAAATAGATAGTTGGCTCTATGTAAGTCTCAGCATTTGTTTCACATTGGAATGTCTGATGCAGATACTTGATAACTGTTCCCTGTTGATTTTCTCAAATAAATGAAAGTTGTATAGATTCAGAAGGCAGTTATATATGTTCAGAGCAATTAAGTTTTGTTAGTGCCATTCTGACTTCTCTGAAGAGATGTCACTTTTCAGAAATGTTAGCATTCTGATTACCCAAAATACTGTAGATAGCATAAACAATGGAAAGTTAGAGGGATTATATTCCCTAGTAGATTCCCTAGTAGCAAACAAATCTTAATGAAAGAGCATTGAAAGAGTATGTTAGTGCTCTGACAGCCTATGTATTAACGCTGAGCTTTGCAAGGTTTGGAAGACATCTGACTGTACTGCTGTTGCATGACAGCTTGTGTGCTCAGTGACCTCTAGTTTCAAGTGGATTTGCCATTTTAAAAGCCAGAGTAATTTCACTGGACTAAATAGGCAATAGCATTTTGCTTGAGAGCATAGCCCATCTTGCTACAAACAGTAGAATCACAATTGAAAACTGCTTATGGGTTCCACATTTTCATGCCTTTTTCTTTAATTCTGCATGAGGAGTATGTTCAGAGGAATAGCAATAATGGGAACATATCTTGGGCTCCTGGGGTAAGAGGTAAGAAGGTGTTATTAATCTCTCTAAATAGCTGTATTTTCAAAGATCTCATTTGTTAAAGTTCAGTGAACTGAAATTGCTTTATAAGGGTAGAAAACAATTAACTGTGCAATCTATATTAAATAACTGGTGATAGATGATTTTATTGCTCTGTTCTTATACTCTGAAGCTATGATATAGACTCTACAGCCTTATTAAAATTGAAAGGACCAAGTACCATGTTTAGAGTTTAGATTTCCACACTGTTCCTTATTACCTGAAAATAACATGGAAGATTGAGCCCATGATCATTTCATTTGAGGTATTAGTGGCATTTCAGACAAGCTCACATTCAGTCACTTGGTGATAGAAGTTTGAAGTTGGTGATTAGGTTTTTAACTTGACTTTTCACAATCAGACATATTTAGTAGGGCTGAAATTCAGGGAGGAGCCGGGAACCAATAGCTGGGAAGTTCCTGGAAGACGTTGGTTTTGTGGTGTGGCCTAAGTTTCCCTAAATTTCCCTAAATGCTTGTAAGTATCAGTATGTCAGAGACTTGTATTTATGAGCTGATCGATGAAAGGTCATCAAGGACAAGTGCATCCCTCAATTTCTTAAATAATTGCAAAAGAGCCCCAGTAATACTTGCTTCTAAATCAAAAGTCATCTAAGCATCATTCAGAAAAGCGAAGGGTTTCTGGTATACCACTGTAGAAGTGTACTGAAAACACAGCAGGCCTACTCTTTATCTGTCTCAGAAATAGGCACATACTTAACTTTGACATATCCATTCTCCAGCAAAGCTTCCTAAGGATAACTGGCCAGTATTCATATTTGAATAGTTTAACATTTCTGATTTCTAGTCCAAGTTTCCTCACTTTGCCTGTTAAGTAGCTGTCATATACTTTACTGCCAACAGATTGGTGTCTACTTCTTCTTCATCTTCCTGGTTATTAATCGTAAGATCTGTATACTTTTTATATATCTTCAACTTTTTTCTCCCCTCTGTCTCACAGTTGGCGCCATCTGTATCATACTGCACAGAGACGTCTGTCTCCTAGAGATGGGTGCTGAAGAGATGCAGTGCAGAAAGCCAGATCAGCTTGCACACTGCTCTCTAGCAGTCTTGTGGCAAGGAAACATGCCTGTCAGGGATTTTATTCAGCACAGAGACATCAAGTGACAGCGCTGGGTATTGCAGTTGTTGCACATGAGCAAGAGCGCAGTCCTGAGTTTTCTGAGCCTTTTTTGCTTCTTTGGAAAACACATTTATTTGTGACATAAAAGAAGATATTGGAGCTTTTCTGGATCTTCAGAGGCAGAGGGCATAAGTCTTCCTTATTCTGCAGTTGTTTAGGAAGGTTTTGGTTCTATTGGCAATGCAGGTGAGTTACAGAACATTACTTTTTAATAGTGCTTGCAAATAATATTGCAAATAACTCTTATTGTACACCAGAATGGCAGAAAAGCAGTTCTGTGACTATGGTCATGCTTCAGCTACAGATGAAGTAAAACTGCAGGGAAGCTGTCTATAGAAGAGTTATTTATATAAGCATCCTTGATAGATTTTTCTTCTTTAAAGCTGCTTTACTCCTCTTGTATAAAAATTCAAGGGATGCACAGATGGGACCTCTTCATGGCTGGATGTAGGCATAGCACACTACTACTGGCCCCTGGCAGGGCACAGCTGCAGCCGTAGTGTCTCCTGCAGGCTGTGACTATGCCTGGCAGTCATAAAAGTCCAACATCCTGACCAAGGATAGATGTGAGTGCTTGTGAGCTGATGCTATAAGGGCATCTGTGAGCCTCTCCTAAGCCTTTTCCACTTTGCTGACCAGAGCATGTAAACATCTCATGCTCCAAAATGCTAGTTTTGTGACAACATTTACGAAAACAGGAAGAACTTGCTTAGTTCTTATCTACTATATATTTGTCTGATTGTAACCGTATCTTTTCAGCGTTCACTTGTTCTGCTGCTTTATAACCATGATGATCTTTGAAGCCGACTGAACTGATTTGCTTGTGCTTTGTGCATGGGTAGCCCTACAAATTATTATCTGGCTTTGAAATCAAGGGGGTAATAAATTTATGAAAAACAGTTCTTGTTGTTTAAGTAGTTCACATTGCAGAACATACAGTTCACCAGTATTCCCAGTTTCCTACTAGGCTCTGTGAATTTACCTGGCTTTAGGGAGTATGGCTGTGCAGTGAGACCAGTGGCTGGAAGAGATGGAAATCCAAGCTGTAAATAACTTTCTTAAAATGGCACTTCCCATGCTTTGCTTCTGTGACTGTGTACTCACTGGGGTGCTTACTTTACTGCTGATGGGATTACGAGATGTTAGGAGAAAGGAGAAAAACTGCTGTCTGAGAGGGCAGCAATGTGTTGAGGAGGAGGAGGCACAGACACATTAGCATTGTAATCAGCACTGTAATGTGTTAGTTCTGTGGGAGCAGTGGACTGCCTGCCTCAGATGGTTTCTCTGTTCTTTCCCTTTTATGTCAAAGCTCCCAGACATTGACCTCTGGCATTTTTAGCCAAGTGTATGCTTTGCAAAACTTGTGAAAAAAACAGTGTGGATGTTAGATTTCTAGAAAAATAAATGATCCCATGGCTGTAGAAATGTTGCATTTTAATCAGTGAGGAAGGTTATGTGTAACAGTGAAAACCATGCCAGGTTAGTAATGATAACTTTCAGAAATCATTTTGCTCTGCCCAGATTTTTTTTAAAAAATAAATCCATGCTGGCTGCAACATCCAAATTGGTGTCTCTGTATCCCTGGACTCCTCAGGTAATTATTCTGAAAATTGTCCAAATAATCTAAAAGCTGAAGGCTTCTGAATGGAATATACTTAACTATATAAATATACATTCTTTAGTAGATATTCTGAGAGCTTGTTTGCCACCCTTCTTGTCTCCTAAAGAGCTGTGCAGAAGAGACAAGCTAGTATCCAATGTTTGCTCCACTTTAATCGGTGCCATATTGTATATTGATGGTGGATAACTTGTTTGCATACAGAAAAGATCCAAAATGAATGGATCATGCCAGTAATTTGTGTTCATAATAAAGCAGAGACTGATATTTCTTCATGATTATAACCTAACTACTCCTCTGCTTTACTATCTCCTCCTGCAGCTGCAAGGTAACTTTCCCAGCACTTCACTTGAGCTAATCTGGAGTGTACATGAACCAGTAGATGATATAGAGTGCTTTTACTGTCTGCCAGACCTGAACAGATCACACTTTGGTGCACGTTTCATCAGGGCTGACAAACTCCTTCTAAACATGCTTAAAAGTAGCCCCGATAGTGTGCTTAGCTCTTGGCAGTCATTGCAACACTGGTAAGAATGGGTTTATGTGATTCTTCATTGCTGAAAAAGTAATGAGAAACAAAGTGGGATTTCTAGGGTTTTCAGTTTAGTGTGAGCTTGAGCCATAAGGACTGATACCACATACATAGGCTGAGAACTGGAGAGGGGCTAAGAGCAGAGAGGGTATAAAACTGTGAAAAGAATATTTAGAAATATCCCTTCTAAAAAATGATCATTTCTTATGTATAATGATAATGTCACTTTGCTTTCCCAAGGAGGCCGAACTTCAGCACTTCATATCTGTCCACCCTGCTCTTTCATAATGATTTGGTTGCTGTTGATTACTTGTGATTGTCACAAAGGGCATGGACATGAATAACTATAACCTGTCCATTTTGTCATTTGGAAAAGATTGTCTCTGAGGGCAGAGGAGCATAATCAGATATTTCACATAATTAGATATTCAGGAGCAAAGTGCCTTCAAGTTATGTCTGTGCCAGACTAATGGGATTTGTGTGATGAGATTTGAATATATTTTGCATGTAAGCATTTTGAGAAAGAGCTAGCTGTATGATGGAGACAGGAATTACTGAATTTCCTGTGGGATTGATATTTTGAGGGGAGGGGAAAAAAGGTCAACCTTTTGAATATGACCTTTGTTGTCCATCCTTGCCTATTTTAATTTAAGCAAGTGAAATATTGGGCTTTCGTACTTGTATTTAGGATTCTGCAATGAGTAGTACAGGGACAATATCAATAGCTTTCCCTGAATAAATCCTAGAAATACACGTGCTCCAAGATGAAGGAATTGCACTGTGCCTCATAGGTCAAATACTGCAGATCGGTGAACTTCTTCAGCAAGGCACGTAACACCATCTGTCAACCCTAACTTTGTCTGACAGACATTGCAGCTCTTCCTTGTCAGAAATTCAGACATGAGGATTTTTCAAACAGCACAGGCTGCCATGCTCTATGTTTGAACTTAAAACCATTATTTTTTCTTTTTTTCCTCTTCCTCAAGTAGGATGAGAGTATTTAAAGAAAGCATTCTCAGCCTGAGGAAACTCTTCTTCCTGGGAGTGCCTTTCCCTTGCCAGGAAAATTCAGTGGCATAACATAACTGACTTTCATTAAGAAAATTTTTATTTTAAAGAATGTGTATTTTTGGTGCCACAGGCAACAAATAATGCCACATGGAAGATTTTTTTTTAAAAGGGTTCATTTTCATTTCCACATCATTGTTTTTCTCTTCAGTCACTGCCTAGTGCTGTCACTACAGAGGTTAGATTGGAAGGAATACATCCCAGGCTTTCACGTGGATTTGCAGGGTGCTTGTATGCAACATGCTTAAACACCCTGATCTGAAACTCTTGCCATTTGGCATGATTAAGGTTAGAGTGATGCATGTTCTTCATTATAGCTGTCGTAATGTTTCCAAGATTTTCAATCTTGATATCATTTTATTATGAATCATATAATGCAGTTTCTTCCTGCTACTAATGCCTTTTTATCATCATGACAGAATATCCCAGAATGATTCTGAGAAGATTTAAGCTTATTTTATTGAAGTTTTTGTCTTCTCTGCTATTTATGACTGTGAAACACATGTGAACTGCATGAACAGTTGCCTCCTGTGTTTAGGGAAAGACAGCTTATGCCCTCTGCTCAGTCATTACTTTTTTAGACTCCATCTGGATGATAGATGCAGGGGGAGGGTGAGAAGGCAGGGAAGAAGTTCAAACTCAGGAAATAAAATAGAGGCTAAAAGTAGTTTCATTTCTCCATAGATATTTTTATTAATAACACTGTAGGGTTTTTGCCAGCCTGGAATTCTTTGTACAGGAGAAGTCTGAGTTATAATTCAACACACCCATTGCTGTAAAGTGGAGCCAGGTAGTCCTACTCTTTTGGTAAAGTCTGTGCCATCCATATGTGAAAAAAGCAGACTAGATAATGTGCAAGACCTGTTCTTGAACTCTTCAACCACCATTACAGCTACTTTGTGACAGATCAGTCTTGATCATTTGTACGGTTGTGCTGAAGAAGGACAAACCTGGTTGATTTGTTGTATTTTTTTCTGCAGAGACAGTCTGAGGTTTTTATTTTGTTTGTGAGGTTTTTTTCCTTGAAAAGCTGCTACAATGCGGAAAAGCTCTTTTGCTGCAGAGGTAGGAAAGTTGGTGGTTAATGGATTGCACCCTCAGGATGGGGCAGTAACCACGTACAGTAGAAGGTTTTGTGCCCCATCTTGGCAGGATTGTCTGTGCTCTATAAACACGGAGCCTCAAGTGGTAGCTTGAGTATTCTGGTTTTGTTGGATGGGTTTTTTGTGGAATACTTTTCATCAGCTTTGAAAACTAAATGGTGTTTTTGTAAACTGAGCGTGAGAACACATTTATCTCTTCAGTGAGGGTTAACTGCTACCTGTGCTGACGTGCTTTTCAGAGATACCTCCAGCCTAGCTGCATGCCCAAGCCTGATGGACTGCCTTTATGAGCCCATATGATACTGGCTTTCTCATAGCTTTGAGCACAAGTTGAACACTAGTTGAAGAAGGTGAGGAGATGCAAGCTTTGTTTTTTCCTGATGTACTAGTTGCTCCAGTAAAAGAATATTGCTGCTTCTACAGTCCTGCTTGTGAAGTGCAGAAGCTGATTTTAAATAATAATTCAGTGTTTCAGAAGCTTTTTAAAAGGATGTTAAGCTAGTTATGAACAAGACATTTCAAACTTCAGTGGAGGACACATGTATTGCACAGTCTCAGTTACTGTGTTGGGTTTTTTTTCCCCTAAGTTATCTATTTTTGCATTATAGCTCAAGTATGCTGCATGATCTTATAATTAAATACAGTGAGATGCCAATTAGTAATGCTACAGCAGACCTTTAGAAGTCAGTTTGACATACCTTTTTCTGCTGTATACGTTAATTATGGGCATAGTGTTCCACAGGAACAACTCCCCTGTCTAAGTGACAGCAGTACAACTCCCCAGTTTGATATTTCTGTTTTGTCTGTACAAAAAAACTGCTGGAAAAGACAACCTATAATTTTAAAGCATTGGGGAGTTACCGCTCTGTGTGCAGAATTTTATAGCAGAAACACTGGAAAGAGCAATGCAAGTGGAGGCAGATCTGTAGCAAACATAAATGCCAAGCAGTCACTCAATAAACAGTTGTGGGGAGCAAAGAAGCAACATACTTTTCAGAGAGAAATCCCTATTAGTGTGTTCTTTGAAAAGAAGTAAAACTCAGGAGAATTCTCGTTAATTGTAAGTTAATAATCTATTGTCTTGCTGTCTTTATCTCTACTGAAGAATGCAAACACGTTGTCTAGTGAGTAATGATGTGTTTGCACTGTTCTATTAAAAATGGCTCAAATCTTAACAAAACCCCTGTAATTTCCAGTTCTCCAGGGCAAACCACTTGCTACTTCTCATTAACTGCATAAAGTATGAATATTCTTAAAATATGGATATTGAAATGTGCTGAAACAGGTGGGATTTTCCCTGGTTGATTTATAATTACACTTGCTGCTTCATCTGTTTGACATCAAGCACGCATTTTAAGGCTGAGACTGTTGAAAGGAAGATATCTGTAAGGTGTTTATCAAAGATGCACCATCCAAACTTTTGATCCAGCCTCATTTCAGCCAATGTGAATTACTGTTAAGCAATACATACAGATATATAAAAGTGAATATGAGAGACTAAGGCTTTATTTGTACATCAAAAGGGTAAATAAATGCCTCTTCTGTGTGCTGGTGGCAGAGTGAATAGATTTTATGCAAGGACTTCTAAATTTGCTTCTGTCACAGGCTGTACCTTTTTACTTCCTGAAACTCGCTATTTTTATAATTTGAATTATCAGATGGCTTGATTGAAGTTATTTCTACATTTGAGTGAAAGAATGATAGTTTTAGTAAAAGGTTTGAGGATGTAATTGTGAGGAGAATGCATATATAGAAGTACTAATTACACTTTACGAACATCTGTGAACAAAATCATTCCATCTATAAGTGTTTCTAGTAAAAGCAGCAGCACATGGATGGTGTTGAAGTGAATGGTTATGGATGTTGTTCATACATTTTAAGTGTTTCTCCAAGGTGAGAAAAGGTACAAAACAGCTTCTGTTGGTCTTCCTGTGTCTCTTCAACAGCGTTGTCAAAGATGACCCCTGTAAATTAGGTTAAAAGCAGTATAGTTTGAATGGGGGAGTGGTCTGATGTCTCCTTCAATCTAAATTATCCTATTATTCTTGTATTTATATGAAATTTCATTTCTAAAGCAACCCCATTAGGCCTTTCTAGCTGTCATGTCACTCCATCTTGCAGTTCTACAATGACATAATTTCTTAAAAAGTTGCATAGGATGCAAAGGGAAGCAAGTAAGTTCACGGTGTGGTGCTCAAGTATTGTAACCTAGTATATGCCTGAGTCTTCTCTAAGTCAGATGTTCCACAAAATAATGATGCTTCTGTAATACAAGAAGCTTTTTTTCTGATTGAGCTATGGTGCTCTGCTCACTGAAAATGTACACTTTTGAGCCTTGATTCACATCCCTGCATGAGCTCCTCATTTTGCAAACAGAAAACAGAGAAACTGGAGGCAGACTTAGCTACATGTTCACATGCTGGAGTGTGGTGACAAAAATATCCAAGTTTAGGTTTAGCATCACTTCTTCTAATATATATTGTGAACCAGCTGGACGGCATGTTTTCTGTGATCTTCAAACCTATATGATACATACTCAAGTGCTAATTTTGTTTCAACTGCAGCAGGGGGTGATAGAGAATTCTGTCATTTTAGTTCCTGGATCCATGTATGTCCTGTGTGGAAATAAGTAGGTCTAATTTCTGGTCTTGTCATCCCTTTTTCAGTTGGAATGTAGAGGGGGCTTATGCTCAATTATACTTACGACTGCCATCATAGGTTGGTGTAGGACAAATTATATGTTGCTATCAGGATGAGCTCATGTGGACCCTTTTTGCTCAGTTTCTTGCAAGCTGCACATTACAGTGGCTAGTTTATTTCTGACATCTGCACCAAGGCCCATACTTCAACGTTGTATTGACATGTACAGTATAAACAAATCTTCTTTGCTCTTGCTTTTAATGACATACCAGAGAGGGGCCTTGGCCTCAGATGGAGCTTTTACATGTCACTGTAATACAAATCAGAGTTGATGGACAAAAGAGCTGTGGCTTTACCTTAAAAGGGAAAATAAACAAAAAAATCATTACTGCTCAAAAGATGGGCAAAATATGGGTTGCCAGTGCTTCCTGACTTGTTTCTAGGGATGAGGAAAGCTTGCTTTCTCCCCCTGTTTTAGTCACTCTCTTTAAGTCAGCTAGACTCAATAATAGGATACATGGATGACAGCTCTGAAATGACACTGCATCAATTAGTGCTCTGTGGGGTTTTCTTGCGGGCAGTATCATGCTACATTAAGAAACTTCCTGTGACTTTAATGAGAAATCACCAAATTATTTATTTGCTATGTCTTTCATTACTCTGATTAGAGTGTATCATCTCAGAGAAACAAGTTCCTTACGTTCCTTCTTAGTTTCATGTATTCCTATTTGAAATAATCCCCAAAACCCAACACAAATCAACAAACCCACCAAAAACCCCAACCAGAACCCAAAAATACCCTCAAACAAAACTATAACCTCACCACCTACAACATAAATCAGAGGAGCATATAATTCTGATAAAAGGAAAACAAACAATTACAGAAGAGGCACCAGAGAAAAGAAGGACAATTAGAAAAGTATTGATCTTTTAATGAGTTGGGTCCTATGTAGTACTGAAGCAGGTGAGGGACTATGCAAACAAAGCTGAGTAAGTTACTTTATAGAAATGGATGGGAAGGAACACCTAATAAAGCTAGAGACACCTTGAGTTCCCTCTCGGTTAAGCTTTGTACTGCAAAGCATCAAAGCTGAACTGGCATAAATAAGTGTGAGAAAGAAAGTGTCACTGGTTTAAAGGGCTTTCTGTTTTAATTCTGTGTGCTGCTCTGCTTGCATCTCTTGGGAGTAAACTCAGCTTCGTAATTGCTTGTTCTGCCAGAGGGGCAGCTCTGATCCCTGTAGGTTTAGCACGTTTTTGATGATGTAATGGCTGGGTTATCTGCCCCAATGTTTTCCCCTTGGAATATGTCGTGGCCATTAGATGTTTCTCTCTGAACCTACTGACGGTCTCTTGCCAAGTGTTGGCAGCATGCTTGCTCTCTTCAGTAGTATGGCCTTGCTAAAATGCTTACGGGATGTGGGGAAACTTCTGAAAACTGGTTACAGCTCAGAAGGGAACAGTTTCACTTAATCCTTTCCTCCAGTGAGAAGACAAATTATTTTTATGATTAATCTTTTGAAAGAATATAACACATGTATTTTCTTACAGAGATTCTATAGAAACACTACTTCAGTTATGACATATTTCTTAAAAAGCGCAGCTTGGATGGTCACAGCTCTGTGACCCTAAAGTCTATAAATATTGCATTTTTCATTGCTGAACATCTCCTTTCAAGCAGCTTTGCCAAAACTCTAGTTTGTCCAATTCTGCTCTGAATTCTTACACATAGAGCAAGATTATACTCCAATTCTTAAAACATTCAGGCATCTCAGCTGCCTTTTGGATCAAAAAACTCAAGCAGGATAGATAGCTAAAGGCTGACCACAGTTTTGTTTTTATTCAGCCCTGCAGCTGTTGTCATCTTTGTACACATAGATGATAAAAATAGATGGAAGCACTTGAGGGGATTTTGCTTTTATTTGCTTGTGTGCATACGACAACTGATTCTTATGCCCTAGGGACTCTGCTGCTATGCTAGTATGAGGGGCCTTTAAATATTACTACCTCATTTTGATGGATTACCATAAAAAAGACTTGAGTGTAAAGGAGAATCAGTTTCATTGTGATTTTAGTGGGAATTAAGTCACTGTAAGTTCAGTTGTGTTCTTCTCTTCAAATCCCTATAGTCATTAAGGAGTTTTTATTTCTTTTTCATTTTTCTAGAGTGGATTCTGATAGCATTCATTGCAGGAGCCTAGATCCTAGAGTGCTGTACTGTTTGCTGGACCTCTGCATTTCTTGGGGGAGAACAATTTTCTAGCAGGGAGAGCGGGAAGATAGTAGGATCAAGTTTTAGAAGCTCCTTATGGTGTTCATGTTGTGTCTATTGACTCTCTAGGCACCAAGAGCCTAGGTTCGTAACTGAATATGCCTTGCTTTGCACAGGAGAGCATAGGAAAGGGTTTGCAATGTTCTTGTGAATTGCCACTTGGATGGCTTTGAGTAGTCTCGTGTATTGTGGAATTCCTTCCCAATCTAATGTACTATTGGTTGTGGCTAGGACCAGTGTTTGGCTCTCAGAATACCACTGAGTGCAATGCATATTTGACTGAGGTACTTATAAAGGAGTTGAATTCATCTTTTTGTCTTGAACCTAAGGACGTAAGCATTTGACACTCCATATAGCAGAGATAATAATATAAGTAATAAGTAATATCAGGCTACCAACCTCAGGCAATAAATGTTCTTCACTTTTCCAGGAACTTTATGCATTTAATCTCTGAAATATCTTTATTTATTTTCTGAACAGTCGTTCATGCTGATATTAAATAGACTTCCACTTCTGATACACCAAAATGCCTCTGTGAATATTTTCTATGTGTTAAAATCTCAGAACCTCTACATTTTCAAGACTGATCAACCATTTTGTGTGGATAAGATACAGCCTAGTTGACAATTGTCTTAATCTGTTCATATAAAAGGTCATTTTAAAAGCAATAGAGTAATAATTGTTTTTTCTTTGGTATGCTGTAGGCGACAGTGTTTTGAGCTTTATGCTGTTATTGGGAAGCTCATAGTCATTTTGGTCATAACAGTAACATCAACTTTATGTGTAAGAACAACAGCTGGCCACAATGCTTTAGAGTATACACAGTTTTTAAAAAGTAAGTAGAGAATAATGTTTTCCATAGACTTTGCATTGCTTTTTGTTGTCTTTCAAAGGGTATTTCAGCTTAGTTCTTTCATACTTGTCAATGCTTTATCTTGAAGAAAGAAAATCAGTGACATTCTCTCAGTTATAGATGTAATGAGCTGATTCCAGACAGAAAATGAGCATATCAGAGCTGCTTCTGGGGAGCTAAGCAAATGCTTCTCAGCATCATCATTCTTCAACAAAAATCAAAACAATCCTCCTGATTTCAGAGACATCATTTCTATGCTCCTTCATTTCACACACCCACAAACATGCTGCTGTGCTTTAACTGCTGGCTGTCCTCTCAACTTTGGAGTTTTATCAACAATCAGGGAAAACCACTGACTCCTTAATTAATCTACAGAAGCAGTAGAATAGATATTTTGATCAGGATCCGGATTATCCTGATTTTTCTATCTCTGTTCATGTTTGGGAGTTTTCTTCTGAAAAAATGTTTTTTAAAAATAAAATTCATAATCTAGTAGTAAACTTTTTAAAGGCACTACTTCAGTATCTTGTGAAAAGTCCCCTCTGGGGTTAGAGGGTTAACTCTTTTACTAAAGACTCACAGGTGACTTGTCCTGATTTTCTGTGGTACTTTATCTAGGGTAGATACTGACATCAGATTGCTCAGCTCTCACTGCCCATTCACCAGTGATCTGACCTTGCTGCTGTCTATGGATTTTTCATGTCGATGTTAAATGTACGGACGAATGACTAGGGGAAAGAAAAACAGAAAGTGCAGCAGAAGAAAAAAAGAAGCCTCTGACAACATTTTATAGGGAAAATATTGTGATGGCCTTCCTTGGGAGAAATGAGGAAGCTGTACAAGTGCCATTTCAAGTTCATGCTCAATAAATTAAAGAGATAACTTCATGTACTTGGGCACTTTACTGGGGGTTAATGTCAGTGTAATGATATTTGCAGTACTAGCGGCTCCCTAGCTGGAAAGGGTTGCCACATAGGCAGCAGCCATTGAGAAGCAACAAAATAAGAGGGTGCGTGAAAAGTGGGAGGAAGATACCAGAGATTTAATGAACTGAAAGTAAAGCATTTGAAATATAATTACAAGAAGAATATTTGTTTTTCCTCTTGTGATTACACTTGAATAATGAGGACTGCAGTGCCTGCAAAGGAATTGGGAAGTAAGTAACAACGAGGGATTTATTTTCTTTATTTTCAAGAAGGGATATTATTTGAAATGTAATGTTTGATTTATTAAATGACCTGTTTCTGAATTTGAAAAGTAAGGGAAATAAACTAGAGTCTGTTTAAATCAGACTGTATCCCTTGCTAGTGTGTACACAGATATACTTCCAACTAATATCAAGGCACTTGTTTTGATCTATTTCTACTGTGCTGTGTTTCATAGAAGCACTAGCCTACCTCACTTGCATGAATGCCAATTGCATGCCTGGTTTTTAATAAATCAATCCCAGGCATCTCAAATGAGGGAATGAGATTTGGCATGAAGCCTTTGGATGAGGGGCTGGGTAGCTGAAAGGGAAGAGGGATCAAACAGTCAGGTAAGGATGCATTTCACTTTTTCTCTTTTTTCTCTGAGTCAAAATGTTCCTCCCACTGTCACCAGTGCAGTCTAATCAAAGAGCCTGTAGCAAGTAAGGTCTGGGCTGCCTAGGGACTGTGCAGACAGTCTGGAAATTCGTGCAAGATTGGTTTAATTATATAAAGTATGCTGCTTTGATATATTAGGGTTGTTAAGAAACAATATACCCAGAAAAGAGGTTGATCCTTTAATGATGACTGAATGACTGAAAACAACAATTCAATTAAAGCATTAGTCCTTCTGGGAAGGGTTTTATGATGAATCCAGAAAGACTGAGTTTACTTTCTTTTGCTAATTTTCCCCAAACACTGGCTTACTGGGACTGACATGTGCTGAGTGCCATATGAGGTGTTTTCAAGTGTCCCGCTCATAATCTAGTTATGTCCTGTAGGCTCTGCTAGCAAAACACCTCATCCTGCTTCTGGCAGGCCCAGTCTCCTCTCCCTTTCTTTCCTGTGCCTTGTGTGTCATCTATCAAAATGGTCTCCCTTAAACTTGAACATCTTTTGATGCCCAACCCTGAGCTGGCTGTCCTAGGCTGGGCATTTATGCCAAAACTTAATTTCATCCTGTAATAGTCCTCAGCAGTAAACATAAAGTAGCCTTTGCAGATACTCAGAGTGAGTTGATCCTAAAGAAGCAGGTTGGTTGCTATGTAAAGGTCCATTCTCAGCTGCTGTCTTTCTGCTGCAGAGCAGCTGAACAGCAAATGTTGGGAAACCTCCATAGTAAATGACAGCTCTTTTATCTCTCTTGCTCTAAGTGATTATGGATTGAAAGGTATGTATGAAATGGGTTTGCTGGTGGCTTAAATGGAGTATTTAGTGTTTACCCAGCACAAGGTATTTTTTTTTCCCTCCAGTACATGTATGGTATTTATCACATTCATTTCTAAGGAGGATGTGATACTTTTTTCTAGTGAACTGTAAAGACTGAATTAGGTTATTTGGAAACTTCAGTCTAGTCCTAGGTGCCACTCAGATACACAGGGAATAAAGTGTGACATACAGGCTGTCAAAAAAAATGACGCTTTAAAAACCTCTTGATCTGTTTAATACCTGCAGGCTCTTCTGTCATTTACCTGTAGCACACAGTGCTGCTTTAAGACTGAATATTAGAATTTTAAGTTTACTTTTGAATTACTGCCTCTTCCTCAATAGACGGGGAAAGATTTTAACCACTGCTGCTGATGCTGGATGCAAAGTCAGTAACCACAACTTTCTGGCAACATGTACCTTATCTGACTTTGGTTTCTAGGAAATCAGAAACTTGCACCAGTTTTTCTGTGCCAATTCCAGGTCTTGACATTTTCTTTCCTGTGCAAGAAAATAGTACAAAATAATGAGATCTGGTTCAGCCTTGCTACAGGATTTTTTCCTTGTAGTTGTGTTAGAGTGGAGTGAGAGGGTTTTCTGCCTGAATGCACTGGGTATTAAAGTAGTAAAAAAAGCTGGGTAAAGGTGATGCTGTCTGTCTGGACACCTATCCTGATATGTGTTTCCTTTGGTGTTTCTCTGTCAACTCTCTTGTAGTATTACAACTTTGCAAAAATGCAAAGAGGGAAACGTTAGATCTAACAGATTTGATCAAAAGGGATTTCAGTGTAGAAATGTTTATAGATAGAAGGTGTCTGGGACCTGGATTCCAATGGATAAAAGGTGAGGGGGGATAAAGGGATTATTTTTGTGGCTGGAACGTGTGGATTGTTTGCTGGAATTTCTTATGCCGAGTATCAAACAGAAAGATTAATTATAATAAAACTACAGAAGTGTGACTAATGATAACATAAGAAAATAATATCAAATGAATTTATAGTATTGGTAGTGAATGTTGAATGCATTTTAGCCTGAGTAGGCCAAAAGGTTCACTACTGCCCTCATTGTTTACTCAAAGGGAGTGTCCTTGGACTCTGAAGTTCTTCTGTCAAGCCTGTTAAAATGGCCTAGAACAAAGAGAACTGCTTTGCTTTAGCAAAGACGACTGAACATCCCTGTGTTTCTGTGAAAGATGCCTGGCAGGGCCAGCAAGTGTTAATGGCATACAATTTAACTTCAGTCTAGTCTGGCAGATCACACAGGCCTGAGGGCATGTTGGCACAGAGCTCTTGAAATATGGACCACATGTCTCAATTTCCCTTATAGTGTCCTCAAATCTCACTTCACCAAAGAAATGCCATTGCTGAATTCTTTCCGCTGATCTTTTCATGAAACAGAAAGCTTTGAGCATTGCTAAGGGGAGCAGTCTGTCTGACAGTGTGTACATAATATAGTGCATTCTGTGGTCTTGCATTTTATCTCCTTTTAGAAAATTCCTTTTTTTAAAAAAAATACATGTAAAATCCTTTAATTTAAAAAATATTTTCCTGAGTCATAAGCACAGGATGGGTATTTACTTACTAGATGCATAAAGCTTTTTCATAGTTTTCCTTATGGTACATTCCAAAATATTAGAAATATTTAAAATTGTTATTTTTTTGCTTTTCCATCCCAGCAGAAGACACAAAGTCCTGCTTGTAACCTCATGGCAGAAGATCAGGAAGAGAATAACTTTAGTATTTACTTGCTGAATAGATGTAGTATCCTCTGCTCAGCGCAAGATGACCTTGATTGTTGAAACCTTTATCTGTTGGTATCAGTGTTGAGTAGTTCTTTGTAATGGTAGTAACTGGCTCCTGGTTTCCATCAATTAACAGTTCACAACTCTTTGTACATGAATGCAGTGGTAAATGGACTCTAAAGAAGCCACTTATGTCATTTAATTCTCTGATTATGCATTAAACACTGTGTGGATGGAGCACAGCCCTAATGTTCCAGGAGGCAGGAGCACCATGATATTAGTCAGAGAACAGAATGTGTGACATTATAATAAACAGGTACTCAGGAATGCAAAGGTCAGAAAATGACTTGCACTCATGACTGCTAAAATTACTAAAATACCTTTTAAATTTCAGCCTCTGCCCAGGTGGAACACATTCTTTTCCCATCAAGAGAAAGGGAAGCCCTTGGTCAGAATGGAAGGTGCCAGGGCTGTGCTCCAGTATTGTGTCTCCCTCAGGGCAGGGTTTGAGGGTTCTCCATCCTGTGGGGATCAAGGTTTTGGAGTCAGATGTCAAAGCTCTGCAGAAGGAGAGGTGTTTTCTGTTGCACCTCTACATTTAGCATTTTTTTGCAAACCTCTGATTGCCCTATAGCTCCTTGCACTTTTTGTGAATTGCAGACAGAGACTTCAAATTCCTGGAGCTACATCAGAGCTATGTGGCCTAGGAATGCTTCTCTTAGCTTCCCTACCGTGGTTTATGATGGTGTGGATCTAGACACTGTTTTAGGGGCTGAGTGCCGGCAAAGGGAAAAAAAAAAAAGGTAATGTATTCATTGAACTAAGTAGTTCTTCCTTCCTGATCATGCCTGTCAGGGAGCAGGTAATGAGCAGGCTGTGCCTCAGCAGGAGCATGTGGGCAGTCAAACATTTGCTCAGTCTAGGCTCTGATTTTGCATCAATATGAACCAATTTAGTCCAGAAGCTAAATAATTGAGTGGTTATGGTGATGTGCCCGAGCAAATGTGTTTTGTCTCAGAGCAGCACAATGTTACTGCAGTCTAACAGCTCACCAGTCAGGGCTACTCATGCCTACCTGTTTTAGAATCATGACCAGAGCAAATCAGCTGTCTGCCCTTCTCTCTGCTAACAGGGGTGCATGGTCACAGGCAGGCTTCGAAAGAGGAGTAGGGAAATGCACTTGCATGTCCATCCCTTAGGGTATTGAAACAATAGGGACTACAAGACAGTCCTTCAGAATTGCTCAGTTTCATTTCCATTCATCTGTGAAATGCTGTTGCCAATGCCTGGGCATCTGTGTGTGTCTGTAATGAAAATCTTTCATATTTATTTGGTTTTTTTTTCCAAAGCATGGAGATACATCAGGCATGTAATGCCATTGATTTAAAGAAATAACAAAGTCATTTAAAAGCCCCAGAACATGCTGACAATCAGTGGGATTTGGGGTGTGCTGCTGCTTTTGACAAGGACATCGGAACTCCTTAATCATCAAGGGTATGTCCAAACAGATTCCCACAGGAGGAGTACCCTGAATATCCTGGTGGAGCCAGATTGAGACACTCTGAACAGCAGACTCTGCTCGATATGAAACATGCCTAGGTTTGTAATGAAAAATCAAGAACATAAGTAAGCCAGCCACAAAAATCAGGGAGTGTTGTGCCTTGACCCCCTTGATTCAACAGTATATGTCCTGTTGTGTGAAGCACCGGATGAATCCATCATTAACCACTAAAGGAGTCAGTCTGCAAAGAATCTGTCAGAACTGACTCAGAATTTTGTGCCCCATGCACTTCCAGCTGGCACTGTCTTCAGCAGACATCAGTGTTTTCAGATTAGAGGGAATGTCAATGTTGCAGTGTGGTTACATGGTTGTGCCCATGCAATATATGAGTAGCCAAGTCTCACAACCTACATAGATACAACAACCTGGGCACGTCCTCAGATGTGAGGTGCTGCATAGAGGGGTTAACTAGAGCCAGGTTATTTCAGTTTTAAACAGTTGTGCTTTTTTTTTTTCTTCCTCCAGTTTTACATGTTGTTTCTATTTTACTTTTTTTTCGCCTTTTTGCTTTAGCTGAGCTGCTTTGGTTCACAGCACTGTGCTGAGTTAAGTGGGCAAGGGACAAAGGGTGTTGCTGGCTTGTGGTTAGGCCTGAGTTGCATTAGAGTCATTGTATAAAGTGCACAAATAGTGAGATCTCCTCTTGCGCTGATGTGTGCATTATTAAGTCATGACTTGAAGTCCCAGGAAATCAGACAGGCTGGTGTCAGGAACCAAAGTGTCAAGGGCACCTTAGACAAGTCTTGAACCAAGTAGCATTGGGATTTATTCCTGAGCCTGGGCTTCCCTCTGCAGAGGAGAATTTCTCTGTATTCAGCTCCTGTACAGAAAGTGCTTGTGTGAGGAAGGTGATGAGTCTTTATCCCATCCTGAGGTGGGGAAGGGGGAAAAGAGGAGCCTTTGCATCCAGAGTAGTGGAAGAAGTCTGCGTTACACTTGCAAATGGTATTTCTCTGAGTTTCACTGAAAGGTAATAAATCACTCACAGACTTAATAGAGCAGCTGCCTGTGGCATGCCATCTCTCTGGTATGGAGAGGAGTATCTGAGCTAATCTTTATAAAACCAGCTTTTTGAAAAGTAGGAATTATTTCTAGCTAACATAATATGTGATTTGAAAACTGTCACTTCATAGCTGATATCTAGGGTTTTTAGCCAGTCTTTTTAAAAAGTCCATTCTTTTCCATTTCAAATGGATGTTTTTCATTAAATGCTTTAATCACTTTTTTTTTTTTTTACAGAAATCAAAAGACAGATATCTGTTTCCTTGGAGACCACATATTCTTGAATCCATATTCAACAAAGTACTTTTGCACATTTTTAATAGAGTAGGCAGAAACATTTTTCTTGGTTTTTATGGTGTTTTAATTGGGGTGAAAAATTCACTTTGAGTGTTTTCATAAAACTTTTCATAAAACTTTTACAAAATCTGACTAGATTTGAACACATTGCTTTAATTCTGCTCTATCATTTCTAACATTTACTTTCCTTTTAAAAAAGAAGTGATTAGAAAGCAGGAAGGAAACAGAGTTTATCAGAAATATAAACAGAAACTGTTCCTGCACCTTCACAGCTTAAAGCTGAGATGACAAATTCATCAGAACCGACTTTGGTTGTGACTAATTTTGTTTCAAATAAATCAGCATCTTCTAGTAAAAACTACCTCTTGAAAAGATTCTGAGCAGCAACTTGTACCTGTTCATGGTCCTTATTTGCCAAATGGCCTCCACAAGACTTTCTGCTTTGTTTTCTGAGGGAACCTATCTCATGCATGTTTCAGATGCATTTTCCATGTTTAGGAAAATATGGGGCACACTCTAAATACAAAACACAGGATCTGTTCATTGTCTTTTGATTTTACAAGGCTATTCAACCCTGCTGTATAGGTGGAAGTTTTTCTGAGCTATGGTGTCATATCTATGTAGCAGTGTGTGCCTCATTCTGAAAAGGCCAGTGTTGAATTTAACTGAATGGAAAAGAGCACTTACCTATTTATAATAGATTTTATCTATAAAATCTATTGCTATTGCAAAGCTGATACGGGGTAGGAGCCACGATACAGTTGATAGTGCTCTTTCTGTTTCAGATGCAAGTCTTATGTCTATTAAGCTGCAGCCATCCCCGTTAATGTGAAACTTCATCTTGCATCACAAAAAATGGAATTTTTCAAAACCATTCAGCGTCTGTCTAAACCGCTTCTGTTGAAGTTTTGCCAATGCCATGTGCTTCAGAAAATTCACTTGAGTGTTTTATACTTTGGGCATCTTGGCAGAGTATGAAATGAGGAGAGAAAGTAAGAAGTAATGAGCTACGTTGCCAGCGCAAATGACTTCAGCAGAAATCTTTAGTATATTTGTCAGAGCATTGTCTCTTAGAAACCTGTGAAAGGCTCACAAACTTTACTTTTTCACTTTTTGTTTGTGCAAGTGGAAGTTTGTTCAAGAACAGGCCAAATAGATGGCTCTTCTATATGTTGCAGTTGTCTGTGGGACCAGGAGGGTTTGGGTAATGCGGGGATAAATCTCATTCCCGTTAAAGTGTATGCACCAGACAGTCTGCCACAAGTAATGAATGCTGACTGGTGAGGGCAGCTTACAGAGCACTAACCACAGAGAGCTAAGTGTTCTCTAGAGCCATGTCTACTGACAGCTTATATTCAACATTTAAGTGAGACCAAATCATGGGCTCATATTTATGACTAAAAACGCAGCTTTGTCTTCTGAAGCTATTTCATCGGGTAATTCTTTGCTTTTTCTCCCTTCAGAAGTTTGTCAGAGATGCTGTATTTCTGATTTTGTTTTGACATCCTGAGAGTTAATACACATCTTAAAGCAACCCTATTTTTTTCTTTTCTGTTTCTGTCTTTCTGGCAGTCACAGATAACAAATCCATAGAGTATCATTCTGCACCATATCACCATGCTTTGATTGCTGAGAGCTCATTTTGTTTGATTTCTGGTTTCTGTGGTTACCATCTAGTGAAGAAACTCACAGTAGGAACATGAATAACACACAATAATGTTAGAAAAGCTATTAATAGTGGTTATGCAACTTAATCTTGAAAGTTCCCAAACCATTAGTTTCCTCAAATACCCAAACCAAATTTAGATTTGTTTTTATTTTGGTTTCTTTTTAGTCTTAGTTTTCAATTATATCTTAATGTTTGTCATCCTCTTCCTTCTGTACTCTGGAAGAGGCCCACAGCTGCCTACACCTTTGCTCATCTTCACATCAAGTACCATATCCTACTGCAGTGGCCTCACCTATAAAGCAGGGAGAATGACCCCACTGTATAAAATCATAGTTAAAAAATCAACATGTGTGAGCTGAACTGGGACTTCTGTTTAGGCAAATGAAAGGTGATGTCAAGAAATGAGGAAAAAGTAACAGCAGAGGTGAAAAAACCAAAATAACTGTAGGGTGCTTTGTGGTAGAAGTTTTTCAGTGCTGTCAGCTGAGTGGGAGACTATCATGTAGTCTGCTTTTATTAATCTTGCTGCCTAGACAGTGCTGAGGAATGACATCAGTGGTGTAAAGTCTTCTAAGAAGACAAGTATGAGAAATTAAGAAATAAAAATGAATAGAAAAATGAGCTCTTTTATTCTAAATAAGGAGGAAGTGTACAGTGATGAGTCTGTTTTATCTGAATTGAGCAAGCTGGTAGAAATTCAAGTTAATAAGCTTAAGTTGCATACATACATGTTGTAGTTTCATCTGATGATTTCATTGTATATAAACATCTTTCTTGCCTGGTAGGAATGAAAAATGAAGATATATTTAGTATCATTATAGGTGAACCTGCTGAAATTTACCAAAACGTGCTTTTCAGTGTCTCAGATATTCATTTGACGTGGATTTCTTTCACCTTGGCCTGCCTGGCTGTTTATCAGAAGTGGGGATAAGTGTATTTTTTTAGTATAATGAGTCTGTATTGATTTCATGTTTGTCTTCTCATTGCTATCAATAAGTTATTCTAATAAATACTTGAGGCTTAGCCATAGGAACAGGCAAACAGTAAACAGACTTTGTGGCAGTGAAACAAGACCTGGGAAGTAATAAGCAGTCTGATTCCACATGTTTGCTTTGAATATGCTGCTTTCTGACATTGCTTTTTCACCACATGGGGATGTGTCCAGCATCCCTGCTTTGACCACTCAGAGACAAATGAGAGACTTCTGCTAACAATGCCAACATCTGTTTACCATCTAGATATTTACTGTATTTGCTACAGTAAGTCCTATATATTCTTGTACTCATGAAGTCCAAGGTGATATCCTGCATCTGTGTAAAACAGTTGGAATTTGATGGTTATCTTCACAAGTGTTCAGATTTCTAGACAGCATGTTGGGAGTTTTATGAAGTCCAGCTATCTTGAAAACAATTGAAGTTGGCACCTAGACTATAATTTGCTGTAGCTTAAAGCAAATCTCAGTTACAGAATATCATATATCTGTCTTTCCTTGGAAGGGAGATGTGAAAAGGCACAGAAAACAGAACAAAGATTTTTTTTTTTTTTTTTTACTAAAGTCAAAGAACATCTCTTTCCACTCTGCATATTTTGTTCTGGCATCATATAAGAGATGAGGCTGTTGAAGTTTGGGCCTGTCAAGTTAAGACAGGAAGATGGTAGTTGCTGAGTGAGTTCAGTAAGTCAGCAGAGTCACAGCAACACAATGCAGTAAAAGCATGGGATGCAGGAGCTGTAGCAAACTGAGCCTAGGCCAGTGCAAGTTACCTGTGCCTCTAGCAGAAAATGTTCCCATACCTGAACAGAGCTAGTAATGCTTGAAGAAACGCCTGAAAATTTGACAGGTTTATCCTTCATCTGTTCAGGGCCCCAAGCCCACTGCTTTGAGCAGTTACTGATTATCTTCTCCTTGCTGCATACATATACTAGGCTGTTTGCTTCTGCTTGCTGCAGCTTTACCACATAATGCAGCCCATGGGATGATTACAGCATAAAACTTTGAGTTTAGTTCAAGGACTTGCACATTGTTGCATAAACCATATGAGACAGCATGTGAGTCCTCAACCCCACAGTCCCACTGGTAAAGGCTGGGAGAACACCTGGGAGATGGTAACTCATATGTGCTTGCCCTGACCTCCTCCTTCTCCCAAGGCTGCAGTCGGAGACAGGGAAGTGAGTCAGCTGTTAATCCTTTGGATCTTGAGGCAGCAGATAAAGTGATTGCAAGTAGTGTTCAGCTTTTCATTCCTAGAGGGCATGACTCAGATAACGTTAGCCGAGGCTGAGAAGGATGGAGCCCAGGAGATGTGTGAGAGTGTAACTCCATTGCATGTCAGACCCTGCAGGTACTGGTCACAAAGCGTGGCTTTTCCAAATTACTTCAGTCTGAATAGTTGGGATTACATTTTAGCTGGTGTAATCCCACGTTAATAGATATTATAGATGCTCCTGGGAGAGAGATCCCAGTCAGTTTAAAACCATACAGAGCCCCTATGATTATTCACTGCTATGTCCTTTTATACAAAGCCAGGACATACAGAAGAAGCTTCCAGTGTCTTACATCAGCTCTTACAGAAACAGCCTATTTAGTATGGTTTGTGGTATTTTGAGACAGATATCCTTGGTGCATTCTGGAAACCAGAGCAGATACAAAATTGCTCCAAAAGAAACGCTATAAAATGCCTGACCTCTCATGCAATGAAGTACCAAACAAATACATTTCAGAGAGGTTATGCATCAGTCTGAGCTGTCCATTGCTCTGTGTTTACCTTCAGGAGGAAAGGGCAAACATCTGTCATGTTTTAGGAGTCTCATGGTTATGCTTATCTGAAACTAGGTAAGCTCATTCTATTGCTGCAGAGGAAGCTTGAAGGATAGAAGAAACTTTTCTGTGTGGAGGAAAGGTGTGATGAGCTGCTGTCCATTTTTGTTGTAATGTCTTGCAGCATAGCCCTCTGACAAGTTGTATTTCAGCTTTCTTTACTCAGTCTCATGCAGTGCAAGGAAGTGCACTCTTTTCACTGTTGTTATCCAGCTCAAGAAGGATTCAGTGTGTATCAGTCATGATTTACTTACATTTTCAGGTTTACTACATGAGGTCAAGGGAGCCAGGAGTAACTTGCTAATCACCAAGCTCCCAGTCCTGCTATAATAACTTTACTGTTGTAGCTTGCATGTAATTAACATTTATCATGATATTTTAAAAGTTCACATTAATCAGCCACGAAGATTTGTGGTAGTTTTCAATATCATTTCTATCAACATGTACAAATAATTATTTTTGGTATTTGAGGTAGATTTTTTTTTTCTTGGTCAATCAAAAGGCAACACTTCATTGATTAATAGTTTTTCTCCTTGTCTTTGTTTTCTTCCTAGATTAAAAATCTATAGGAATACTTTTGCTACAGATGGTTGTATTTACTGTGACTTGTTTCCTTGAGCTTCCTAATTTGATGAGAAAATTGAGATGAAAAATAGATGTCACTTGATATGTAATGCTACAGCCAGGTTCCTGACTCGGACAGATGTCTGCTACTAGTTACTTTACCAAATTAGTTTGTGCTTTGGTTCCCAAGAAACTGTTTCTTTTCCTAAGGGTAGATTTCTAACATCAGGAAATCACCATCCATCTTTGTTCTATAATTCTGTTTCACTTTCGCTGGTTGCTCCCTTCTCAGTCTTTGTTATTTATTCATTATTTAACATCTTCAGATGCTGAAGAGAAGAGGAAAGGAGCATCTGGTCCCATCAGAGTGTCGTGTATGGAACAGTATTTTGAGAGTTCTTTTGGTCTTTGGATCTTTTTAGGACTTAAATCAGGGTTTTGTTTGGGGCATCTCTCCTACAGTGTTGTTGAATTGCAGGCTGCTCATTCTTTGGAAGACACCTAGCCAAGTATCATCTTTGTGGTGTAAGGAACTGCTGTAATCACATTTTATAAATGAGGAAATAAAGCACCTGTTCAGGCAGACAAATGGCAGTAGATGCAGCCAGGCTGTGCTCAACAGTAATGAACCAGAAGGTGTTAAATGCCTCGAGGTATTGAAGACTTCATAGGAGATACATCTGCTTTTGTTGGGAGGCTCAGCACTGACAATTCAAATGGCAGAAAAGATCTTTACAATTCCGCTACTGAGAAACTGTATGGGGTTTACTAAGAGAAAAGAGTTGGCTATTAAGCAGTAACAAACTCTGTACTGAGAGGCAGTGATTTATTACATTCAAATGTGCCAGAGCTGGTAAGCCTGAAGGGGATATGCGGATGTAGTCATGGGTGTCTTGAGAAATTTTCTTCACCCTTGCCCAGGCCTTTCATACTGGATTTTAAAGAAGTGTGAGTATTGATCTGTTGTTTCACAAACATAATATTTCAAAATAGCAATTCCTGCCCCCTAGGTCTGCTCCTGTGAGTCCTTCTTAGGATTGGATTTGAAATTTTTCAGTGCAGGGTGGAAGGACATGAAAGTAAAGAGAAGAAATGCTTTCAGCCTAGCAAATGGCTTTGAAGTTCACAGGAGGGGTTCTCAGCACTCTCAGCTTTGCAAAATCAGGGCTCAATACTATCTGCAAAATTTGTTTTAAAAGCTATCTAAACTCTGAGTTATTTCATTCAAGAGTTATTTATCATGCCCAGCAACATATTAGTGTGGCTACACATATACAGAGGTGCCAGGATAACTCGAGTATATTTACTTCAATGATGAAACTATGGGCACGTCCGACAGTTAAGCTTAGCATAATAGATACAGAATTGATTCAGTTTCTCCTGTTTCACTTTGAAAAGCATATTCTCTAGAATTCATAACTGCTTTGTATATTGTTGCAAAAGTTAAAAAAGGGGGGAAAAGACAGTGTTAAATTTGTTTGACCTTAAAAAGCTGTATTTTAAGGAAGATGAGTATTACTGTGGAATTTTTCATTTGTTTTAAAGGTGTAATAATTCTTGAATGCCTTGATGGTAAGTCTTTGGTCGGCTCTGACTGTCGATCAGATGGTTGAAAGCCAAGAGTTATTTACTACCCAAGTGTTACTTAAACCATAGCACACAGTCAAGGGCATTATCCCAATTATACAATGGTTATTTTGGAAGAAGAATGTGCAATTTGAATCCATAAATAATGCACTTCACCATCTTAATGTTGTAACAGGAGGCACTGGCGCTGAGTAACTGCAGACTTCTGAGAAATTGCTTTGGGGAGATTTTCAAAGATGCCACTAGGGAGGCGAGCATCTGACTCCCAGAAGGCAAAATGGATATCATTTGAATTTAAGCCTACCTGATGCCTA
Organism: Urocolius indicus; assembly: GCA_013401255.1. Lineage (NCBI taxonomy): Eukaryota > Metazoa > Chordata > Aves > Coliiformes > Coliidae > Urocolius > Urocolius indicus. The sequence continues at coordinate 458,750 of WBNH01000008.1, read as the reverse complement.
GCTACTTCTTGATTGATGCTTTTTTACAAAGACCAATGTAGCTGCATGAACTTTCATGTACTCTGGAGCAAAATGGGGACTCAGTCACAACTGCTGCTTGGACCTTCCCTGTATTCTTGGTGAAGGATGCCAACAGCATATCTCTTGGCAGGCCCTTGTCTGTTTGCACATCCATGCACCAACTGTTGCAGTAGAGGAGGTTTTCCTGCAACTGCTGTCTTCCTTGCTCAAAGCAGCTCAGTATAATGCTGGAGATGCCAGTTTCCTAGCAGGAATCTCTGAGTAGGATTTCAATTAGAAAGGTCAGATTTGTTTGTTACTTACGCTTTCTGACTGCTCTGGGTGAGTTAAGAAGAACATATTGCCATAACTAGATCTTAATTTGAATCATCCTCTTACCTTCAGTGAAGTTAATCTAACTGTATATTTGTGTAACTCAGTAAGGGAGACCATACATGTGGAGTATATAAACTGGAAGATTGTTCCTGAGGCTCAAGTGCAATGTAAAAATATTTTCTGTGAGACATTAGCAACATGAAAAAAAAAAAGAGATCAGCTCAAATCCAGGAAGGGGGGAATTTCTGAAAGTCAGGAGTTTCTCCTTTGCTTACAGTTTGCTAAATGAAAGGCTGAGTGAGCCTTGAGGTTAATGTTTTCTGAAGGTGATGGGGGAGAAGGAGCTGCTGGGAAATAGGTAGCATAAGGTTTTCTCAAGTTTCTATTTTTCCAGTATGTGTTTTGTGCATCTTGTGTCTCAAGGCTGACAATCTTGTACGGTTTGTGAACCCTGAGTTCACAAAAGGACTTTTTAAACTGTATTTTGCAAGGGCCTTATTGAGTAGAAATCATTAAAGAGAAACCAAGGATGCTTCTTGTGATCCTACACTGATCCACATTTGCTCTTTGTAGCTTCAAGTATACTACCTGCCTGTACCTACAAATGCAGGAAGCAGATACCTGTTAAATTGCTCAATTTCATTGAGTTTGTGGCTTGGAGAGAACAAGTGAAAGGTGACTGTCTCTGTAAATTTTCACAATTCCCCAGCTTTGCCTGGTACTATGTTTAATTGTCTGTTACTCGAGCAAACAAAAAAACCTGAGCTTTTCTGTAAGGTTCAGCAAACTGTAGCCAACAACAACAAAAGCTTGAGTTAAAATGGATTGTGGACATCTATTTCTTTGAAGGAAAACTAATTATTCCTGATTGGTTCTCTTTGGGAATAGGTATTTTCAAGAAACAAATAAACTACACTAATCTTATGGACAGGTGATAATTTCTGAGACTGCAAAGCATCTATATTGTAGCTATCTGTTATCATTTGTCTTACAGTAGCAGCTAGAAGCCTTAGCTGAGATTAACAGTGAAGTTCCAGGCTAATACACTGGGAGAGGCAGCTACTGCCTCTAGAGATTTATTATTTAAACAGAGGTGGGTAAGTAATACAGCAATTGTGCAAGGAGCCTGTGGGGGACAGGGAAATACTTCACATGTAGAAATGTGATCCTCTGGAGAGGTCAGTGCTTCTTAGGAAGTGCTTTAGTCACTTTGATTTCCAGCAAGAGTCAAGAGATATCATCATCATGGTGCTGCTAAGGAGTCACATAGCCCTGATATTCTGCAGAAAGCAGGATTCTGAGTGGTGACTGTAAATATCCTCCTCTAAAGGCAAAAGCTGCAGCTATCTCCTTATAATATTTTTTTTTACTTCTAGCCCCACTGATTTAAAAACCTATTGAAAGTGGTTTTCTGCTCAAGAGACTGTAATTAGCTTAAGTGCTAACACTTAAAAGATGACTGTAATGTTTTTCAGATTCGTGTGGGATATCATTTAGGTTCTCTGTCACACAGCTGCTGGGAACATGTTACAGTTTAGGAATAAGAGTGCACAGTGCAAATAAGCAGTTGTAGCCCATTTCATTGCAATCCACAACCGAATATCGGCGTTTATCACTACTTAGCCCCAAAGTGGATTATAAGCCCTCATACTGTCACTTACTGCAGCTCAGTATGTTCTTAACTGCACCAAGATCTGATAGTATAGAAAGGCTTGCTCTGCCTTAAGTCCCATACTAGCCTGTCCAGATGTGCCCGTAGCATCACAGAGGTCTAAAAAGACAATTGGGAAAGGCAGGGAGTCAGGGCATGTGGTACTCCTGCTGGAACAAATGATGAGTCAGGTCTAGCTAGCTAGGAACACTTTTTTTCCAGTGCTGATACCCAAGCATGACTTAGGATCCTGTGTTGATGTGTTGAGTGGCCAGGTATGGGAGACATTTCACAAGCTGATGGTTTGAAACCATTGCAGCTTGGTGATCAACAGTATCCTGCTGGAAGCTAAGGACTTTATGAAGGCATAAGCCTTTACTGTGAAAATCTGATTTGTCGTGGTCTCGGTGTTTGCAGTTTATTTGAAAGTCAGTATTGTGGATTTTAGCAAAACCTGGAGAAGATGTTTTTCTTTTCTAGTGTGAAGGTTACTTTTCAAATGTTAATCAACAATGTAAACTGCTTTATTCACTTCATGCTGGATGGCACAATCACTATGGAGCTACAAGGTGGCTGGGACTAGATGAGAAAACAGTAAAGCTGCCCTGAAAGGCATAAATATAAAATGTGTATGAGAATGTTTTTTTTTTTTTCTCAAAAGAAACCTGTGAAAAATAGAGAAGAAAAAATAGAACTGGCCAAAGTTTCATATTGAGTAAGAATTAATGTGAATCACCGTCCAGATTTTAAAAGACTATCTTTTACTAGATTTTACAAAGGTTTCAAAGTTGTGGTTCTTTTTTTTTCCTATTATTGCTTTGCTTTTTGTTATCAAAGACAGTGAGCTAAAGTTTGTTCCCATGAGATAACAAGTTTTCTTAGTTTCAAATTTGATATAGTGTAGAGAAATATTTTTGGTCTCCTTGTCATGTTCAGTTGATAAGTATTACTGAACTATCTTTTGCTGCACGCTGTTGTGGGTAGAGCTCAGTCCCTGCTGACCAACACATCCTGTTAAAAAGGTTCTGACTATACATGGCAAACTTCTGAAGCCTTGTGCATCAATCCTTGACTAGCAAAATGTCTCTAATGACAATGACTCTACTTGGTGGAAGGAAAGTGCTCAGCTTCTTAGCAGGATGATAGCATGATGATATTCTGACATGGCTCTTCGCATAGTTCCACAGAACACGACTGCATCTGTCACCAGGGTTTAGATTCACATCTCTTGAGTTTGTCTCTCAAATTCACTTGGATTCCTTTCCTGCAGCAAAATCAAAATAATTTAATTATCATCTGCCTTGTTGCTTAAGTGAAAAACTGCTTGCTGGTGTGAAATGATCTGTCATTTTGTTACCCTGTGGAGATCTGACAACAGGATTAGAGCCAGACATTTCTAATCCATTTATATTTAATTAGAAATGGCCATTAGCAACTTTGGGACTTTCAGTAATTATATATTTCCTGCTTGCATTTATTTTTCCTTATTGTTATTTTCCTGTAACTCATACATTAACCAGTAGTGATGCACTAATTGATTTGAGGTTGTAAATCACTTGTCAGAAGCGATGAGTGTTTTTGACTCAGCGTAGGAACAGCAAGGCTTCTGATAACTGCAAAATACAGTATGACACCAATGTTTTTGTATGTTTATTCACATTGAATTACTCACTTCTGTTCAGGTACTTGAAATGGCTTTGCCGGACCTTCGTAACTGTCTTGAAATAAAACGTCTCTTGAATATCAGAGTGTCAGAATCCCAAGTGCAGCTTTCCCAAAACATTTGCACTTTCTGAAAGTTCATTAAAACACTGAAATCAATTCTCATCAATCTTCAAGTAGTGCATTTTTATTTCAGTAAACGCTAAGCACCGCAAAGAGGAAAGATGCCGTTAGCAGTTACTCTAAATCAGATTAGCTTTCAAAAAACAATTTGCCTTCATTTTCAAGATGTGTGATAATGAATTGCATTAATTGTTAATGTTCACTTTCAGTGTAATTACTGAACACATCCTAAATCCATCTCTGCGGGACAACCAATTGGCAGTAAGTGCTGAGGAGAGAAATGCAAGAAGGCCTGAGTGTAATTATTTGTTTGTAATGACTCAAGCCCATTACTTAAGAGAATGATTTGGCTCATGTGGCAAACTCTTGCAGCTCAGTGGCAGAAGTCTGTGCCAGGTTTATGTGATCTGCCCACTTTGCATCAGCAGGATTTGTGCAGACTTCATAATGGGGCCAAAATGACTAAAGAAAGATCAGCTATTGTGTTCTGACACCTGTAAGATAACCCATTTACCTTTTGAAAAACTGCATTAAGTACTTACAAGGTTTCTACACAAAGCAAAACAGCAATTAAAATATACACCCCAAATATGAATACCATGGGAAGCTGAAATTATAAGGGGTGCTTATTTTCACTCAATATTCTAGGTGTAATGTTTTCATTCTTTTTCCCATCTCTGTACTCTGTTTGGGGTTCCACAGTGTTGGTCTTCATGAGATGAAAAATAACTTCCTAGTTTTAAAGGACTTCTTTCTCTTCGTGATTAAGTGTTTATTGATTGTTCAGCAATTGATTGGTTGGTGAAGTGTTCATTGTGTATTGGCTGCAACCACATGGATGAAGGCTATCTACGCACGCAGACTAAGTATAAGCAGTTGAGGAGCTGAAAAGGGTGGTTTGATGGTTAAAGCATAGGATTGAGATTCTGTTTCTGAGAAATGTTACTGCACCTTCTTTTGATTCAAATTTTGACTTGAAGAATTAGAAGGCCTCTTGAGTCTTTCATCTGGTAGTTTACGCACACAAGCCATATTGATAACCGTTTTCAGCACCAGAGGAATTAGAGCTTTCCATTGTAAACCTGTTTGGAAGTGCTGAAATTCACTAGCTCAAAGACAAGAACATTAAAGAATATGTTCTGCTTTTGCTGAAAAAATCTAAAGTTTTTAAGGCGAAACCATCTTTAAAACAGCTTGTACCTATCAACATTTTTTGGCAGTACTTCTGATAAGATTGCTGTACTGGTTGACTCCACTTGTACCGTGACTGAATTTATGCTGGTCATCCAAAAAAAACCACGAGGAAACCAGAAAAGTGTGTTCCCATGGAACTGCTAGATAAAACCTGCAGTTTCTCTGCAAATCAAAGGTCTTTTATTTGAGAGGGCAGATGGATAAGGGAAAAGACTGAGTAACATTTTGAAAAGGAAGGGAAGTTGAAGTAGTGAAACAGAGAATGAGGGAAAATAAAGGGTGAAAAGTTCAAACTTCTAAGAGAAAAATGAGGAGTGCTGTAGTAAAGCAGAACTGTTGCATGGCTAACAGGTACCTTTAAGGCAAAGGTTTCAGTTGCTTTGATTGGATGACAAGGGAGAGCCATACAAAGTAAGTATAAAGGAGGGAAGCATGCAGAAAGTAAAGTCTCTTCCTTATGAAGGAAATAAAAAGCAAATTCACCTGCAGGTGAGTTCCAGCTGCCCTTCTAGAGGAGGACAGGCACATTCAGAAAATTGCCTTAACACACTAGGACCACAGGCTGCTCTGGGAGCTTGGCCATCTCAAACTCTTATGTTAAAGCTGGTCCATTTTCCAGAATGGCATTAAATATTTGCAAGGCAGGACAATATAATCTTTCCTTCTTTTGGTTGTTTGTTAAAATGTATTGGCTTCTATTAACACACATACAACCTCTCTTCTCCTGCCTGCAGAGCAAATCCTCTGAAGTCATAGCAGTCAGTGACACAGTAAGACAGTCATTGTTAATGGCCTCATGCTGGTGCCTAATTGCTTGTCATGGTTCATATGCTCATTTGCAGACTGCCTGAGGACTCACAGAGGGGGACACCAGCAACCAGATCCTCAGAGTGTTAAAGTCTTGCTGCATGTCATAATAGCAGATGCTGGCATCGGTCACACCTTATTAAGGGAGTCTCATCAAAGAAGTAGTACTGGAGAGAGGATATCTATTCCAACCAACAGCAATTCATGGGTAAGTGCTTTTGAACATCTCTCTTGTAGTCACCTAAAGGCCATGTATGCTCTTGATCTCTATATCTGTACTCATTTGGTGAAATTTAGAGTAGGGTATGAATTAGCTGAAAGAAATGGGACACATTCAATAAATGATGCACTGGAGCACTGCTGAGCTTGTGAGTGCACTGAAGTGGCTCATATGTGTAATTCAAAAGCATTCCTGTTTCATTTTGGAGAAATGGGTGCCTGGGGGACTAATGACTGAAGGAGGCAGACTCAGCAATACACAGTGAACACTCTTGTTCCGATGTGTCCTATGATCAGATTTCAGGTAGGCTGCAACTTAACAGAAAACACAAGGGCTTTTAGGGGGGACTGTGAGTAACAATGCAGCACTGCACTATCAGCAGCACAGTTGCATTAGCAAAGGGAAGATCGGTAAGAGCTGCAGGTGTTCAGCATCTCTTGAGCTCTGGCTCAGGTGCAGCATTGAAACAAACAGTCCAAATTCGCCTAAGGTCTTACTCTCTTTTAACCATCAACAGCCATATCTCATTTTGCCAAGATGCAAATGTGCAGTTTAAAGATGCCAGGCACACATAACACACAAGATACTTTGCTATTTAGAGTGGATTGGAGCTGATTCAAGTGCTGGCCTGGTAGAAGACAATTTATTTTCCACTTTGGCTGAGTGTTCTGGATCCTTGAAATGCCAAGTCCCTACTTCTATTGCAATCTGAAGTCAGTGTGATCACTTACCTATGTCTACACTGAAATAGCACAGACAGATATTAACTCCTGGGTCTTAAGACTGCCTTATTTTACTGTTGAAATGGAGATTTAACACCTTCTTATAAATTTAAGGACTAGTCTCTCAAGGTGCAAATGATAGCCTTAGGGCATGCTTTGTTCCTAAAATTTGGAGGCAGGAAATTACCTGTAAATGATCTCCAGCTGTTGTGAAAGCAAGGGAAAAGATGTCAGCTCTAACCATTTCTGTTGTCTCAGCTTTGCAAGGAGCAATGTACCTGCAAGGTAATAGTATTTGCAGCAATAAGTGATAAAATCTCATTTTCTCTAAGGATTGGCAAGAATTCAGATATTTTGCAGGAAAGTGAATGTCACTGATGGAAGAGCTTTTTGGACCAAAGAATCCTGGATTTTTTTTTTTTTTCATGCAAAAAGCAAAAGACTTGCCACCATACAGACCATGCCAGCTCCCATCTCCAGAGCTCTCACTCCTAAAATAAGCCCACATCATGCAGTTACCCTTCTTATTCAGTAGAGAGAACGTGAGCTGTTTCTAACTAAGTCTATGTTGTGTAGCCTTTGACAGGGCAATTCTCTTTTGGCTCATCTTTGCCTGCAAGATTAGGATCAAAATTTATTAGAAAAGTGGCTGTTGCCAACATTTGCATGTTATCTTGATATACTCAAAGTGCTTTTTCTGGGTCAAAGAAACTTCTTCTGAAGAGGGTTGCAAAAGCAGCCCTGAGAAGGAAGGCTGATCATTTTAAGCTCAGCAGTGTGCTGATAATTTAACCCTTTTTCCAAGGAAAAATTTCTGCATCTAACAATATCAAGAGCTTTGAGGATGGATGTGCAACTGAGCATATTTCTCCAGAAGCTTGAGTTTAAAACCACAGAGGTATGTGTGTACACATGTACATATTTACTGAAGACGACTATAAAAAACTAAGCTCAAACACATCATGAGTTTCTCAGGAAAACCATAAAGTTTACACTGCAGCTCTGGTAAGGGCATCCTGTACTTTACTGTGTGAAAACAAATAAACCAGAACCAAAAGCTCAGCCACAAAACATAGAAGTTCATAGCTTATGAACATAGGTTATGATTAGTGCTGTCCTTCAAGGGAGAAGAGAGGCCATATTTCCCTTTCCAGAGAAGTCTGAATGTATTGATTCAAATTGCCTGGAAAAGTCTGCAGGCCCTCAAGAATTGCTTATTATTGCTTTAACATTTTCAACACCTTTAATGAGTGACATGATACAATCGAGGTGTGACTCAGATGATTTACTGGAGGATAGGGGAAGTATCACAAAATACTTGTTCTCGCTGTTTTCTGCCAGCTCTTGGTCTTTGTGGTAGACAGAATAATAGTCCATTGCCCAGTGAGCCCTTTTTTAACCTTGTTTGCTCTCATGGCTAAAGCACTCACAGCCTGGCTCTGTCAGGGACATCAATAATATTTTGCCTGTTGGCAGCAGCTGAGGATGGGAGCAGAACAAAATATGAAGCACGTTCCTTAAAGCACAGGATGCAGAGTGATGGTTAAATAAGTAACTTGGTTTATGAAACTGGGAGAAAATTCCCCCAAATCTGTTCTGTCCCACTGATCTGACGCAGCTGCTCTTGCCTCAGTGATCTCCAAAAGGGTGTGTAGGAGACCTCCAGTTGATCTGCCAGGTCCTAATGGCATTGAGCCTGCAGCCTCACAATGCATGGTAAGGAATTCACTTGGAAATAAGACATTGCAAGTTCATTTTCTTCCTCATGAAAAAAATTAATTTCAGTTGGTGTTCCTCTCTCTCTCACCTTGGACGGCTGCAGTGACTGAAAATATTCTGCCATAGAAATGACATCTTCCAGCAGATCAGACGAGCACAGACAACACTGCCAAGCAATTACCAAAACCAGAGCCCTTGGCATACAGTTGAGAGCTTAACTGCACCACTACCAAGGCAAACTCCTGTGCCTACTGCGCCTTTAGTACCTCTTGCCACATCTTTTGACCCTGGCTTATCCAACACAGCTATGAATTTATAGCTGAAATATCACCCAGTGCATCTGGCACCAGCAGGCTGATCTGAGACTGTTCAGTTTACGGAAAAGGAAATGAATGTGTGGGATTGCTGAGAAAAGTAGGGCTGCCATACCAAAGCAGAGGAATAAAAATGATCTTCAGTTCAGGGAGAGACTGGGAAAACTGAGCTGAGACAAAGACTCAGAGAGAAACACACTGGAAGGTGGCATGCTGAGGGGAAGGTGAGGATGAGAGAAAGAGAAGAGGTAAGGGGATTTTGAAACCTTCACATTTATGTCCAAGGAGACAAAGCTGATAATAAGGTTGCTTTTCTTTTTTTCCAGCACAGTTCTATTTTCCTCCAATATTTCACAGTGTGTTTAATACTCTGGAACATGGCAGACAAGCTCTCACATGTGCCAGGGCTGAAACACAAATGAAAACGAGTGGTCAAAGTTACAGCAGCTGTTTCCTTATGATTGCTGCTTCACATCTAATTAGCTCTCAACAAGTTTTAAGGTCATTCTCAACTATGATGAGCATATATTTGAGGGGATTAAATAATAATAGTAATCATCCTGCTTTTACAGGACCTGAGGCACCCTGCTTCAGAGTAAGACACCTTCTGAAATGTGGTTCCCTCTGAAACAACCTCAGAGCAGCTGTGCTGTTGCAAATCTGTGATTTAAGGTCAGTGTTGTCACCACCATTAGCCATTAAGCAGGTACATAGAAAAGAATAAGTAAAAGGCTCGTGTAAGTGAGACTGTCTCCTAATTCTCTTCCAACCTATGGCTACTTCAGTTTGAAGTTCTTACACAGTTGTTTGTCTGGTTAAGATTTCTCAGACCATCTCTGCCTTTCAAATTTGTCCAGTCACAACTGATAGAATGTTGACATTATAAAGCCATGTGAGTAACTAGAAGTACCTGAAAAATGGCGAAGACAGACTGAGTGCAAAACTTCTAATAAGAACAGCTAGAAACAGAAACCTGTGACGAATTCTAGGTTATGCTTTGGTGGAGGGCTAGTCAGGTCATTTCACAAAGGTCCGATGAGCAGAGAGCAGTGCACCAATTCTGTATTTGTGAAGGCAGTGAGCTGCTATGTGTCTTGTCTGTGCTGTACAGATGCAGCATCCGTTGCCAAGAGCTTCAGAAGATGCTAAAAAAATTCCAGGCTGCCCACAGGAATACAGGATCTGGTGACATACTTCTCTGTTTCTCACCTTTCATGCTCAGTCTTAGGAGCAGACACTCCAGGAAACCTAATAGTTGTTTCATTCTTGCTTTCTCTCCTGTGCAAAGTGACTTTTATGTAAGAATTTTCTTAAGGTAGAGAAAACAAAAAGGAGTGATCCTTTATGTTAAATCCTACCATCAAAGCTGGTTTGAGCAGGCTGTGCTACCTGACAAAAGTGGCTGTACCTCAGATGGACCCACGTGTTTCTCTCAGCAATTATTAGCTACTGATGTTCTACTAATTTCCAAGAATTTTGCCACCTAGGAGATGTGAGAATGAAAATGATTCTTGTGTTACTAACGCATTTACTGAGTAGTCCCTTGCCTTGTGGTTAAAATTAAGAGTATAAAAATGAGACCTATGAGATGGAAAATTGCTGATGGCCAAATTGGACGTTGCAAAGGAGAAGGTGAACTTTTATTTTAAATAATGATGTATTTTCTGGGCCCTTTCTTTGAGCAGGTTGCTTTGACACACTGAACCAAGACAAGTCAATCTTTGAGACTCAAAAGTAGCCAGATTTTGAGGTCCATTTCTGTAATAAGGACTTTCCTTTTATTTCTCTTTTGCAATAAGGAAGTTCCTAAACAGTTTATGGGAGATGATGTATGATGGAGTGAGGACAGTGATTTTGCACATTATTTATTGCTTTATCCTGCTCCACAGCCTTGGAGATCACCTTTAAAAGCTATGGGAAGTTGCTGTCAATTATACAAGTCCGTTTTATGTACCTTCAGGCATCTGTCAACTTTGGAAATGTAATTACCTCTTTAGACCTGTTGATTTAGCACACAATTCCTTCTGAACGTGACGAAATCTTTGTTGAAATAATCAGCGTTTTGTTTTAAAAGTCACTAACAAAGCCTGTCTCGGTGGCTTCTCTTAAATTCCTCTCTATACTTCTGTGCTCTCTTTAAAAGCAAAACAGAACAGAAAATTACTCCTATGTATTTCTCATTAGCTGGTAAATGAACTGACATGTTTTTTGCGCTGTCTTTTTAAAACAACAAATGCAATCTGTTCATGCTGGGCATCTTTACAGAAGCCATTCCAACACACGTTATCATATTTAGCCAAGAGTGGATGTGAAGATTCTCCTAACAGCTACCGTCTTCTGGAAACAACAGGCCACAGATTCTGATCCTGTTCATTTGAAGTGGCTGAAAATGGATCCATTGTTCACTAAGATTTGTTCAATTCACAGAGAAAGAAGGCAAGACTGGTATGTTATCCTCTGTCTTCCAGATTCCCAGGCATACTTCATATCAAAGAAACATCAGTCTTTTATTGTTTAGCACTTACATTAGCAAAGTACTTAATATCTCTGTCTATGGAAGACACAGAATATCTGTGACACCAAATAAGAGGACAGTCCTTCTTCCAAGAGGTTTAAAGGTTATGGAAAAGGCCAACAGGTACAGATCTCTAGGAAGTATGGGGATGATGAAGGTAGAGGAAAAGGCATATAACGGGCTTTCAGACAGCCAAAGCTAGGCATGTGGAGCTCCTTTTCAAGTGCCTTGGAAATGAATTTCTCAAAGCCATAATTTCAAACTGTATGACTGCTTCACATGTCCTCTGCAGTGCACATTTTAATGTATCCCAATGAAATTGGAAGTTCTAATTATTTCTTCTTCCACCTGCTTATTAAAATACGAAAGGCTGGTTCGTGTAAGCATTTGGAAAAACTAGCAGTTTCCCTCATTATGGGTGACTACACTGTACCCTGACTATTGCATGTGTTGCTTTCCAATCATATAAAACTTTCCTGCAGGACCCCTTTTGCAAGGGCAGCGCTTTCAAGCACGACAGTCTCTTTTGTCTGTGCAGGATGGATCTATGTGAGGTATGTTCTATGTACTGAACAGTGACGGTAATTTTGTCTACAACAGAGAGGTGAAAGCTTCAAAGCAAAATATCAGTGACAAATGTGCTGGAAATACAAAATACCAGCTGGCTGGTCCTCCCTGGAGGCAAACCTTTTTCTTTTTTTTTTAAAATAAAAGGTCTTCTCTGTGGGTGATCTGTTTATATGTGGTAATTTGACAGTATCTGAAAATGATACTTCAGTTTATTTTTCAGAAGGTAATTGCACTGGCATTTAATCTCTGTGTCATCTCTTGAATCTTTCCAACACTTTACTGTTCTTCTGTTCTCAGGCAGATTCTATGGCTTACAAATGAAGTGATATTTTTCCCTCCTGTGGGCAGTGACTTAGTGCTTGTCACTAATAGAAAATACCTGCTTGTATGGGAAGGTAAGCAAAGGAAGGAATAAATACAGCAGACAGGCAATGGGTTTTGCAAAACTATCCTCCCAGTAACTGGGAACTCTCTCCAGCATACTTCCCATTCCAGGTATAAAAAAATTGTCTTTCCTTGCAGCTTACTTTGGTGTCTGAGAAGGTATTTCTGTGTAATGAGTATCACAGAAACAGCTACAGTAGGCCTCAGAGGGCAATGAGAACCCCTGATTCGAACCCTGGCCATCTCTCAGCCTCCAGTCTATATTAAATTCATCATAAGGGAGCAGAATGATTGTAGGTGCAGCTCTGGGAAACCCAGCAGCTTTGGGAGGGTGCCCATCGCCCTCCAGGGACTTGATGGTGCTACCTCTTCTCTAGTTATCAACAATGATGTGTCTGATCAGGCACTGAAGAAGATTAATGTTGCCCATAATGACCAAAAAATACAAAACTTTCAAAAGATTCTTTGGCATCAGACACCAGAAAGGTTAATTGTCATGGCTTTAGTCTCTGACTGTAAAAAAAACAAGTCTGTGCTACTGTCCTCAGAGAAAAAGGATAATTAGGTGGTGAAGAGTGTCAGTAACTGAGGATCTTAGTGCACAGTGTGATGTGCCGATGTCAACCTGTGCAGGATTTGCCTCATAAGACATTTTCTTGCACTTTATTATTTTGCCATTCCTAAGCCAACACACTTCTCCCCTCACTGGCCCTACCACTTCCCCATGGAAATTTTACTAAGATTGGTTTAGAGCCTTTTGCAATCAAGAGGAATCTGGCTTTTTAGGTTCATTTTATTTTTTATTCAGGCAAAATCTCTCTGCAGAAGCCCTGGGTAGTATTCAAGAGCTTCCATTTCATTTGTTATCTTATATTGGATTGCATTTTGGAAAATGTTTGGTGCTGGCAGTTGTGGTTTGACATTGAGAACTGCTCAGCTGCTGTGTAAGGTTTTTGGTCATGTAGCAGAATTTACAATAGTGTTCAGTTTGGAGCATCTGTAAATGTGCTTTATTTTTTTAGTAGGAGCAATCATGCTGCTGTGAAGCTTGATAGTCTGGATCCTTTATGAAATGCCTGGGTTGGTGAAGCTGGACAATGAACCCTTAAAAGCTAGCCCAAAAATGCTGTGACTTCAGTTTTGCTTTTTAAAGCAAGTAAAATTACCAGGATTGCTCCAGGAAATGCTGTTCTTTCAAAGATGTAGGTAGAATATTAATGCTTAGGAAAGCTTTTAAAAAATACTACTGCCTGTACTCCTAGGTGCCTCAATTCCCTTATAGCTCTGTAACATCATAAACCTTGTCTATTCTCAGATGCTTAAATCATTCTGGAGGCCGTGCAGATGCACTCTTGAACCTTTACCCTGAAGGCTCATTAAAAGTTATTGGGATTTCTAGTCCTAAATGACTTTTGAAAAACGGAAGTGCTGAAAATCCCCACCATTCTTTAAAATACTTTTAGTTCTTACCAATTGTACATTTTCTTCTACATTTCCAAAATCTTTCATTAGTTTCTTGAGTCATTTAAATTTGTCATTTTCTGTAGCAGAGATCCAGGAATAATGGATTCTTGATTTTGTTGGAGCCTGCTAGAAAGTGGCTGTATGTACTTTTCACATCTGTCACGGCAGGATGGAGAGATCTTTGGGCCTCAGGACTGTCCTACCTTGAGACATGCTGGAATATTTTGTAGGCAAATGCAATATGAGCATAGTTGATAATAAGGAGCTTTTTTTTTCTTTCCTGATTCTTCTTTGTAAAGAATGTAAAAATTACTATTTTTACAGCTTCTGTGCAACAGGTTTAGTTCAGGGTGGTTATCTGCAGTGCAGAAGATGAGAAGATTTAGATGTGTGGGATATTTATGTGTGTGATGCACAGAAGGGATCCAGGGATCCAGATGCCTGGGCAGCATCTGCTGACTTTCTCATGTCAGAAAAGATGTGGGGATTGGGAAAGGAAATGAGCACAATAGGGACATGGGGAAGGAAATGGAGAAAATTAATTGCAATCTACTCCAATTTCTACTGTAAATTAATGCTTGTTGGGAATAATTTCATCCCATACGTAATGGAGGAGGTGTACACAGAAAGTGTTCATTCTGCTTATAGTTCTTATCCCATTTCTTAGCAATTCTACGAGGACTGCCTTGTATGCAAGCAGTGAGCTATCAATTTCCTGCTGTAGAACAAAAAGGGTGTAAGAATAAATTTGATGTTGAGCAAGCCAGTTACTCATCTATTAGTGGATTTTCCCTCCTGACTAGCTTTACTGCAGCCTATGGCATCTGTTTGATATTTTTCTCTGGCTTTTTTCATAGGGATAGGCAACCGCTCCCTGTCTGTAGTGCTGCAGGCAAGCAAACCCCAGCCCAGGGAAACAGGATGCTGTTCCTCATGTCTCAGCCTCACTGGGGAATTCCAGTCCTGAAACTGAAATTTCTAGTTTTCATCAAACTAGAGTCTACTGGGGAGGTTCATCTTTTCAGAGTGGGATGGGACCATTGCCTTGGATTGTGGCAGAACCTCAGCAGAGGCTTAAATGTTCAGAAATGTGCACTGCTCTTTCTGCCTTGGAAGGTACATGGACATAGAAGCTAATGGCCAAGCAGGTACCTATGGGAGCTCAGCATATTCCCACAACTTTTCAACTTACTTTGCTCCCTACAAAAAGCATCTCTGAAGCCATAATATGAAAATGTTAAAGTCAATGGCCCCACTGTATTAATTCCCCTGCTCCAACCAGGATCTGCACTGAGGATTTCAACTGCAGTCTGTTGCACACTGATAAATTCAACACAGCATTATACTGCTCAGCTTTAGTATGGAGGAACTGTGCGTCTGCCCATTGCAAAAGATGAACAGATTAATAAGAAATTCCAGAAAGCCTAGGTTACTTCATTCTTTAAAAAAATCTGAACTTTGACTATTTTTCAGAAACATCCGTAGTTGAAAATGTTTAATGTTGCTTTCACTGAGAGTATAAAGAAATTTGAAGGCAGAAAAATTGTCAGGGTAAACTGAGTTGAAAGTAGAGCAGCACTTTTAGAGTGCATGGCCATGAAAGATGGGAGCCTAGCACACAATCTCTACTTGCTTCCCATCCATTTGAAGGACTTCAGTCTAGCAGCAAGATTGAAGAGGTTTCTGATGTTTCCACCCTAAAATGCTCATCAAAATGCCCTTTCTCCAGAAGTAAGGGTAATCATAGCATAAATCGAGGTTTGTGGATCAGCTTCCTAATGAGAAGGATGAGCTGTTTGGAGTGGGAATTCTTCTGCTGTTGTTTTATTCTTCCTATACTTCTGAATGGGTCTCTGAGTTTCTGACTAACAAAATATACCTGTCATAATCTGGGTTTATTTTTACAGCAAAGAACAGTGATGCTGTGTTATAGCGAGCACGGGGTAGCAGTGGTCAGAGACATATTGAAAAGGCATAACCAGATCCTGCACCTCTGGTGGACGTAATCTACAGTGACCACCTTCTGGATCACTACATACCTCTGCCAAAAGAGGCTCAGACAGCAGCATCCCATCTCCAAACATACAGCCCAGCCTGGCAGTGCCACAGAGCAGTCCTCCTCCCAGAAGGTGGCTCAGAGAAAACAACCTCTAAAACATGTTATGGATCAGTTGGAATAAAAGATGTTCAAGACAGTGTAGCACAAGAGTGGCTTATCTTCTGGAAACACCCGGTGGAAGCCAGTAGTTGTGGTGTGGTGACACTTACTGAATGACAGCAGCTTTAATGGGAAGCCAGTTTGCTTAATGCTGCTGCAACCAGAAAAAACAGCAGGCAGCTACTCTGCATGAGAGGGAAGGGAGAAAGTGAATTAGACTCAGATGGTGGTAATTAACAGCTGGCTGGCACAGGCATTTTGTCTGCCCAACAGTTGAAAGCTCTTTATTATAGATAACATCCCAGCACAGCCCAGGCAGGGCAACCTGCCTCTCTCAGTGTTGGAAGTTGGGAAGCAAGGTGCTGTTCTGAACTGATGAATTTGCTGCAGTATTGACAGGTAAATGGCAATTCATTTTTCATTTCCACAACATATGTACATCAGGAGGCAGTGATGAGAAATTCACCTTGGAGTTCTAATGTGAGTTTATTAGTAAAACAGTATCTCTAGTCCTTATCTGGAAGCAAAACAATATAAATTTATGAAACATATATGGCAGATTGCTAAAACAGATCCTTTTGGAATCTTTTAACATATTGCTGAAATGATGCAGGTTTCATTTCTTCTTCTGTGCCATTACAAGTAAGAAGATGATCAGTAGATTCAAACCTTTTGATCTTAGTTTTTAAAATGACAGAGCTTGCTTTCCCTTAAATTTTGGTAAAAGAAGAATGAAACCTTATTCTTAGTATCTCAAAATATTTTTGCAAAACTTCCAGTTATTGACTCATGCTTATGCACAGGTAAAACATGAATGCTGCTGGGCAAAACGCTGCTGTGTGGAATCCACGGCAAGGTTTAGTAGTGGAAATGTGGTCTTGTAAGACATTACTATGACTGGTGCATCTGTAGTCACACAGCCAGCCCAAAGCAAGATCCTAATCTCAGACATCTCAGTTATCAGTTGTTTTTTTTAAACAATCCGTTCCATAAAAAGTTATTACTGTGGCTGTAAAAGCTCCCTTGATTACCAGTTGCCTGTGTTTGAACCAGACAAGGCCATTTTTCATCTGAGTGATTTTAATCTGTATTCAAAGTGTCAGCTAACAGTACTATAAATCAACATAACACAGTGTTCAAGAAGTAGAGTTACTTAGAGTTTGAATATAGTATATATAAAGAGAAGAGCTCCAGGCTGTGGTCCTGAGCCAGGGTCAAATATGGTAGCATTTAGAGCAAGTTGTTTAAGTCAAGTAGATAAAACATAAAGTTTCTTTAATCAAGGTATATGCCAGGCATCAGGTGCTACTTTTACACTACTGCTATTCTCCTTATTTAGCTCAAGAATATTGGCTGTTTGTCATTTGTTTCTCTTTTACCTGTTTATATAAAACATGGGATTATGCGCGGTTCAGATTTCCCATCGCTCTACTTCTCTCTTCTCACAGAAAGGGCCATTTAAGGCCAAGTTTCTATAAAACAGCTGCTGCAGAGAGCAGTGTGCTGGCATCATGCAGCCACTCTGTCGTGGAGTGGCATCCACGCAAACGGAACCTCTCCCCTTCAGAAGCAAAATGATACTGTGGTCACAGAAATATGGGAATAAGTCAGGTTGAGGTACCACTTAAGGCTCAGCATTGCACCATTGGGAAGCTCAATGGGAAATGCTGTGTAAGAAGTGCAGTTTTTCGTAAGTTAAGTAAGAATCCTGCTTTGTTACAAAATAAATGAGCTTTACTTCCCAATATGTGGATGACTGAGGGTGTCAGCAAGTAGCCACCACTTTTAAGCAGAGGCTTTATATGAATTTTTTTTTTCTTCTATTCAGAGTTATTGCATTTCAGCACAAAGATGATATTTGTGCCTGATAGTAATTCACCTTGGCAGTAAAGCTTTGCAAAGTGTTGGGCTTAAGCTTAGCAGAAGGAAGTGGGAAGAGAGTGGCTTATTTTTTTCTGACTGCCTTGTAAGTATTTAATAGGGTGCCTCAAAGAGAATTGCATAAATTAGCTGCTTGTGAGTTGTGAGCTGTTATCTTTGGTTGACATATCTTGAATCCCATGGTAATGTACATGGTGTGTTGTTATGCAGATAACTGCCTTGTAATCCAGCCTCTTGTGCAACAAACAGCTCAGCCTCAACCACACAAGATTTTAGTACTGCTTCACTGATAAGACCTAATTAGTCTATTTAAAATGAAGGAATGTGCACTAACTTTTAATTAAGGGAAATTGAACCGCCTGTGTAGTTTCCAGGGGTTTGTTTATGTGTGTATGGGAAGGTGTTTATTCATTTGCAACACAGAGATCCTGGTCCCAGCTCACACTGAAATTGAAGGTTAGGTCACTCGCAAATCACTTTTATGGGTAAATGTGCAGCATATAATTATATCTGAACCAAACATACTTTCTTCTTCCCAAATAAATAAATAAATAAAATATATGGTCTGGCAGAAGTGAAAGATTCAGAGTCTGGGGATCTGAAAGTGCTGATCTGCAGTGATTGGAGACAGGAACTGATACGAGGCACTTAGAAAACATGCTGAGGAAAAGTTAAGGTTGTTCATTGAACTCCCCTATGCCAAATATTCCTTAACACAAAGCCTCCTGTGTTTTTTCTTGATCAGTGCCTATAATTGTGGACTAACCTTCCTTATTCAAACCTGTAACTGTTCCTCTTGCCCGTGTCTGGTAGGGCTTAATTTCTGAGTATGAGAGCACTCTGGCTGACCATACTGCACATGCTGTGTGGGGTTAAAATACTGTAGTTCTTAACTATGGGTTAATTATACTGCAGCTCTGTTGTTACAAGGTTCTCAGGCAATGGCTCTATTCAAGGAAACTAAACAGAAGGCAGTTGTCTTAGCTGATTTATTGGTAATCCAATTCTGATGAGGAGGAAAATCTAATTGCCACATACTCTCACTGCTTTTCCTTCTCTCACCCCCTCCTAGGGCTGATTTAAAGACAAAGCTATTGATGCAACAATGACTTTCTAGTTTATTTCTTAGTGCTGTGGTTTAAGATGGCTCGAATGTTTTCTAAGACATATTTTCATGTCAATGTAAAGGCTCAAATAAAGTAGTCTGCTCATGTCAGTAAAAATGAGATAAAGAAGCTAGTGCAGGAGGACACACTCCAGAATTTAAAAACAAACAGAATAAGATATTAGAAAAACCCCAATCTCTCAAAACTCCCTACATCTGGAAGGCTTAGTCAGAGGGATTGATTTACCTTCTCTTAATTTGAAGAAACAAATGGCCTTGCAGCCACACTGTATGGAGTGAGCTACATTTGAGAGATATCTGAATGGTTCAAGATGGTGCTGTATATTGGGTTCAGCTAAAAACAGAACTACATATGACTCTCTGCTTACAGGTACTTTAGGCAGACATGAATGCAATGAGGACAGACCTCTTGCAGAGGCCACACAAACTGCAATAGGAGCAGTGCTGTCAGGGAAGGAAAAAAAAGTAATGATCTCTGACAATCAACTAATAGAAAGTGACATCTGCTAAATGAAGAGCCAGACTCTTTGCTGGTGCCAGCCGGCCGTGCAACTGGAGAATTGCCTCTGCTAGCTGCTCTGCTTTTCTGTACCAACAATGAGGCTCATGTCCAGAAGCATTAAACCAAAGAACACAAATCCAATCAGACAACATCAGTGAAGTCGTCAGGAAACATGAATAAGTCTGTGCTGGAATATTTTTGTTTGCCAGTGCCATGGGTGAGGGAAAGCTTTTTTGAGAAGCTTGGAGAAGAATACCAGGCACGGGGTGCATTAGGCTCCATGTAAAACTTCTGCCACACAGTGTTTGCTTTTGTGCATCAGCAACTAATGCAAAGTATTAGCTGGGTGAGACTCAGAGCCATAACATGTATTGTTGAACTTCACCAGCAGACACAGACTTGAAGCAGCCCCATATCCAGGGGTAGAAGTATGTTATTTCAGATTTGCAAGTCTCCTCCAGGAAGGTGTGATGAGCAGAATCCCAATCCATTCAACGTAGACGCTATCTTACGTAGGCATACCTTTGAGCAGCTGTACTAGAGCTTTGCTTTAGTGTGAGATCTACCACCATACATTTGTCTAAATATTGCTTCTTACTATGTATGTGCATGTCCGTGCAATGGGTTGAAGCGTTAATAATTCACTCTCCACCACTCTCTCTCTAAAGAGCAAGTTTCTGCAAAGTTTCCTATTGACTTCTTGACGGTAGAGAAACACCTAACTACAAATAAGCAAACCTACCATTGGCTGTTTATCCAAAAAAGAAGGCTTCTGGCTGTTAATATTACCATAATAAACATGAAGCAGGAGGAGATGGAGACTTTACAAAGGGAGATAGGGAGGAGTGAAAGCACATGCTTCCTGCAACTGTTGTCTCCATCAAATAATTCATGAAACAAAAGGTAAAAAAATAATCTTAAAGGCACTTTGACTTCAATGAATAAATCATTTTAGATATCAGGAATGGGCTTAGTAACCATGTGCTGCAAGTGTGATATTCTAGCAGAGCAGAGGCAGAGATTGCTGGTGTGGAAATATGTCCGACAGCAGCAGCCTGGATGTTCAGTGGTGGACGGACATCTGCTGTTGGACTCCTGGCTTGGTAATTAGCAACCCAGATTTGTTGAAGTGTGAAGTGCCTGACAGCTCCAGCTGGCTTCTGTCGTAATTATTAGGAGTTCAACGTTCAAGTTCAATGCCTTGGAAATATTTTTTGGTTTAGCCCTGCATTGAGAGATCTCAATGTTGGCAGCAGTTTGCTAAACACTTCCTGGCTGGCAGGAATTGCGGGCTGATCCTGAAAACAGTCTTGTAGTAAGAGCTGGAGGTAGGGATGGTGTGCTAAGGCACATAGATACCTGCATAGAAGGGGATTTTAATATGAGGGCTTACCATGTGTCATTAAAAAATGCTGCTTGGAGGGGCTTTAGCAACTTCTCTTTATTATCTGCTCCTCACAAACTTTCAGCTTCAGTGGTCTGACTCTGGCTTCCGTAGTGGAGAGTGACAGATAAACCATAAGGTTGTCAAGCAGAGATACCATTTTATAAATGTTCAGACAAAGTGCTAAGAAGAAAGAAGGAACTGTTGTCATTTTCTGATAGACTCTTTTTGAGAGAGACTTTTTATGAGAAAGTTTGGTGGCAAAGATACCAACAACACTTCAGCAGAAGAGAAAGAGGAACCAGTGACTGATTTGTTGCCTTTTGGTTATTTGTTGGTCTTTTATGTATTTCAGACAGAAAACTCAGAAATGATGAGTGCTTTAATGGAAAAGAGAAGGTGCTGGAAGGACAGAGATTGATCATTTTTTACAGAATATATTTACTGCATTTTGACTGGTAAGATCCCTGGTGTTCAAGTTGCTAATTATTTCCTGCTATAATATTCTAGCTGTATTTACTTAAAGTTTGATTGACATTTATAAGATTTTACAGTTTGCAGTGCTGAGCTAGAAATTTGAGCAAAAAAAATCTAAGTTTTTTCAAGCCAATATTTTTCCTGAAGTTTTGAAAAAGAATATATTTTTTTTGGCCTTACACAAAATGAAAAGCCTTGGAAGTTTGCAGGCTTTCTCTTCTTAGAAAGCCCCAGTTCTGTGTTGCGATAGCTGAGTTGAAAGCTCGAGGAGACCTTGAGCACTTCAAGATCTATTGGTGGAAAAGAACAGGTTATTACTGAGACTGCCTGGGAGTGTGTCCATCCGACTTAGCTTTTCCTCTGTGTATAGAATTAAAGCTATTATGAATTGTAATGCAATTATGAATGGCTCTTGGTACCTGGCTTGTGATGCTGTTAAATCAAATTGGAGGTACAGAGCACTCGGCTGCAACTCAGGGCAATTTGTTCCGCAAGGCAGAGATTGAAATAGTTATTGTTTCAGTGTCTCTGGTGGTTGTGTCTCTCCTCTAGTGCATGACAAGGAATAAAATTCTTACCTATCTACTCACGAAGTTTTGAAAGAAAAGTCTTGTTTTTCTGCACCTCAATGACAAGGTGTGAAACTACACATTTGTTTCTGAATCCTATTCCCTAACATCTCCTTGGCGTTGTTCTTCAATTTGGACACTGAAATACTTTAGTTGCTTGCAGGCCTTCAGACTTAAGACACCAGAGACCAGTTAGGTTTTTCAGTATGAGGCAGTTACCAGTGCTTGAGAACTGGAATTCAGTGAACAATTCTGTTGTTCTAGCCTGGGTGCTGTGGGATGTCATTGGTTTTGTAGAAAGATGATTCATGGTAGTGAAAGCAATTAATTATGAAATGACATTATAGAATACATGCAATTCCAAGTGAATTGCATCTCAGTTGTTTGAGCTCCTTAATGAACCACAACTTTAATGCCCAGTGTCAACAGAGCTTATGTGTGTAAGAGGTAAACTTACAAAGAGAAGAATTATAACTGAAATATAACTCAGAAGGAAAGACAAAGTAACAGTTACTAACCTCAAAAAGTTTAAACTTCTGTCAAAGTCATGGGCCAGGAAAAAGCAAAGTCCTTTTATATCAAATGTCAAACACCTTTGATAGGAAGTGTTTGTACCTGAGCTACTTATCACTGAATTGGATGAATTATTTTATGCAATAGCTCATGAAATATTCACATTGGCTGATACAAGAGCTCACTCAGACATATTAGTGAATGACTGAAAGACTCAGCAAAGGATGACCAGTGTCAGACCTGAGCTGAGCTTCAACATCTCTTGAGAGGTGATGTGGAAGATGTTAATTGTTAATAACTCTTGTCCTTTTTAACACTTTCCATAGCAAACAGGATGAGAAAGTATGGAGTGTGATTGAAACAGTCCAGGAATCCTACAGTCCACCTACTACTACAAATAGAGAAGTTAATTTGAAAGGAGAAGACTGGCAGAAGATAAGATGCTTCAGTCTGGAAAGGAATGGAAAATCTCACCCTGTGGAGGAGGCAGGTGGAAACAGAGGAAAGGCGATTGAGGTAGGAGCTTCCAGAACACAGTAGATGCACACTTACTGATTTTATTACTGGAGAAGAGGGAGCTGGGGATGTTGAGAGAAACAAATATGTTTATCTTTCGTGAATATACAAGCATGTAAATTAAATACACAAGAATGCCTTGAAGCAGACAAAGGAACAGGAGGGAGCAGAGAACTGTTTCAGCGATGGCTTCATGCACAGATCACAGATTGTCACGAGCCTCTCTCTGAGCAGCAATCACCTTGCAACATCACAACAGTTTCTGGCTATTTAATTACCAGGAAAACACTGACAGGCTGGAGGAAGAATTACTTTGAGAGGACTGAGGGGAAAACTAACCTAAGCTGAAGGCGTATGAGGAAAGGAGGGGTGGGAGGCAGATGCCAAAACCCAGATCTGAATCTGTTCTAGGTGGGAGCATCCTCTTTAGATCAGTCAGTGTTTTCTTGACTGTGTGTTCATGCTAAATTGCTTACAGTTTTCAGCATCCTTCTTACTTTTCTGTCATTGCTGCATCTGTTTGAAAGTGTCTTGAAAATGAGATTATTTCCTGGAGGAATTCTTGTATATTCTTCTTCCAGCAGTTCTTATCTGCTATATTCATTACAGGAGAAAGAGGTGGGTTTTTTGGTTTTTTTTTACCACATACTGAACAGTTTAAACTACTCTTTCTCATTTTACTCTTTGGAGGTTTAGTTAATAACTGGCTGCTGCCTACTTCTGACTTTTAATCTTTTCTACAAGCTTGACTTTATTTGTTTCTCTTTTTATTGTCATTCAGATACTTGGTTTTTCTCCCAGAGAATCTGTTCCTGAATTCTACTCTCAATCATTACTTGACTGAAAGGATGCAATGGAACTGATTACTGTATTCAAGTCTCACTCTCTGCATCAAAAGAAAGCAGAATATTCTAATACCCTCTAGTATTTAGGAAACAAAGGAACTGAAGACCAAACCTGAGTTGTGTGGAGTATGTCCTAGTGTAATGACACATCCATCCAGATGTTCATTCATCAGAATGCAGACATCCATTACATGAGGTGCATGTCAAGCCAGGCAGTAAGCTTCTTGTGTTTCACGTGAATGCTTGGACGTGCTGCCCGTGTTATGGGTATTTTCCCTAGAAGAGAGCACAGAGATCACATTATTCCTTTTCTATAGAGAAATCTTTTTTGCATATGGAAATTGTTAGTGGTTCCCCCTCACTGCTCTGAACATCTAACACTCATCGCTGCATCATATCCCCATCTGATGTTTATCTTTCTTGCAAACTGGAGGATATGACTGACTCCCTGTTATCATCATCAATCCTTTTCTGCAGAACTGTCAGGCACCTAATTGCATTTCATGTCATACTTGGGTAGATAATTACTACAAACTAAATGCAGGATCTTTATTTCCCCTTCTTTTTTCAGTCTGTTCGTTGAACTTCTTCAGAGTATTCTGAATTTTGTCTTAAGTAGGTCTAGAAAGTATATACAAAAGGCACATTCTGGATGAGAACTGTGAGGACATGGATCACTGCAGAACAATCCAGCAGAGTCATCATTAAGGGGAAATAGACCAAACAGTGAAGCTAAGACTCAACAAAACTAATTAACCAGAGAATGTGTCTGATGGAATTACATTTCTAATTGGTTATAATGAAAATCATTTCTTTTAAAAAAGCAACAACAGCTTACATCACAGGAGAAGAATCAAAGCTGCAGTCATCTGCATTTTGAAATGGCACCAATTGGAAGTTAAGGAAATGGAAATAGTTGCTAATGGAATGTGCACTTGGAATGAATGAAGATGGGCATGAAAATGTAGGAGGCAAATGACAGTTCTGAGAAACTGATATATTTTGGCCTTGTTCGTGAAATTCAAAGTCATGGTAACACTTTGCTGCTTCAAGAGAGTTTGCTTGCAGTGGCTTTTTTCTAATCACAGTGTGTTCAACCTTTTCAGCAAACAGACTTAGGAGGAAAACTAGGACCCTCTGTCTGTACCCAAGAGCAGTGGGGATCCAAATTCTATTCTAGGGGGACCAAGCTGTGACTTTGTCAAACCTTAGACCGTGTAGTAAAGAGCTTTCTTCTAAAAGAATAGAATGGAACATATAAGCAAACTAATTGATTATTGTTTTTTCCTTACCCCTAAAAATAATTGTAGGTGACTTCACTTGTGTCTGCTGAACCACTGATGTAACTTTACTGCACGAAATCGGTAGGTGCAGTGAAATCAGTGCCCCTCGTTTTTCATTAGCTGAAAAAAGAGAGGGAAAAGCTTCTGACTTCTGAAAGACATCATTATATGTGGTCCCCACTGATGTCTACAGAAGAAAAGGAAGGATTATGTGAGGTGTTTATTGGTTTGCAATTCCTGATTTATAGGGCTAAAGGCTGTTTATTGTTGGCAATGTTATTACTTGTTTTCAGCTGGTTTAATTTATTGTGATTTGAGGTTGGTTTGTGCTTGGGAAGGAAAGGCATATTAGTCATAGTATATGGTGAGGGAGAAACAAATGTGTGTTTCACAGAAAGGCTGTGGAAGTTTTTTTTGTAGAAGAGCTACCTAAGGAGGGTTGTATTTGTATCCTCAAAGGCAAGTTCCAGATTTACCCTATCTGGCATCTTTTGTTTTTCTTTCTTCCTTTCCTGGATTGTGAGGGTGTAAACAGGCTTGGAACACACTGCTCCAAAACCAATCCTTAACCTTCATTTCACCTGCAGCAAAGCACAAAAATAATATTACTCAATACCAGATAGAGATGTCAATAGAGAGATATGTGTGATACCACAGAGATACTGCCAACAGAGGTAAGGAAGGCTTAAATACAGCTATAGCTTTCTTTTAGCAGAAGGCAACAAGGGATATTTTGTTAAGAAATAAGCTCAAGTAACTTGTGCCTAAAGCCTTGAAGGGGAAACACAGTGGCAGCCTAAAAATTGATTAAAAGCAAATGAAATCCAGTATCTTCCAGGGCTATTTACCACTTAGGACCAGGCAGGCTCAAGTGATCGTTGTCCTGCAACTGCTAAGGACTGAAAAGCAAAAGAGATCTGTTTGGGATTCACGTTTAGCATTACAAATGCCTCTGATCTTTAAAGAGCTGATTTTCCTACTATCCACTCTGAGATGCTTTTTCCTTCTCTTTTGCAGGGATACGTGGAAAGATGTGAGTGCACCTGCTTCACTTAGAGTATCTGCTGCATGACATGTTTAGTTCAAGAGGAATAATAAGCAGCAGGGGAAGATTACAACAAGGTAAGCTGAGCAGACTAATGTTAAAGGACATAGTATCAAAGAATAAACTCTTCAGCTGCTAGTTGATGGGAGGTTAAAACTACAAATATGACCTCAGAGAAGTTCAATCTGGACTTTGTAACTGAGAAGAGGGAAAGAAGATTAATAGGAGCATTATAAGATACTCAAGATGGAACTATGGGACTGTGCAAAAAATTTAAAGGAAATCTCTCTAATGTAGGTACACTTAAATATGAAAAGCACTAACCATAAAAGGCTGTGACCTAAGGTGCTGTGTAGATGCTTGTGCCATCAATAACATCGTATATGGGTAGGAATTACTGCATATTTACAGCCAGAATGACTCTGGCACACTCTTTGATTTGATTGAGCTCTGCATCAGAAGCAGCTAATAAATCAAGGGAAAGGGAACAGGATCTGCTGATGCGGGTGTGCAGCTCATTTCAAGTGCTGTGGCCTCTGGTGGGGGAACAGGAAAAGCTTGTAATTACCTGAAACATGGTGCTGCTATTTTGTGCATGCTGGAAAGGGCAAGACAAAGGGAATAATGAAACCCAGCAACTGCTTTGGCAGACTGAATGCTGAACAGATCTGGTTTTGACAGGGACAAGGCATGGTTGGAGAGACACATCACTCCCAAGCGACAGCGGGATGTGAGAGCACCCGGTGTAGCTGTTCCCAGCTTACACAGCCCTCCAACACTATATTGCTGTGCTTTGGACCCCAGTAAGAACAAAACACAGCTCAGTCTTGTGCTGCAAAATATTACCAGGGATGTCTTCTAGTGCAGCTACCAGGTGTATACAGGATACTTTGAATACTTTGAACAGAAAACATAGATAATGACATCTCTTGTCACTCGTGTGCCATTTTAGGCTGCAGGCTAACAGAAAGAGCACCAGCTCTTCCATAGAGTGTAGGAAAACAGCTGCACAATATGAAAAATTCCTCATATTGATGTGTAGCTATTATTTTACGTGATCTTTCCCTTTATCTTTACAGGAAGCCATGAGCCAAACCTTGGCATGCCATGGGATTACCTCGCTGTGTGGTGAAGAACAGGCAGAGTTGCTCCTGCTACAGACAGTGGTAGGTTTTGCATATATATATTTTTTATTATTATTATTATCCCTTACAGGGTAAAATATTAGTGCAGTCTGTCAAAGCCAAGAGAGCAAACTGGGACAGCGCAGATGAACTCTGTGTCCATTCAGGCACACATTTGCCACCCTGGAGCTAGATTAATTTACATTATCTGACATTACCTTGCAGCAAGCTGGACAGAAATTGAGAGTTAAGCATAGCCGTGGGCAACAAGCTTTTTGTGCACAATTGTAGTAATAATTTAGAGTAATTTCTTCTGCTATTTTGTTATGTCAGGTTGTTAATATTCGTAAGCCATTTAAAATGAAGTGACGCATCCAGGGGAGTTTGTTATAAACATGCCTCAAGATGCCATTTAGAATAATTGTGATGCTGCAGCCCTGCATGAACTTTTCACAGGGAGGAAATAAATAACACTTGATTAAGACAGGAAATGTCCACAGAGCAGACTAACATTAAATGATAACAGGAGGCAACATAAAAATTTCCTTTTTTTTTTTTTTTTCCACATTCACTCCTTTTAGTGCACACAGAGCCTCCACCCCAGCAGAATTTCACTTGGTACTGAGTTAAAGAGAAGCCACTTAAGGGGAGCAAAGTATGAACTGTCAATTCTATATGAAAATCAGAGTTCATTTCTTAATGACGCAGTACTTTGATACTGTAGGGGATGATTCGATATCAAGAATTGTCTGGGAAATAAGTGGTCTCTGAGTTTATTGGGACATACTTCTTATTCTAAACAAAGTTACTACTCTGAAAAATAGTGTTCTGTGAGGGAGTAATTGCCTATGGTGTGTAGTGGGACTTTATTTTCTTATATAGGCTTTAGTTTGACCCTTCATTTTATCACTCAGAAATCTGAAATCTACTCGCAGAAGTGCAAATCCTTTATATAAGTGAAACATGATGGAAGAACATCTCAGCCACTAATCTTTAATCAATCTTACAAGCTCATCTAGATACAAAGCTAAGGGAACATTTTTATTTCAGATTTTTTTGGTTTTGCAAAACCTCCTATTAGCGCCAAAAACCTGAGTGATGCGTTTCAGAAAATGTCAGTGGAACTCTTACAAATAGCTATGCTGTGATTTTTTTTTTGTTTGTTTAAATTTGTTTATATGGACCTTATGAAAAATTGATCAGAAGTTTTCACATTCTTCTACTTTCCATATAGAGTGTGGAGAAAAACAGTTTTCAGTGATAGAAAGGGTAAGATCATGAAATGTAGCAGTTCAGTTCAATCAGGGTTTGGAACTTCCAGTGAAGCCATTAAGTAAATTACATGAGACACTGGAAGGAAAACTGTACATCAGCACCTGATTTCTAATGATTTATGAGATTTTCAGTCAATCAGTACCAATGCCAATAAATTGTGACCTTTCTAAAGATGGTAGCCATAGCTTTACAGAAGTTATTTTACAGCAAGAAGTAATTTTTTATATGAAATGGTTTGTACATGCAAAAGGGATTGGGGATGGATGTGGCAAATACTAAAGCTGATGAAAGTAATTGCAGCAAAAATACATGTGAAAGGTTGTAAAGAAAAACCAGCAACTCCAGCCCCGAAGCTAGAAGGGTTTCAGAGAGCAAAAAATAGGATCAAAAGGGAAATTGTGTGGTCTTAGAGGAAAGACTACATGGGTGAAGTGAAGGAGATATGCTAAAAATAAACAGGAGAAGGATAAATTGGTCCAGACACTTCAAGGCAACTGGGAACATGTAACTCGGGCACAGTCTGTTCAAACGTGAAGCAGGACCTAATGATAAGGGAAATGCATATACCAAGTGACAGGAAGCATTCCTGTCCCTGGGAACCAGGGACAACAAGGGTACAACAGTCGGCAACAGGAACAGCCTGGGCATCTACCAACACTGGTGCTGCTGGGCCACATCCTTCCCCAGGGAGGTCTAACCAGTGGTGGCCAAGGCCAAGGGATGTGACAGAGAAACATGCTGTACTGCATGCCTGAAAGCCACCAGAATATGTAAAGGCTTCTTTTCCCCATTATCTCCTTCAAAGTCCGTTTTCTCTCCACAGCAATGAGAATTCATGTTTTCCTGGCAGATCCTTCTTAATTCCTTGACTCAACCTGCCCAAGTGTCAGAGGGAATTTGTGGCAGAGAATGGGAATTAATCTTGAAATGCATCCAATCACAGGTGTCCTCTCCTCCAGCTGACAGTGAGTATGACTCTGTCCCTCATACACCTCACACAGATGATTGCATAATAATGACCACTTTCTACATTTGTATTAGGGGTCACAAAATAAGACCATGTTTGGGAGAACTGGCAATGACCCCCAAATAATTCTGGATGATCAAAGTGGAGTGTTTAGGAAATCTTCTATAATTGCTGATGCAATGAATTCAGAGTGAGTTTAATTGGATTCTCTTTGTCAGGTACTAGACTATTCAACTCTAGTATGATTTAAGGTCAAATTATTTCATATGCTTTAAGAAGTCAGACTATTGGAGCCCTAACCTAAAACCAAAACTTTGCTCCATGAAAAATACTTGGCATGGAGAGAGAGGCTGTTGAGTAATCCTGCAATCAGTGCAGACTCATATTTTTCATGCTTTGAGAAGCAAAGGCCGTGCCACTAGGAACATTCCTTCATGTGACAGCACTTGGAAGCTCAGCATGTCTGCTTTGCTTCAGGGATTGCTTGTGGTGAGTGCAGACAGGACAGTATGGCCTTACTGAAACAGAGCCTCCCCTTGCCCAAGGTCGTGGCATGGCTTTCACATTCCTCCATTACACTCTGCAGGATCCTGACATTTTGCCTTTCAGAGGACTGAGGATCACAGTTGTGTTGCTCAAAACCAGTGACAGTGCTTTGTAATTGGTCCCTTACCGGCAGCAAACAACCATAAATCCACCTTAGGATTTATTTGCATAATGATCTGATGGGGATTTGTGCTGAAAAGTTGGTAGCAGCCTTTTGGGCGTTATCAGGCCTCTGTGAGCCCCTTTCTGTGCACCTTATTAACTTCATGAAGATAGGCAGCAGATGATGCTCTATGTTTATAACCTCAAGGAGGATGATTTGTTGTGACACAAGTAGTTTCTGTTTTAACATACTGGGCATTTTTTATGTTCTGGAAGATTTGTGATTAGTAGATACTCACAGAGCAATCTAATCAGGGCAACAAGTCATTACTTTTCTCAACACTGGAGCAGCTATTTGAGTGTATTCTCACAATGTGAGAGGAACCTTGATAAGCCCAATTAGAGAAATACTTGTATTCTACTAGTCTATATTTAATCACACATCTGATCTTGTAGGGGAGGCTGCCCTTTTAAAAATATGTTCTTAATGAAGTAGTCTTTCTGTTTTCATCTGTCAGGGGGAATCTCAAGAAGGAAAGAAAACAGCAGTGTGTCTCACTGCTTCTGAGTTCATGTCAGGAAGTTGACTGCTGCCCTGCCTATTACTGCTAGTGTTTAGATGCAATCGAGACTGGAGGCTCCATGACAGCCAAAGGAACCAGCAAGGAAACCTCTGATGCCTCAGGCCACAGCAGTACTGGTGTAAGGCAGAGTTGGTGAAAAGCAGATCATTTAAAAGGCTAACTAAGACCATGCCCTTGAAGAGGCATTTTCTAGAACTGCTCTGAAGCTGGAGACAGATGAAGGTGTGCACTTCACATTTACTAACAAGCTGTACACCAGTGGTTCAGTTGCTAGAAAGACTTTCTAACTCATTGAGAGGAAGAGGTGACCAGAGAGCTTAAGAAACACTTGGTGTCTCCAGGAGCTCACTCTTCAAATATTCAGAGAGCAGTCAAAGAAGGATTATCATTATTCCCCCAAATCCAAAATAGTCCTTCATGGCAAGCTGCTCCTGGCAGGAAGCAGTGAGGAACAGACTGAGAGTAAACAGGACTCTCATTTTTACTCAAGTACCTGTGAATAGTAATGCTTAATGCTGCCCCCATAGCCAACTTGTCTCTGATATAGGCAATCAGAAAGATTAACAAGACACTTCATAAATGGCTTTATAACATGGAAAACCTTGGGTTTATGGTGATAACTGATTTTTTTCCCCAATATACATCAACTTGACAATTTCTTTCTATATTTGTAGCCTGCATGTCCTCTAGCCAGTCTTACCCCATAGCAACAATAACAGCTGATTGCTGTACCATTGCAACTGCCTAATGGCCATGAACAGATGTATTGTTGCTTCAACAATAGCAGGGGTTTCATATCTAAAAAATATTATTTAGGTTTTCACATCAGTTACAGCCATTATATTTTTGTTTTCTGAACTTGTAACAAAGTGCTTTATAATGTTTTCTGTTTATTGGGATTCATTGCAAGCAGGACTGAAAAAGAATACAAACAGAAAGGGACATCATTTTGTTTTCAGCTCTCAAAATTCTTTAATCTCTCTTTCTACATGTCTTGCATGCTATAATATTTTCCTTTTCATTTTTGGTGAAAAGAAATCAGGGAAAGAGAAGAAGAAAACACTATTCATGTGCCTTGTTTAGTTTTCTTGAAAGTTTGAGAACAGTTTGATTAGTTTTGTTGCAATTGGTATGTTCTCAATTGCCTGTCCTCACCACACAAACCTCTGAGTTGTTTACTTCTCCCTCTGTTAAACTTCAGTCTGTTGCTAGACTGCCTTTGACAGCTCTGAGAGGCTGACTGATTGTCCAGAAAGATAATGCAGGTTTAAAAAAATGCTTTTTGATTTAGAAACTGCCTGGCTTGCTCTCATGATGCTGCACTGAAGATATAATCCAGTAGAAATCAATCCTGCTTGGTACCTTCCATTGTGGTTTTGCTACTGCAGAGAATTCAAGCATATTATCCAATTCTGTTAGCTTCCAGAACTTAAGGCAGGATTTTAGGAGTTATCTGCTAAGTATTCAAGAGGAGGGGGGAAGAAAAATCAATGGTATTTGTTGAAAATTCAGTTTTCTCTGTTCTGAATGTGTCTAATGCTTCATTTCTTTTGGGGGCTCTGTATTTGGCTTCAGCATCATGATGAGACATTGCTGAGAAGATGTATCTGACAGTAGCTCCCTAAAGTGAGCAAACATCCCCTTGCATGGATGCTGTTAGGAAAAACATCATCATTTGCCAGTTGCTTGGTTTCAGACTGTGGATTCCTGGGCAGGAAAACACAAGAACGGCTTTTGGTGTCAGGGGTAGGGAAGGGACGTTGTGGGTACTCTGGTGCTGCTGGGTAGGGAAGGGACTGGTGTCCAGCCTCTATCTCCACTCCTTTTTTCAGTCTGTGGAGTAAGGAAGAGCTCAACAGCCCTCAATGCCAGTTTAACCTGGGTGGTGACCAGAGACAGGTTTTCAGACTCGGGTGTGCTGAAATGCATGTGACTTGTGGTCCCACTCCTCTTCCTCTGCAAAGGCAGCTGAAGGTAACCATCTGTCTTTAACAGGACCCTCACACTGAGCCACCCCTGGGGCAGAAGCAGGAGAGCCATCCTCATCCTCTTCTCTGCAGCCTGTTGAAGGCTTCGAGCCTTGTTTGCCAAGCTGAATCTACCACCACCATCACTGCTGCTATGTGACCAGCTCTACTCTGCATCCACCATTACTTACTAGCACTTACCAAACAGCCAAGCTGGCGTGTATCAGTCCCAAATCTAAGTATCTCCCTTTGACCTCTTTTCAGACTCTTCTTTTCTGGTCTTCTTTCTCCAATTCTGCTGTTTCATTAATGCAGGGTATTTTTTTTTTTCCAGCAGAGATTGTACAACTCCTGTGGCTCCTGTTTTCCTCCTTCTGTTACAGCAATTCAGTTTATCACCTACAAGGCTCAAGTAGAGTCCAGAGTCAATTCATGTCTCTTTTCACTTTCTCCCAGAAATTGCTCAAATTAGTTGTTTGTTGTTTCTAAAGTACCACAAAAATTGTCACTGTACTTATTTTTTTTTCTGAATCAACATATTAACAAAAATAATCTATTTCTGCAAAGACAAAATAGCTATTTCAATTTTCAGGATAACATCATACAGACATATCAGAGTCTCTCCAAAACATTCCTTTCTTCCAAATAGGCAATATTATTAAATAATGAGGTGTGTGGATAGGCGGCATCCTGTGGCCTGTGTCAGGGAATGTTGAATGCTGAAAGGAGTGTTATCTATAATTAGATCAAACATATTTTTGCCTCTTTCTTCAGTTCCACATTTTTCCCCCAGAAGTCTGAGGGTCTAAAACATTATCATCGTCCAGAGATCTCATTTCTTTTTTATAATATTGTCCTTTGCTGCTGTGTGCATTATTCAGAAAGGAAAACAAAAAACCCCAAGTGGTTAGATTAGAAAGAAAATTACAAAGAAAATCCTGAGAGTTTCTCCTATTTCTGTGCCTGCTCCTTTGACTTTGAGTGGTGTGTCTTCTGGTTGATGGCCAAAACAAAGGGAGAACAATTCTCTCAGCTTAACTTGTCTGCCTAATAATGCAACTGGAAACTTAGTTGCTTACTACTGCAGACATGCCAGTATAAGGGAGACCAAAACTTCATGGCAATATTACTTTTGTGTATTTAACTGCTACAGCAAATGAATAGTATTTTCTTTAATCCAATTCCTTATATCGTGCCCAGCTTTTCTGAAGAGCACCACCAAATATCAGATGTGTGCAGCACATTTTCTGCTGACCTGCTTTTGTAGCAGGATCTTGGCAAAGGATCTGTCCTAAGGATGCTGTTGCTTTGGGGCATTTGTTCAAGCCTGTTTTGGGGCATGGGATGTCACATGCTGAGCAATGCAGCAGATACATACCTTGACAGCAGCCATGTTCACCAGCATCAGGGGCCTGCCCCTGGCCCTGGCAGAGTTTGGTCCTCTTGAACAGAAGCAATGGCTTGTTGCATCACATCTACTGTCACAATAAGGACAAAACCCAGCTTGTTTTGTTGTTTTGTTCTGGAGAGCTAACTGTAAGTACCACTAGTGTTGTGTCAGAAGCTGGTGCATGTGTTACGAATCTCCAAACCCTAGCCTGCTCCTGCTGTAGGACTACAGCCCTCTGGTGGTACCTAATGATGAATTTTGTCAAGAATACAGAACGTTAGAGCTAAATCTCAACTTTGGGCTCTGAACTATTGCCTGGAGGAGTAGAAATATCTCTGGAGGAAAAAGTCCAAAACGCAGTGTGCAAGGCAGCATGCAGCTGTGATGCACTGTACAAAAATATCCCACCAGAGGATTTCTAAAGCAAATAGAAAAATTGCATACAAGGATGCTTAAGAAGTGAGAGTGTATGGATCTCACAGGATTGGAAGAGACCTCAGCAATGATTGCTAGGACCGTGGGGGCACCAAGAGGCCTGTAAAGACACTCCCCCTCTGTTTTCTGACACAAACCATCCCTAAATTCTTCTTCCTAAGGTAAGATGAACAAAATATCCCTCTGGGCAATGTTTGCTTAACCTGATCTTTAAAATGCTTCAGTTACTGAGATTTTGCAATCTTTTCTTTCTTATGTCTCAGAGCTTTCCTCATAACTCATTCCTATCTTACATTGCACAGTTTAAACTCATCATTTCCCCTCCTAGTCATTATGGACATGGGAAAGAAAAAAAACAAGCCTTTTTTTTTTCAATGTGCTGTATCTCTTTGAGCCTTCCTTAAAGCTGATCAGCACAAATGCATTGTATCTTCCTCATCAGTCATATTCACAGAGCTTGTGCTTTGAACTCCTTCCCAGGAGCTCTTTTCAGCCACAGGACACGATGTACTTGGACACAGCTTTTGAGTTCTTAAAATGAAAAACAAACTCAGTTTCCATCTCTTAAGACCTTGCCTTGATGCATTTTGTTAGCATGCTCTGCTCTGAAGGTTTGTTCTGGACTACAGGAAGAGGAAACTCTGGGCTGTGGCATCAGGCTTGGAATAACAGGGGGCCCAGGGAGGGTGTGGAGTCTCCTCTGCAGGTCTTCAAAACCCACCTGGATGCATTCCTGTGTGACCTGATCTAGGTGGACCTGCTTTAGCAGGGGAATTGGACTAGATGATCTCTAAAGGATCCTTACAATCCTACCGTTCTATGATTCTATGGATAAAGCAAAATGACTTGAAAAGACAGTCCTAGGGAGCTGAGTGCCTCAGCTGGACTATACTGGTAGAACCACATTTGTCCTTGATCAGTTAATAGGAACTGAATAGACAAGCTATCATGTTGCTACTGAGAAAACACTGAGCATGGAGGATTCATTTGAAAACTCTGAGCAGACTGCCTATGAGGGAATCTGTTTCAACTTTCTTCCTTTCTCAACCCACCAATGTTGAGAGGGTTTTTCCCATGAGGAAAGGAGCAGAGCTGGAAGGCTTCTGGGTAAGGAGGGTACAGGAGCCCCAGGGCTGCCCCACAGCCATGTCCAGCAGAAGCTCAGATGCAAAGTGGCAGACCACAAGTAGGGCTGGGCCTGTTCTCAGCAGAAAGTGAAGGTTTCATTTGTGTTGTTTGTTTAGTTTTTTTAATTTAATTTGATTAAGCATGAGGAAGTTGTGTTGGCATAGCCACAGTGAGTACAGGCAGGCTGATGGCCCTGGCAAAATCTGCTCATGTTGTGCATAAGAGATATAGACAAGTTAGTCTGAGTTTATAGCAATACAAGCAGAGAAAGAACAAACCACTCACTGTACCAGGGATTCATTGATCTGTGCAGCAGTAGGTAAGCACCTATTTGGGGCAATGGTGATGTCATGTGGTGTGTTTAAACTGCAAAGAGGCAGCAAGCAGATTGTCTTTTCTAGTCACACGTATTCTGGGTACAAAGAGGGAAAGATACAAATCTTGTAATTGGAGCAGGTGTCACATTGAGTTTTTAACAGTATCCCATCATCCTAAATGACTGTAAAACTGTCACATAACAAAAATTGAGCTGTGCCATCCACTCACACCAAATTGTTCCTTTATGTTCCCTCTTATTGATACTGCAGGTATTAGATTGAAAATATTACATATTTTGTGTAGAAATGGTTTTGTATATGCTGATTTAAATCTGAAAGGCTTCCAAGCAGCAGTTTGTCAGACACTTCAATCATGTGT
This sequence comes from Urocolius indicus, assembly GCA_013401255.1. NCBI lineage: Eukaryota > Metazoa > Chordata > Aves > Coliiformes > Coliidae > Urocolius > Urocolius indicus. Next base: position 422,556 of record WBNH01000008.1, on the reverse strand, counting down.
ATAGATAATCTTTCAGTCTTTGAGCCATCCCTAAACAGGAAACACTGTGCAGGATCCCTTTGTAAGAAATTCACTGGGGTGGTCTGTTAGCTGACCCAAATAATTCAGTGGAACAGGGGCAGATTGATTTTTCTGATGTTGATGCCCCTCTGTTTTGAAGAGAAGAATAACTGTTTCAGTCTAGGCCAAACTAGTTTTTGCTTTCAGGCTGTTGCATTCTGGTTTGCTGCATTTGAGCTATCTGGAGGCCAGGGTTTTTCCCTGAGCCACTTAACTAAAAGTCAGAGCTTCCACCACTAACAGAGCCTGAGTGGTGAGTTTGCTTTGGCCCCATAAAGCAGTGTCTATAGCAAGTCCAAGTCAGCAGAGGAAACAGCCCAGGGTGAGATCTTGCAATCAGAAATCCCGCCTTAGAGAAATGCATGTTAAAGCAAACCCAGGTTTTTCTAGTAGAAAGCATGGGATATATTTGAATAATAAAAATTAGCACTGCAAGAGTTCCTCTGCAGACAGACCACGCTGTTTAGGGTCAGGACTGGGCTGAGAACATGTACAGAAATTCTGGACTTATCAGCATGGAGTCAGTCCTGCTTCCAGCCTTAGAGAGAGGGATAGGATAGTACTCACACAGACTATTATTGTCCTGAAAAGCTATCTAAAGCCTAAAACACTCTTGCTAGGAAAATACACCTCTCCACAGTCCAACACAATCTACTTTCTGATCTCTTCTGGAAGATTAACTTTGTGAAAAGCTCAGTGGCATTGTTTGGCTGGGATGGCTGTCCATCCAAAGAGATGCAAATGCCAACATGTTTGCGATGCCTTTTAGATTTAAATCAGTGTACACAAAAACACAGTCATTTCACATCCACCTCTATATGAAGATCCCAAACATTTGTAAAAAGTCTACCGCTGTTTTGCTATTTATGTAGTTCAGTGGCCACGTGTGAAACTGTGTGTGTGCAAAGCCTACTTCAGTTTTCTGAAAGATCACTTGATCTTTTGTCATTGCACTTCCAAACATTCTGAAGCAGAACGGGAAAGATTCAGAAACCTTCTAATGATTTTATTTTTTTCTCCTTTTGTTACAGATATGGTAACAACAGAACCCAAACTTCAGAGGCACCTGAGTACCCAGCTTCTTTCTTTGCCTCAACGCTAGCCATCAGTGAGTCCATGATCCATTAAGGTTCAAATACAAGTGATTTGAAGAATCATAGAAGATGTGTCTGTTACAAAAATGAGAGTGACTTTAACGTGAAAGAGTTTTTAACAGAGATCCCAACACTGGACTGTCTTGGTGTTGGGATTTTTGGTTGGGTGAGTGGATGTGCTTGTGGAAGAACAAGACCAAGAAACAGGATGGCGAAGGGAAAGGCTGGAAAAAAGAGGAAATACTTCCATTACTTCCAGAGAAATTAAAGCATCTCAGGGAATGGAAGCACGTGAGGTGCCATTACAGGGGGATCGAAGGGAAAGAGGGATAAGGGCCCCCCATGGGAAAATATGGTATGTCTACCCTGTCACAAAAAGATACGGTACTTAGCTATCCCCAAGGCAACTGACATCCCAGGAGCATCCTATTAAGCATGGGGCTCTTAGTATCGCTCCTGATTTGATGCTTCTCATGCCAGGACAAAATAACCTGCAGAAAAGGCTGATGTGACGAAGAGTGAACAGAGAAACAAATGCCCAGGTCTTGTACTTGGAGCAGTTGTCACCTTGGCTTTTATGCAGAATCTCATCACCCTAAATGACTGTAAAACTGTCAAATAACAAAAAATTGAGCTGTGCCATCCACTCACATCAAAATCCTGTCTCAGCAGAAGGCCTCTGGGAACAACACTATGGGACAAAGCTCTCCCCTCAGCACAGCCATGAAAGGCTTTGAGCTCAGCCTCTGAAACTGCAAAGCACTTGTTTTGTGTTTTGTGGATAACACTTTAATCCACCGAGCGAAAGCTGGGCATTACTGTCTTTTATTCTGGCTATACACAATTGCAATGCTCAAAAAGAAAAGGCCCTTGCCCCCCCCGTCCCCCGCCATCCATACCCTCTGCTCCTCCAAACTGCTGACACCCGGACGGGCAGCCCCAAGGCGGGGCCATTGGGATTTATTTAGGTCACTTCTGCAGATGATGCCTTTAGTGCCACAAACAGCCCTGGAGACAAGTCCTAATCATCTGGGGGGGTGATTATGTTCAGGTCTTCCTCCCCAACCCCCCCAGACATAATTGAGATTCAAACTGGACAGGCAGGCAGGCACGCAGGAGGGGACCCCGGCACCGCACAGTTCCCCTGAAGCCATGTACAGGAGCAGCTTTCTCCGCGAGGTGCGCAAGGAGAAGTACGAGCGGTCAGACGCCTACGATGAGCTGCGAGGCTCCCCCGAATTCGACAGTCTGGCCCAAGCCCGGGGCCTGGAGAACCTGCAGGAGCTCAACGAGCGCTTCGCCAGCTACATCAACCGGGCGCGCGTGCTTGAGCAGCGCAACGCCATCCTGCGCAAGCAACTGGAGACCTTCCAGCGCATGGACGAGCTGGTGGGCTTGGACGAGGCCTTTGCCGGGCAGATGGAGTTCAACAGGCAACGCGTGCGGGAGCTGGCAGCCGACCGAGCCAAGCTGGAGCGGGAGGAGAAGGATGCCCAGCGCACGCTGGATGAGTACCGCAACAAGTAAGGCGTGTGGCCAAGCAGGACGGGGGGGAATCGGTACCATAGCCGAGCTGTTTGGTGTCACCGTCTGCTTCTCGTGCACAGGTGATGCCTCTCCATGGGGATCAGACTTGTAGCCAGGGGTGGCAGGTCAGCTGTGGTGAAAAACAAGGTGCCAGGCTTGGGGATTTCTCTCTGCATTTACTGGTCACACTGCCACTAGACAGGCAGTTGCCTTCTCCTTTCCATGGCAGCAGACCCTCACCGTGTCACACGTCATTTGCTGTTGCTTAGCTTTAGGAGGCTTGTGCTCTGAACTGCAGAGGGAGTAACTCATTTAAGAAATAAACAGCTCAAAGCAAGTGTTGTGTCTGAGCAGCACACAGTTAGATGACCCCAAACATCTCCTGAAATGTGTGGGGCATCTCTGAGGAACTTGGATTTACAGGCATTGCGAAGCATCTGGGCCAGTCTCTGCTGGCCATTACAGACGTGAGGTGAAAATAAAGAAAATCTGTTTTTCCTGATATATTAAATTCTGCTAATTACCCTCCTCCTCTTCTTTGCATCCTGCTACTTCCATCTTATGCAACTAAATCAGTAGCTGTAAGAACAGGTTACCATTAACTTCACCTCTTCAGCCTCAGTGTCACCATAAATCAAAGAACAGAAGCCTTAGGGGCTGGAGTGTTCATACAGCAGCCATAACCAGAGGTTAAAGGGAAGCTTTGGCTATAGCCAAGCCAACAACACTGCAATTTAAAGATGCACAAGGCCATTACAATGGAAGAGCAGTGTCTGCTTTGTAATCACGTTGCCTTCAGTTTATGAGAAGAAGTGAATTTTGGGTTTATCTTTTTCTCTCTTCTCACATTCATAATTTGGGAAATAGATTTATATCTGCAAGTAAACCTTTTGAAGCTACATTTATATAAAGTAGACCCTTTAAAACTACATTTAAACATAGTAGAACCTGAGACTACTAGGCCTGTACAATTAAAGGTATGTGAACCTTTGAAAAGTAAACCTTAACCTTAAAATGTATTTGTAAATCACATCCATAGCTTTTCACATCAACATGAATAATTCTGGAGAATTCTTTCTCTCAAAGCTGCAAAAGAAAAGCATTATTAGGAATTATTTGGGTGCATCTCATAAAAAGACTAATAATGCTAGTTTTATTGAGCATCATTATTACAGCAACATTACATCTGGCAGTGGGAAAGGATTGTATTTCTCTCATCATGATACGAGGAAAGATGCTGAAAGCCAGATTTTGGCACCCTTGACTGAACAGACTTAATTAACTTCAGAAATTAAAAGTCTTGCTAATCGAAAGTTCCATTTAAAATTCATTCACTGCTAATCCCGTGGGTTTTGCCATGCAATGTGATTTGCTGCAAGTTGCTAGACACAGAAATTGACACTGCAAAGCTGATGCTTGGTGGTGCTGTGACAAGCTGACAGCTTTTGGAAATAAACACAGTAGCTGGGAAATGGGGAGCAGCAGCGACTCCATCAGCAAACCTCTCTTTGAGCTCTGTTTGCAGGGGTTGTGTGTACTGCTGTTGACTCTCTGCAGCTGTATCCTGCTGCAACTGCAGGTGATGAGGTCCTCAGACTGCTGAAATCTCAATAGCAGCTTCTGGATAATGCAGGTAGCTATCTCTTTATGACTCAGCAGAGTGTCACAAAAAAGGAGAAAAGTAGCAGGCAAGTGTAACCTCAACTTGTGGCAGGCCAAGAGGTATCATGTATTGCTGGAGAAGTTCAGTAGGGTTCAACAGAGAGGCAGCATTTTTCTTCCTATTAAAGGCACATGCTTGACACCAAATTGAGTATCTGGCCCTTGAGCGTAGCGAGGATGTATTGTGACTGTTCTGTCTTTGGAGGTGAGCCAGCCCTTGAATTGCAGCAGAGGCAAGGTCCAAAAAAAGAAAGTGCCTTGCCCTGGCCCCATCTTTTAAGAGCAAGCACAGTCTGTCAACTAGGGTTGGGAAAAGAGGTTTACAGCACTGCTGGAGCAGTGCTTGTTAAGTGAAAAAAACAAGTGGGCATCCCTCCTTCATTTCCAATGGTCTCACCAGGCCAATGTCTCTGAGCTGTAGAGGGGCTTAACAAATACCTATAATCTGTTAGTGCCTCAACAGAGCTTTTAGCCTAATAGAGGGCAGGTGATGGGAACTTTGAATGCTATTACCTGCCTTTGTTTGAGCCTGGAAGCTCCTCCCACTCCATTTCTTTTTCCCTATACAAAAATTCAATGAATAATCTGTATTTTTAAACAGTCCAAAAAGGTTTGTTGAACCTCTAAAGCTAATTTGCTAGATGAGAAGGGTTTTTGTTAAAACCTGAAGCAAATGAGTCTCATGGCACTTACAGTCCAGGAAAGGCTGACCAGCAGCTGTCTAAGAAAAGTGTGCCCTTATTTCAACACATCCCGCTGATTACTTTGAACATTGAGATGAGGTTTGAAGCTTCACAGGACTGCAATTTGTCAGCCCTTGCACTTACATGGATACATTTCAGCCGGCAGAGAGACACTGTGAGATCTCTGAAGCATTTCTAAGAGGTCCTTAGCCCTTTTGCACTGAGCTTCTGGAGTAGATTGAACATCATTTAAAAGCAATCTCCCTTGAAAGGATAATCACACAGTACTAACTCTCAGAACTGCCAGGTGGATTTATAACTGTGTGACACAGTAGGTATTTGGGTTGTTTGAGAGTGAAGGAAAATGGAGCTGAACATTTCAGTCATTTAAGAAATTCTTGAGTGAGGACCAAGCAACTTGGTAAATTTGAGCAGGTGTGAATGACATTGGGACTGACATTTAGACCCTGACTATTGGATGGTTGTACACCACTAGGAGAGCAAGTCCAGCCTTTTATATTAGCTCAGTATTTGATTTCACAAGCTGCCACAATCTACTTTGTTTTTTGCCCAGTTGTCAGAAGGTATGTAAGTTAACATACACTGTTTATACTCTGTTTATTGTCAACTGCACACAAAAAGTTTCTAAGGTAGATATAGAAATCATTGGAGGTGAGCTACTTAATAAGAAACAGAAACAAAGACAGTCTTGCTTTTGAAGCTGAATGTAATTGGTTATATCTTTGGAAGTGAATCTTGTTTTACTACAATTTGGCCAAAAGAATTGACTTGTCACTCACTAAGAGAGTTTCTTATAGAAAAATCAGAAAATGGGAGCTTTTTATGTCTTTGTATTATTTTAGGGAAAGCAAAGGGAGAAACAGGAATATACTGTATTTATGTACTGTGGTACTGGCAGTCGATGGAGTTCAATGAGACACTTTTTCAGTACTGATGGAAAAGTCTCAGTGCTTTTTACTATAAAATGCTTCTGTCTGGTTTTGTTTTCTTTAATGGTCTCTCATTAAACCATATCTCCTATTGAAATTTGGATGTATTGGTTACTTAGGGAAAGGAATAAACATCAAGAATCAACAATTAGGAAGTTTTGTATTCTATCTAACATACAAACTCAGAGCCCTAATTCTTAAAGACTATGTGTCATTTCCTCAAATGAAAGATAAACATTACATGCAAGATAAACATACATCCATTGTTCACTCAGTACTAAACATGCACGTGATGCACTTGTGGACATTTTATAAATGCATAGGAATAGCTGACTAAATTAATTCTTTACTTAAAAGTCACATGTGATTTTGACCAAGCTAAAATATGAATTGCTATTAAAGAGGACACAATGCTTGATCCATCAAAGCATCATAACACAACATTATTCATACACAATCAATATGTGAGATTGTAACCTTTGTGTTTAATGTGTCTGTCATGGAAATGTTTATTGAACAATGTCAGGTAGAAAACTAAGTACAGTGTAATTAAACATTAATGTGCCAATGTAGTGAATACATAGTAACCACTGGTGAATGGCTGTCACTCTAGTGCAATGCCTATCAAATAGACCTGTATTGTAAATAATCTATTCTTGGGCTTCCCATGAAAAAGGGACAGCAAATGTGTGGCACTGCATAAGTTGAGAACAAGGCAGTCAAATCTGGAATTACTCTCAGCATCTGGGACAAGAAAAATTAGTGCATACATAAATCTTTTAGGCCCTTTCAAGATTCATCTTCTGCTTTGGTGTGAAGCATGTATTGTGCATGAGACAGCAATGCAGCTTGCAGAAGATGAACCACTGAACTTCATCTCCTTTGTTCTGTTTGCAGGTATAGAAATGAACGTGAGTATCAGCAGAGGCTAAAAGAAACCCTGGAACGCCTTAATAAGGTAAGTCTGAATCATTTTTCCCTTTGGTTTCATTTGCTATAGCAAGCTGCTTTGACAAAGCAATGGGAAGATAAAATGTCAGAGCAAGACATTTCTTGTTATTACACACCAATGAAAACTTCTTCTTCCCCTTCATCCCCCTCCCTCAGCCATGTGCAGACAGCTGAGCCTCAGCGTGTGCATCCATACACGCTGTGTAGTGCCCTGCTCTGTGCAGTCCTGTTGGTTTCAGTCCTGTAGCACCTGCCATCCACACCCCATGGCCTCAGCTATGCTCAGGATTTCATTAATTTTTCAGTTAGACATAGGACTAGGAGATTCTACTGCACAACACTCCTTTGAGAGCATCAGCAAATGGCTCCTGCATTCATTTTGGGACCTCCACTTGAAATACCTGTTGCTGCTTCTCCATCCAGTGTGAGCTTTGCAAATTCAGCTTTGCTGAATATCTGGCACGTATTTAGGTTCCTTTAATAACTACTTTTTAACCTTCCACTACTCTTAACTTGGAAGACAGTCTCTCTCCAAGCAAATTAGAATCTGCAGACAGAGGTAGGAAAAGCCTGTTTGTTAGTCTGTACTGAAGTATATTTAGTAATGATATCATGGCATGAGAAAAGGCAGATTTTTCCAGTTCTTGAAGCCTGGTGTGCCTCAAAGCTCCTGAGTCCCTAAACGGGTATGGTAAGCCCTTCCCAGGACAGACCCTCAGCTTCTCATTAGGTTTCCAACAAAAGAGAAGCCAAAACAGATTCATTCCTTTTGCAGCGAAGCACGAAGAATGTTTATGTTGAGCTGCACTTTCCTGAAGTAATACCATGGGAAGAGGATATTATGATCATTATTGCTCAGAGAAAAGAGTTTGCTAACATAGTTAGGAAGTTTCTGAACCAAGTCTGTGAAACTGAGAAGGCCTGATTCATCCTCTTCTGTTACTAGCTTTCATCTGAGTGAAGAAACTTTTATTAGATCTTTCCCCAGTTCTACTTTTCACAGCTTATCCCTCATCTTCTAAATTGGGCAACAATTACAGGTGGATTCAATAGAAGGGTTTTTATTTCCCCACTGGGGGGAAATGGCAGGAGCTGTTCTGCTTGAGCACTGTCATATCAGTAATATGCATATTTTATTTAAAAACAAGGCAACTTTTATCATTTCTGACTCCAATAAGCTGTAGATACCCTGCGTGAGCACTATTTATCCAGCATGCTAGTGGTGCTCTTGGATATCCTGCAATCTCTTACAAAATATTTGTCTCCATCAATATTTGTTAAGGGGTAGCTAGAGGTGGTGGGTCTGTCTTCACAGTTCCTCACAGCCAATCTGTGGCTACTGAAAAACTAATTGATTTTACAACCTCAGGCACAGCTAACAAGGTCTTGAGCCATGGGGAATGGTTTTATTCCCCATCTGGGTTGCCTCTGGCTGCAGCTGCTCCTTGAACTGGGGCACCAAATGCTGGAGGGAACACCACCTGAGATGTGGCATGAAACCTGCATGTGCAGATGTAACCTCATGCCTTTTCCAACAAATGGAGAATCAGTTTGGAAAATCAGCAAACACTGGCTCTGGAGAGAACTAAGGAATTTCTCTTCTATGGTAAATAAAAATGCTGCTTCAGCACATGGACCAATGTTCTGGAATCAGCCCCTAAAGCGGAGTGGCTTTTCAGAAGCTGAGTGAATAGCAAATACTGCAACGTTCAGATGAAAATGTGTAGGCACTGTACTGTTCTGATACACAGCATCATCAATGAAGCTGGTTTATCTGAAAGCAGGGAATAAAAGCAAAATGTTTTTCCCCTTTGAAGGAACATTTGGAAAGCCAAATGCTGCTTTTGCTTATTACATGAGAAATATTTGCTTATTAGTATTATCTAGGGACCTGGGGTAAGGGAGGGTTGGCTCTCCCCCAAATCTCCCAAAACACAGCCATTGTCTTGCTGATCTTTCTTTCAATAGGAAGGCAGAGGAGTGCACAAAAGCAGTGGGCATTCCTGATGACTGGCTCTGAATGTGCTGGTCTGGATGTATCTGAATCAGCTTCTGTCTCATAAAGCAAAGAGACCAATGGAGAGGCCTGTGTCTGGGAGGCTCAGCAGCATAATGAGGAAGCTAACAGCTACACATTTTTTTAACAGCACATGCTGTACACATGCCAAAAGAAGAATCCCCTTCTAGCAGTCATATGCTGCACCCATAGATTTCAGTGGTTTATTTGCAACCCATGAGGAGACATCGTTTACAGCTGGTAATGGCACGTAGATAATTTTAAAGGTATACTTTTAAATCCTTTTCGTTTTCTTTTGCACTTTGATTCAGATGCAGAAATCAAGACTTTGTTGAGGCAAATTGCAAATTGATGGGAGCAAAGGACAAGTTTTGTAGAGTTGCAAAGAAAATGCAACTGACAACTTTTGAGATACTTTCTCAGAAATGATATTTTACACTATGAGTTAATGATAAAGCTAATTGAGAAGGCTTGCATTAAGTAGAAAAACAGAGCTGTTCCCTTCACACTTCCATATTTGTAAAATATACTGCCAGGTTCCATGGAAATGATTCTATATTCAAGGGTTTGTATTAAATAACAGGAAAAAATCTAAATTAGTCCTTTGAATGGGAATGACCATTTCACTGGATTTGAATACTGATGCCACTCATCCCTGTGTTCTTAGAGGTCAGGATTGCTAGTCATACACTTTGTCATCTGAATTGGCTGGGCATGATGGACTTTCAGCCTCACAAATCCCAAAGAATGAGAAACTTCTGCAGCAAGGTGTTTCTCAGGACTTGCTCATCTGTCAATTTGATTTCCAGAAATGGTTCCAAATTGACACTATTTGTAATATTTGAAAACACACCAAAAGGAATGAAAATATTTTGGCTCATCCTGTAAGGATGTTTTTCTCTAAGGGCTTCTTTACTGGGGATATTAAAAAGGGATGAGAATACCTCAGGGCCTGTCATGAACACTAGCCAAACGAATGCCTTAGTCTGTTGATGTCATCTGGTTAAGATTCATGCTCCATTGCAAGCTTTTAGCGTCAAAACCTAGTCTTTCATAGCATCTATTACTTGGCCTCCAGCATTCATAAAGCATATGGTAAACATATTTTGACAATGCCAGTGCCAAACTGCATCTTAAAATATATTTGCGCAGAAAAGTGTGTGGGAGAACACAATGACTAAGGTGCCTGCTGTTTGTTGGTTTCCGAGTTCTTCTGTTTGTCCTGGTAGGTTTTAATTCTCCAGGCAGGTCTCTGTGCCTGTACAACGACCCACCTTCTGGCAAAGTGCCTACAGTGGATTTTGGCACTGCAGCCAGTACATATACTGGCCCTGGCACATGTCTCTGCATTGCAGGAAGCTGATGAAGCACTGCTGTGCAACCTGGAGCTGCAGATCGAGTCCCAGTTCCTGCAGGATGACATTAATGCCACAAAGGACAGATACAAGAAGGTAAGTGGCTGAATCTGCCATCTTTAGCTCTTCCTTTTAGAGCCCTTCTCCATAATCTGCATCAGAGACAAATGAGAGCAAATCCTGTTTCAGTGATGATGGGTAAATAAAGCATTTTCAGTGGGCAGAGCAGCTGCAGTGTGGAGGTCAAGCCCAATGGCTGGATGGCTGCAAGCATCCCAGTTGACTCCTTCAGAGTACAATGACTACAGCTGTAGCAATGTCTTGAATTTGGTGACCTGTTATGATTCAGCCAATGAGCTGGTCAATCTGTCTTGTATTTTATGCTAAGAAGCTATTTCTTTAATCAGAGCCAAATGCCTGTAATGTACCCTCAGCATGATGAAAATGTTAGCAAACAGGCTCTTAAAATTAGATCCACAGCCACATGCCAGAACCAAGTCTGATCATGAACTGAGCTTTCATATACTGAAAGAAGTAAATATCTAGGAGTAAGCCCCAGAAGTGAAGCACATTGAAGGGAACACCTTGCTATGGCATTGTACAATGAAAATGGTTTTTCCTTCCCCACAGAACCTTATGGAAATCCAGACCTACGTCAATGTTTTGCAGCAGATCATTCAGACAACCCCTCGTGTGTCCCCTATAACCACTGGCATATGTGAGGTAAGTATTGCTGTATTTATGTATTGGTAAATACACATTCTAGGTCAGAAAGAGACAATGTTTACTCCCAGAGCTTCTCCCAGATCTCCCACTTCAAGGTTAGACAAAAACTGCAACAACTATGAGTGGGTACTGAATACTGAATATGAGAGAAAAGATTAACTGTAGCTTTGGAAAATTGATCAGGATAAAAGAGATTGCATTAGTCAGGTGCACTCTGGCATATGTATTAGTCCCAGAAATGGCTTCTTCAAAGGAATGTCAAGTAGCTGTGCTTCCTATTGGAGGAGGAGCTGGCAGGATATATGGGTATTTACAGAGAAAGTAAATCTTGTCCTGAAGGGGTGAGATGTGGTGAAAATACATAAATAAATTACTACAGACTAGATGAAAATTTGGTGAGTCCCACTGATCCTGATACCCAAGAATGTTTATTAGTTGGAAGAAGAAATGAACAGTTTTGTGTATGGGGCCCAATGTCATCATAAGCTGCACTTCTACAGTCTTGTCATCTGACATTTTTTTATTCTTAAAGCCATGCCACAGGGATTTTCCTTGAGGTTCAATACCCATCTTTTTATTTGTCTTTGGTAATATTCTCTTTGTCTTTACACTTTATTTCCAGTAGTGGGATTTACTTTGGCTCTCATTAAAAGAGTAAAACATACTTTACACATGTTGTTTTCTTCCAACCAGGAAAAAGTGATAGCAGAGAGGAGGATCCCTGTTCTGCAGAGCCAGCTGGAAGAATACAAGAGTGTCCTCTGCCAGCTGCAGGCGCAGAAGTACAAACTGCAGACAGAGGTAATGCATAAACATAACCATGGTGCTCAGGAACTCTGCTGTTATAGTCACATGGTAAAACCTGAGTGGCATTTCGTGGAGTCTTGTGAACTCAGCTGACTTGGAAGTGTTTTCCTTTTAGTTGTCCACATTTTTCTTCAGCTATTTCATTCCCATTCTCTTACTGGTCCAAATTGTCAAGTTTAGACAGCCAGGGCAGGCTGCAGGTATCACAGCCACAGTGAAGCCATCTTTGCTTATCAGAGTAGCTGGTAGGAGATGGTTTCCTCATTGCAGCTGGGCTCTTGCAGGAAAGAGTCGGGAGGAGGTCATGAATGGAGAAGTCACACAGGGCTGGACTTGCTTTCTTAGTGAGCTGCGGCTGGAAATCGGCTCTGCCTGGTCCTTCTTGGTGCTGAGTTGCTGTGAGAAGGACTGGATAGACTTGGTAATCAAAACTGAAACAAGTGTCGAGCTGCATTTAGCATCTTCCTTTCATCCCTGTCACTAAAGCACCCAGTCAGTGCCCCTCCTGTGCTCAGACACTACCAGCAGCAAAACCAGTTGCGTATGACTTTGACTGATTGCTCCTGCCCATCTCCCAGCCAGTTCTTCCTTCTCCAACCAGGGTCTCCATGTGGAAGAGTACAGTACAGGGATGAGGGCAGCAGGTGCTGGAGGAGCAACTAAAGGTTACAGTGAATAGAAACCAGACTAGAATGATTGCCAATGGCAGATCTACCCACCTCCATGCAGTGGGATGTTTCTAAGTGGATAGGGATGGACAATGACCACCTTATACCACCCAAATACAGCTTCCTTTGTGCCTTAAATTGCCCATCTGGGGTTGGGAGAGTGATATGCTGCCATGAACCACCTTTTGGTTGGGATTTGGCCTCCTCCAAACAGCCACAGTAGCAGCTTTTAACTTCCTGAGCATAAGTTGAAGCTGGAACACTAAAAGTTCCATTTAAACAGAAGAAAAAACTGCTCTACTGCTGAGGTGAGGGAGCCCTGGTTCAGGCTGCCCAAGTAGAGTGTAGAGGCTCCTTCTCTGGAGGTTTTCGAAACCCACCTGGACATGTTCCTATGTGACCTGATCTAGGTGAACCTGCTTTGGCAGGGGGGTTAAACCAGATGATGTTTAAGAGTCCCTTCCAATCTGTACCATTCTGTGATTCTAAGTTCCTTCACTAGGGCAGTCAGGGACAGTGCTACCCCCAGGTCTTTTCCTTGGTCTCTCTCTCATGTCTGATGCTCTGGTGGAAGGGACACAGGTGCTCTGGTAAAGGCAAGAATCAATATAGTATTAAGTGAGATAATGAATCAATATAGAAAAAAAAGGAGAAAAATCATCCTTCTGCTGGCAGACAGAGGCACTCTTTGGGCAATTAATTGTGCTGCTTTCAAAATCAAATCTTCATGTCCCACTTAGTTTATGAATTCATTCTGGTGGCTTGAGATTAAAAGAGTGAAATAACTTTATGAGTGGAGGTTGATGACACGGTTGCTTGTGAAGGCAAAGGCTGGATTTGATGACTGAGATGTTCTTAAGCTTGTTTGCTTTGCTCTTTCTCGACCTGGCAACCATGTTGCTGAGAGGTTATCGACCCCAAATCATGAGCACTAAACACTAAAAAGGTCTGTGAACCCTTTTCTACTTGTTCACTGCAGCTGCTGCCCTGTGTTTTTGCAAGGCACTCATCGCCACCTCCTGGCTGATGTGCCTGGAATTGAAGCCTTACTGCAGAGAAGTTAATCACCCAAGTTAAAAAGCCAAGGAATTAAATTCAAAATGGAAGCTTTTCATGTTTTTTTTAAAAACTCCCCACTTCCTTGACCTTCACTGTTTGGTCTGCAGCCCACAGAGAAGGAAGGACAGGTTTTCCCTGGGCACATCTTCCCACTTAAGCACTTTTGTGGGTTTTTTTCTTAAGACACCAGTTACTCTGCTGAGGCCATCCACAGTGGGCTGGGGTCATGCAGAGACATCAGCCAGGGAAGGAGGCATCACATAGCTGTCCCCTGGTTGAATGCTGATCCCTTCATGCTTATAGTAGAACAGAAGCCTTGGGGTACATAATGGCATTTGAATAACTAAACAAATGCAGTGAAACTGCTGCTGTGTTTCAACAGTGCAGCCTTACACATTGTAATAAAACATGTCTTGCCTTTAATTACCCTTGAAATATGGAGATGCTGAATGCTTCAGAGCTGCTTCTTTCAGCCACCAATTTTGTTTACCAGACAACCATGTTGGAGCAAGCGATTAAAAACACCCAGGAGAGTTATGATGACGAAATTCAGCTTTACAATGAGCAGATTGAAAACCTGAGGAAGGGGATAGAGGAGGCTGAGAGGACCCTGGAGAAGTACACAACTGACTGCCGCCAGCTGATGATCTACCAGCAGTCCCTGGAGAACGAGCTGGAGCGGTACAAGCGCATCATTGAGAACGAGGACAGCCGGTAAGGCCGCCTTGCTGGACCCTCCCAAAGGGGCCACTGGTGTCTCTTCTCCTTTGAAAAATGTACTTTTAAGAGCGTTCAATCCACCCAGAACTATGGCCACTTCACACTTTTCACTTGCAAATATCCAGTGACAGGGATGTAAACAGATGCAAAGTCTCATCAAGCCTCTGCCAAGAAAAGGTCAGAGCCATTTTTAGCTTCTCCTTTCCATACAGTCTCCACTGCCCAGGTGACACTGGCAGGCAGATCAGTCTCGCAGGGCTCAGACAGGGCAAATGTCCTGTAAAGCAAAGCTGTCTTCTCTGCAAACCCTTTATTCAGGCAAGGGGGAAAAAATGATAGAATATAAGAAATTTGCAGGGATTTGGATTGTGTTTAAGCCTACAGAGGAGCACTGGCTCCCTCTAATGTCAATCATCAGCCTCATAGGAGAAAAGAAACTGGGCTTTCACAGCTGCACAGGCAGATGCAGCAGGGTCAGACCCCTGAATGCCCAAACTACTGCTCTGGGTTGTCCAGAAGATGCAGGGGAAGGACACTCACTAACAGTCAATCTCACGTGTGGGGAATTGACATTTCATGCATTTTCAGCATGTGGACATTCTCATTGTGGACACTGTGTCCTGGTAAGAGTATCTGATCAGAGTAATTCTCAGCACCAAAATCAAAACACGCATCTCTTGTGTACACGGCTTGTCTGTCCTCCCCACAGGACAAAGGTTCCCTCAGACTCTGGCAGAGCAGACTGGAAAGGCCACAGATACAGTAACTGGTTTGCATACAGGCCAGCCTCTGTTTTAAATTTTAACCCTTCATGCCACTGACTCTAATATTTTCCAAGGAAGACTGCTCAGTTTTCTTCTTGCCCTTCTGAAGTCAGGCATATGCAGGTGACATCGTAACAGCTACCAAATTTCGTATTTTACCAGACAGCAAGTGCTGACCTTTGGTGGGCATGGATTGACTGTTTGCCCAACCAAAGTCTTGCCAAAAAGTCCTTTCAAAGTGCTGTGCTAAATTACAAACCTGTTGCTATGGGCTTTCATTACTGGTGTGCTTTACCTAATGGAGCATCCCGTGTCTCCTGCTGGTGGAAACCATCCTCACCCCTGTGTAGTGCTGTGGCTGTGTTGATTTTCTCCAGACAAGAAACAGGCTCCCATCATTCTCTTTGACTCCCCACCACAAAGAAATACATTTCTTTAACCTTCATGCTTCATTTTGCACACTTGCACTTACTCTTGATGGAAATGAGGGGGAGAGGTCTGACCGATGCGCGTCTTCTCCGGCAGGTTAAATTCCGCTATAGCGGGAACGCCAGTCACACTCTTCACGCAGATCTATAGACCTGTCCAGCCTCAAGCTTCGAGGGGAAGAGGTAAACCTGTGACATGTCTTCCTGTGTCTGTCAAGAGCAGCATCATTGCATTTTAATCTGTATTTTTCCATTTGTCTTCCATACGAACACCAGCCATGACAGCCTGGCTCCAGCCTTGCTAATTAAATGGAATGATTTCAGCTTACCTCAGCTAGCTTTGGGACAAGACTTCAAAGGCTAAAACCAAAAGCAAAAGAGCTTCTTTGTTAATTTCTGGAATTTACTACTTAGGCCAATCAATAGAGCAAAATCAAAAGGCACCTGAAACTATGGAAAGACCTGTGCTGACTTGCTGCAAGTCGTTGGCCCACACTTCAGTCAATTGCAAAGAGCATCAGGGCATGTTGAGTGCTATAGGCAGAGGACACTGTTTTTGGGCTTGTTTATGTACCATGGTCTGGTTTCCTGTGAATGGTGTCTTCTCCCTGTTCTGTGATTGCTTGTTAGAGTTAGGATGGTTGTGAACTTGGTAACAAGGAAGTAGCCAGGATTACACTGTTGAGGTTTATAGAAAGGTGCTGCAGGTACTAGCATACAGGATGACTTACTAGCTTAAATCCAAGGTTCCTGGGATTGTACTAAAAACAACCTGCCCTGAGAAGAGAGATAAACTGTCAAATGAGGGGTTTTTAGAGTGCAGCTTAATTTTTTTAACTGCATTGTGAATTGTAGCAGTTTTGTATTAAATGGGTCCATAACACGTGAGCAGCTGTAAATAACTGCTGCCCTGCAGAGTGTTAATACCCACTGACTCACCCACCCTTACCCCCCAGGACAGGACTGGTGTCCCCCAGCTAAGTCTGTCTTAGAAAGCACTGGAATTGCTGGTGAAGACACTTAACTTTGTCATCAGGCCTGGGCTGCTCACCCAGCAACCCTGCACTCAGTGTGAAGGTTTGAAATAGGGCTTTGAGTTTGGTTTTTTCCTCTCTAACCCTATGAGGAGTTCTAAAAGCTTGATAACTATTTTTCACTTAGTTGTACTGCAAGGCCATGCCTATAACTTTGGGCACCTGGCTTCAGTCTCTGCCTTATGAGGTTTCTTTTCTAGTTAACAGGGCTGAACCTGGGGTAAGGTGCTGAGCCCAACCATAGCAGCAGGCGCTGAGCATTCCTGCTGAGCATTCCTGCAGGCCTGGCAGGTAAAGGTTTTGTGCAGCTGCCCTCTGTTATACACACAGTTATCCCACCCTCACGTTGTGTGTGGCAGCAGTGACATCAGATGCAAAATGGCTACTGGACAGAGGGGGCCATGCAGAAGGAGAGGCTGTTTAATGCTCTGACAGGAGCTATGCTCTCATTTGCTGCTGCATCCAGCTCTGCACCCGTGGCAGTGAGAGGGAAAGGTGGCTCTAGCATTTGCAGCAACTGTGTTCAGCACTGTTTGTTGTTTGCTTTGTTTTGATTATTCCATAGATATCACCCAGGTCGTGCAAGACATCGCCAGTGTAAAGACCAGACAAAAAGCTCTGACAAAGAAAATTGCCAGGAAGAAGGAGCTGATGTCTAGAGACATAACTGATGGTGTCTCTCCTGAAAGAATGTATGAAAGAACTCTGGAGGGTTTTGACCAAGATCAGCTGGAGTTTAGGCACGAGGGCTCAGTCACATGTGAACCTGGGCAGGAAGGATCAGAACTTGATGAAAAAGAAATAGGCCCAGAGGACGTACCTGATGGAGCCCAGATAAGTAAAGCCTTTGATAAATTGTGCAACATTGTGAGGGAGAAGATAAGGGTCTGCAAGAGACCAGAACCTAAACCTGATGCCCATCCCAAAGGGCGTTACGTGCTAGTAACAGGGGAGGAACGCTATGAAGAACCTTGTGTCTTGGTCCCCTCTGTCCCAGCTGGAGGAGGGATCACAGTTTCCACAAGCAACGGGAAGGTGATGAATGGGGGTGAAGTGGAGCCCATACCAGAGCTGCCAGAACCTGCTGAACCATCAGAAAAAGAGAAAGGGGTTATCTGTGAAAGGAGGGAAGAGTTTGAACTCCAAGAGAAACAGAAGGAGGAAGAGAAAGAAGATATGCTTGAATGGGGCAAAAAAACACAAGGAAAAATTGAGCAAATCACAAAGTATCTGGACATCTCTGAGCCTGAGACAGTTCCTTCCCCTGGCCTGATAAGCCCAACTGAGCCAGGAGTACTTCGAGAGCCAGAATATGACCGTGAAGATAAGCAGGGCCTTTTGTTCAGGGAGGCTGGTTTGCCTGGCTCCATGAGCTACGAGAAGGTGGAGGTGGTGGAGTCCATAGAGAAGTTTTCAGATGACAGAATTCAGACATATGAAGAGACAGCAATGATTGTGGAGACAATGATAGAGAAGACAAGCAAGAAGAAACCAGGTGACAAAGGCTCTTAAGCAACACACTCCCCCTTCACAGTCAACTCGTCTGGCAGAGTTATTAAATGACTGCTTTTTTCCTGACCGAATGATAACAGTAGTGAGAGTTTTGCTGTTTGGTATGGAACAGATTGATCCCCTGATGGCAGTTCTGTCTGATGTAGGCTCTCCTTTGGTGCAACAACCATTAGTGTGCTCCAGGGCAACAAGTGATAGGCACATCCTATGCAACTGATGTTCATGATTTGAACAAGCCAAAAGTAATTGTTACAGGGCTGCCTGGCTTCCCACAGTATCCGGGGCCAGTTTGCGTATTCCTCTGCTGCTCCTATAGCTGCCATACGATTCCCCATCTCTCAGACAGCTGCAAATGTTAACTTGTGATATCTGGCTCATTGAATAAAAGTTTTGCCTTCTACAGAAGATACCTGCTGTGGGTTTGTGTCACCTTTACTGCTGACTGACGGTCCCTACTAGTAAATGTCACGTGACTAGGCATGCAGGAGATTTTGCAGGGGAAGGGCTGGATACCCGTTGAATAACCTATTCCAAATCTCCCTCAGTTACTGTCTTTATAGAGATAAGCTTGGCAGGCATTTTGGTTCTACAGACTTTGTCTATGCAGCTGTTACTGCATAGCTTCTCACAGTAAAACTTGAAATTCCACCAAAGTGAGGGATAACCCTTGTAAAAGATATTGAAGGCATTATCTGTTTTTTTTTCACCTTCACAACTCAGGTATTTATGAATGCCTACAAGCTTTTGAGCTTTTGCCCACAAGTATCTCCCCGGCCTGTAGCATTTTAGAGTTTCATACTGCCACAGGGTCCTGTTGTAGCCCTGTCACCTGCAGTGCCATGGAGCAACATGACAAGTGATGTCTTCCCCACATCCCTGTGCTTGGGGAAGCAAAAAGTGACACTTCTGCAGTAGCTTCTTGCAGCTTCCAGAAAGCTTTGCTTTAGAAAACAAAAACCAAACCAGAAGAAATCCTTCAGTGGATGTGCAAATACCGAGACCAATTTGAAATGCTGATGTGTCACTTGAACCTCAGCTTGGCTTCAGGCACACAAATAATCCCACCAAAGTGGCATGCTTAACTAGGTTGGGTAAGCACATGTCTCTTCTCCCATCCCAGGTCTCCTTAAGAGAGTTTCAAATTCTGATTTATTTCAGACCACATAGGCACGTGGTTATTCAGGACTTCTTCGTCAGGGGTGTTTTATTGAAATGCTTGTGGGTGTTTCTGCCAGACAAGGCACTCGGGAGCGGCTGCTCTTCAGTTCAATTTAGTAACAGTGTAAATAACTGCAGAGAAGGAATTCATCAACGCATCCACAGGCTGCACTCTGGGGAGCTGGCAGCAACTGCTCAGAGTAACTGCTGGTGAAAGCAGGTTTTGAGTACTGTGAGGAATGGGGGGGGGAAAAAAAAACCCCAAAACCTAACCAAGTGCAGCAACGGGAAGTCTGGTTAATAATTCTGTCACCAAAGAGGGTGGAAACATTGAGGCAGTAGTCGACAGAACTGGCTATCCTCCTTCCCCAAACCATCTGACTTTTTTGCAATAGCAAGGACTTGATGGTCAGAATATGAAAAGCTTTGGTCAATAGCACAGAGGCCATACTTCAGGAGGGCCTGGATGAGGTGTCTAACACCACCTTAATCTGTTTGATGCTGTGGTGTCACCACTTTTTGCTGCTGACATATAAATGTTTTCCTGATGCACACAAACCTTGTTCAGCACCTGTGCAGGATACAGATTGCTCCTACAGGGGGTTTGGTGGCACATATTACTGAGGGTCATGTACTGCATAGCTGAGGCAGCAGCCTGAGGTGCAAAACTTGACCCCCAACTGATGCTAAGCTGCATCACGGACACCAACACCAGCAGAGTTGAGGACCATGAAGAACTAAGGACTAAAGGCTGCTGTGATCACTGACCTGCCTTGCACAGATATGGCAGTCACCCAGTAAGGCTGCAGCTTTCCCTAAATTTGTAGGAAAATGACCTAGAAAAACACTGAAATTCTATTGTTCATAACAACAGTGCTGAAAGGTATAAGAACTCACATGATTTATGGGCTAACCTCTGCTTCAAGTGCAGATGCTCAACAGGGTTTAAATGCTAAAGTGTAGTGATGTGACCTGCAAGTGTCTATCCAGTAGAGCCTGGGGTGAGCCCTGGGTTAGTGCAGGCACATTCTTGCCTCTGTGGCAATCAGAAGTAGAGCAGGAGGTTCTCTGCCATCTTGCACATCTGCAGGCATGGTAAGAAGTTATAAAATGAAATGTGCTCTATGCCATGGAAACTTGAGCTACAAACTACCCAATAGCGTGGGTGGCAAATGGGAAAAGAGGGAAACAGGGTTGATGGGTTTTTTTGGTGCATCTAAGTGGTCCAAACAGCAGAGGAAAAAAACCTGCTGTAGCTTTTCCCTGGGGCCAGAACTGCATATAAAACCCAGTGCAAAAATGTCTATCTTCCAGTGCATCCCCTTCCCCACTGAGGGCAGCAGTTTGGCACCCACATAGCTGCAGAGCTGCCCTTGAAGCCAGCAGGTTTGACCCACGTAAGTAATGCCCCAGGCCCTTCCTGGCCTGGAGCCTTAATCTTCTGTGTCCCACCTTACGGCAGAGTTCATGCAAAGTTGTTACTCTTCAGCTGTTGCTATCGTCTCTCTTGGAGGCTTGTGGTTTTTTCCTCAGTGATCCTACTTAGAGCAGAGGATTTCCTCTCGTCTGCCTTGGGGAAGGCAATGATGATAGGACCTGCCAGTTTACAACAGCTCTTTATTTCACTCGTATTATAAAACATCATCACAAGGCTTCAGTTAAACAGCGTTTCCCTGTTGTAAATCACGAGCTTCTTTTTCCCCTTTATTATAAATACTAACAAATTCACTTTATTTCCCATCAGCGATCCCATAAAGCCTTAGTCTAACTGGACATATTTTTTCAGCAATCCTCTGATGCAAAAATCCTGAAGAATCTGAGATCTCTATATTGTATATACACTCAGGTTTGTATACCCTCCTGTCACAACTCACCATTTCTGTCCGTCACTCATTATCGTGATCACTCCAGCAGTTATGTCAGCATTATGAAAATATGAACAACCATCTAATTATTTTGCTGCTTTATAAGATATTTAATGATTGAACACAGAACTGCAGAATTACATGAATGCCATGGAAAGTCATGTACACGTTCATTTCAGATTTCCACAGGGACTTTTCTCATTCTAAAACTTTTCCCACATTTTAGAAGTCCTTCAGAAGCTTCCAGTTACCTCTTCCTGTGCACACATACACGCAGAAGGTTCTGACATGTGCATATGCATTATACATTACATACCATATGTAATTCTAGATGTATTTATAAGCAAGTATTCATAACATACTCTGAACATACATATTGTATGTAATATATATATATCTACAGAGAGAGAGAGAGACCCCCGCAGGTGCGTTGTATGCATTTGGACTGGACATACAGGTGTATGCATAAATATATATATGGTGAATCCTTCCCTCTGACATGTGTATGCTGCTCTTTCTGAGAACTGGGTGCCTGCCATGTGATCCATAAGCTAACCTGTCACTGATCCATTTGCCTTCAGGGAGTTTCGGCTCATGCCTCCTGAACTCCAGTTGCTGCTTTAACTTGAGCCCATCTTGTCCTTGGTTTAACTTTTTAAATCAACAAATGAAACATGGATTTGAATAAAATAACCAAGAGCACATTAAAAATAACCACACAGGGCCTGATTCCTTCTGCCAATGCCTGTTTTACCCCAGTGTGTCTCCATTGTCTGAAAGGACTGCTGCACACAAGGAACCTGTGAGTAGCATGGGGCTGCTTGTCTTTGCTTTGGAGTGTAATTCAGATACACTTTGAGTAGGTTGAGCTGTTTTATTTTGCATTTGGATTTGTAGAGGAAAGAACGGGCCTCATAAGGAAAGATAAAAGATGGATATTCACAAGAAATAACACTGCAGATAATACATTCTTAAGTGAAACATGTCCACCATGTAACCTTTGGGTTATGTTTTTAATTTGTTAGATAAATATTCACTTACTGAATGTGTTTCCAATGCTATGCACCTGATCAACCAGGACAACTCTTATTAAAATGTTTTAGATTAATACTCTGCATATTAAAAATACATCATAAAATTCTCGTCACTGCTAAAAAGTAGATCTTGGATCCTGCAAAGACCCAAAGCACCTGCTGAAAATTCGTTAGCATTTGAGCAGGCCCACTGATGGCCTTTATTGTAAGCAAGCACCTAAATATTTGCAGAATCAAGACCCTTTGTTATTCCAAGGTTAAATTTGGGATCTCATACCTGAGAACACGTAGCAGTCGCTACCATGAGTAATTCCCACCAAGGAGGGTGTTACATCTCGCAGCAGTCGCCAGAGCAGACTCCGAGGGCGAGGGAGACCAACTTTACTCATGTGAAAAGTGGAGGTGGGGCTGACTCTTTAAACAGCAAAGAGCAATGATTACCAACAAATCTTCCCAAACACACTACATTTTATTTCCCAAGAAGGCCGACTTTGCATTACACATTAGTAACTTAGGCATACTTTCCTCCTTAAATATATTTGTATAACACAAAAATAACAATTCTCTATTTTTAAAAATGGAATTTGAATAAAAAAACGGCTTTGAGACTGAAAGGATGTACTTCACATTTCTCCCACAGCAATTTACTGACCCCAGAGAACAGGAGTCTGTGGTTGGAAACACTGATGCAGCATCTCAGAATAGAGACGAGATAGTGTAGTTTTGCCCACAGGTTGCCAGAAATCCTACAGC
Source organism: Urocolius indicus (assembly GCA_013401255.1). Taxonomy (NCBI): domain Eukaryota; kingdom Metazoa; phylum Chordata; class Aves; order Coliiformes; family Coliidae; genus Urocolius; species Urocolius indicus. The sequence goes on along the minus strand of WBNH01000008.1, from coordinate 399,729 downwards.
CCTACAAGCTTGTTCTGCCATAAAATGGGAAATTTATTTAAATAACAAAATTTAGAAAAAACAACAAACCAAACCAATCCAAAAGCCTAAATGAAATGGAAACTTGTGCTTCTAGAATGCCCTGACCCTGTTTGCAAAGCACTTCCCCATGTCACCTGGCTTTGGCATCGTTTTGCCTTCCTTATTGCATGCCTGATGACCCATTCCGTAGCTGAAGCACACGTACATGATATAAGCATATCTATATTTAAGAAAACTCTCTTGAGAATTGGATTTCTGCAAATTGCGTTGGTAAATTTTCCTCATCTCTGATTTTTTTTCTTTTTCTGTAGGGCCTATCGCTACTATAGCTGAAGCCAATGGGGAAAGTCCCACTGAAGTCAATGATGCAAGAGGAGCTGTTAGATGTTCAAAGACCTCTCTGGTCACCCTCTTTGTGATTCCCTCTCTCACGGTAATTTTTAAAAAAAATGTGCCATTATCACTAACTGCCAATGTTAAAATTCACTCATTTTTTTTTTTAATACAAACAACATTTACCACAAAAAATATGAAGGGAAAAGCCATCAAGTTGTTTGCAGGTTATTACCTATTCATATGACACAAAAGAAAAATCATTTACAGTCACAAACTGTACATAGTGTTTGGTGGGGGACAGTAGTTGTGGTTTAGAGTAAAAAAAGGATTGCTTCAGTGGTAATTAAAATAATTCTTGACAAGATGTAAGACTTTAAAATCAAAGTGTGATAATTTGGCTACAGAGACAATCATTGTAATATGTCTAACACAGAGGTTTGGATAGTAGAAAGGTGAGTAGAGGGATCTGGGGAAGGAAAGATACCGTCATGCAGAACAGCACTAGTTCTTGCTCAGTATACTCTTCAGGCTTCTCTCCACTGCTTCATCTAATTCTTCTTCCAGCTCTTCCTTCTTGGACATGGCCAGTTTGGACTGATAATCTTTTACTATTTGGTCTATATATGGCGCGCTCTGAGTCCCGTGCAGCATCAGTGTCCACTCCTTCAGCACGCCGCGCTGCGGCAGGCTGCCGACAAACCCAATCTCTAGAGCCCAGGTGCCTCGAGGGTCTTCTCCCCAAGTGTGCGTGGTCATGAAAGGCCACTTGTCAAAACCCACCTTGGAGTCGTCATCCCTGGGGCGCCGGCTCAGTAAGATGGACTTTGTTCCCATCGGCGAGGTCATGTTGATGTTGAGGTCTCCTCGCCTGGTGGAATTCACAGTTATAACTGCTTGGACGTGTTCAAGGTATCGGACAAAGTTCTCCTTCCCCTCACAGGCATCAGTTGTCAGCGTGAGGACCAGCTTGCCACTTGGTGGTATCTTTCTGCAGTTCAAAAGAGAATGAAGCAAATGAAAGGGATGTACACAGCATGATGTGACTCATGCTAGAACTACTGGGGTTTGGTGCTGCACCATTTTCTTTACGAATACATGGAAAGGTAAGGAAATAATAGTTGCAAACTTAGTCAAAAAGAGGACACTCTGTTTTTACAAAATGATATCAAAACCTTACTTAGACAATACATTATGAAATGTACACCTACACAAAGACAGAAAACAAGGAAGTACATACTGCTCTTTAGGAATTACCATGTCTTCAATAGCTGCCTTTACTTCTCACTACTTACATGGAGTAATTGCATAAGAATGTGTCTATTCAGCAGAAGAACCATGAGCAGTCATGTCAGACAGTCACCCTAAAAACCAACAGCAAACAGCTGTCTGCAGTCAGGGGAGCCAGCTGCACAGCATTTCAGTGCGGTCACAGTCAAGCTGACATCTTCTTCCTCCTGATTTGGAAACCAGCACAAAGATGGGACGCCTGTGAAACCCCTCAAGGTCAAGATGAGACTGGCAAGTGCCTCAGAAACTGGCTGGCAAGCTACACCAGAAGTGTAAACAAAACTCTCTGCGTCCCCACTATCAGTGCAGTGTGAGCATTGTGACACTTTCTTCAATCTAAAAGAAATACTTGAAAGATAAGAACTACTGCAATCATTAAAAAGGGGAATCAGCCACAAAAGACTCCAGTCAGCTTGTTGCCTCTTCTAGTGGCTTCTCCCTCACTTAGGTTCTGCAATGAAACGCCCTTCTAAAGGGCATTGACCACACTGTGATAACTAATACCTTCTTTTCAAAAGGAGCACCAGCCTTTTCTCTTTGCTAATGAAACAGTGCATTCTTCAGAGACCAGTGAAAATGTTTCATCCAAGCCCAGCTTCCAGGAATTCTCTTCTTCTGAATGTGAGATCCAGGTATTACATGCTAGCACACCATTAGCTGGCTCAGGCCCCTATCTGAGGCCAGTTTCTACCCTCCTTTCATAGACTTGCCACCTTGGAAGTACTTGTATTGTAAAAAGTTATTCAGGTCCAGGTCCTCAAGGCATTTAAACACTCACCTTCACCTGAACGACCCGTGTTGTTCTGAATCTTATGGATGCCTTGGAGCAGAAGCTGGTATAACATAAATATTGCATAGCTCAAATATTTGAACAGATAATACCTTCAAGATTTCTCTTCTGTGCCAAAGCACAAGGAAAATGCACTATATGCCAGCCAGAGGTGAAGGATCATAATCTCACGGTTGCCACATGCTTGGAATGTCTCTACGTGGAAAGCATCGTCCTCAAAGCAATCTGAATTCACCTTGTCTCACAGCAGTCTCACCCAGCAGCCAAAGCTTCATCAAACAGTGCTTAGTTCCCAGAGTTGGGATGAGTGCTCTATATCTCTTCCAGTAAAGGAGGGAGGACACCACAGTCTGAGTCTTTTCTATCAGTCGACACCAAAGCCCACAGAGAAATAAAAGCCATGTTACCACTCCATCTGCGCTGCAGCCTGACAGCTGCACACAGCTTTTCCCTCCACCTTCAGTGCTGCAGCACAAAACTTCCGTCAGCTCTCTAAAACACACGAGAAAGTGCTTGTTGTTTCCCCCTTTCCTATCAGTCAGAATCCAATACTCTGTGCTTCACTAGCCTAATGACTGTACCCCAGTTGAATTTCCCCAAAGAAACAAAAATAACCAGGAGTGGTGGAAAAAAGCCTGAGAGGAAAGGAGCAGAAGATGGGATGGGGTTTTCCCATCCTCACTGGATAACACTGCCCAAATGATATATATGTATATATAAAATCTACTGACTTTGGCCTGAAGTGTAGTACCCAGTCAGAGATGAGCAGAGGGAGCTAACTGCTCTCTAAAGTGCACTCTCATGCTCCCGTCCCTCAGCTTATGGACTATGATGTCCTAGATCCTCAACCAGCCAGGTTCAGATTGCTCCCTTACAAAAATCCCCTTTCAGGGGAAGCTCCTATTTTGAACAAGTTTTTCCAGAGGCAGTAGTGAACTGTTGCACTTGAAATAGAGATTGCTTTCAGCAAACTGCGTATTCCAGGCTGTCAAATTGTTTCCTGGCCTGTTTCTCCTAATTGGCAATGCTCCCATGGTACACACTTCTGTATCAGCTACTCACCTACCTAAATACCAGATACATATATTTGATACATGTAAATATCTACACTTACATAAACATATATAGAACACATAAAGAAGATGTTGTTCCAGCAAGGCCAAATCAGAAAACTAACCCAATTTTCCATGGCAGAAGTGCAGTGCAGTTTTCATTTCCAAGGGATCTCTGGAGATGCTGGGACTTCAGCAATTTCATTTACAGTGTAATTTAAAAAAATGTAGATGATGTGAGTCATGATTCTTATCATCTGCCAGTGACATTTTCATTGGGGGACATAACTGTCACGGCAGCCCTGTGAACATACAGACGTATTCTGTGCCTGGCTGAGCTATGTGCTGGGGTGGCATACTGGTTTGCATTCTTTCTGTAACAGAATAATAATGCCTTCAAAAATGGCACTGAGAAGGCAAATTTCAAATGGTATAGACAGAAATTGGCCATTATTAGGTTAGTATTTCAAATAATTAAACTGAACTATAGCTGTTGCAGTCAATTAGTATTAATTCATTTACTTGTTGACTCATTCACTTTAGCACATGAAGGTAAATCAGAAAATAATTTGACTACCTAGCCTGAAATTAGAGATATGAAAAACATAAACCAAACACAATTAAATGCTGTAGTGTTGAAACTGAATCACTGGTACCTGTAGATGATTGCTTCAGTCTTCGGAAGATAAAATTGTCTGCTGGGATATGTCATAAGGAGATACGACCTGGCTGACAGATATTTCATGTGGCAGCAGTTTATGAAATTTACAGTGCCAGCCTCCCAGACTTTCACTTGCTCACAGGCTCTTTATTCAGAGAAACTTTGGCACAAACATACCTGTTAGTAACCAGGAGAAATACATGTTGCTATTAACACTATTGGCTGCAGAATACACTCCTTCAGCAAACCAGGAATTGAAAAATCATGTAGTTTCTTTTATCCAACATACTGAAATACCTGGAATGCTATTGGTAAAGTCAGGCTTTCTCAGAAAGATAAAAATCATTGGTTTCTTGGACTGTCTATGTCTTTGCCAATGTATTTGCATGCACGTGGTCTCCTAAGTGCCTGCAAGAAGCCAAGCATACCTACTAGACTATTTACTTACTCAGGTTCCTGTATTGACCCTCCAACACAATGGAATCTCTCAGGAACAGTTTTCCAGTCTTTGGCCATCTTCACCATTGCTCCTGCATCAAGGACTCCGTAGCCAAACAGATGGTTGAATTCCAGCCCAACGCCATTTCTACGCCACTGATGAACTTCATCGTGAAGCTGGTTCCTCTTTGAGGTGAGCACTGTCAGATGCTGCATGTCTCTCCATGTCAGATCTAAGCTGTGGAAAGGCAAGATGGAAAATAAACAGTATAGTATTTCCAAGCTGATATTAAAAACTGAGAAAGCCTTTTGGTAACATTTGCTTCTATGAATCACACAGAAATTGTATCTATACACCTATCAGTAACAAAGCTGCTGTTGATTTCACTGTGAACAAGAATAGGTTTTAATTGCATAGTACTCCCTCAAAACTGCAAAATAATTTGATTGTTTCCCTATTCTTGAAAACAACTGCTTTCTACTAGACGTTATAGAACCAGGCAATTGTTAAACTAATAAAATGAGTAGGATATTATACCAGATCCTGAAAAGGATGCAAAAAGAAAAGGATGATGACACAATTCCACTTAGCCTCTCTCTTTAATCTTACCCTCTGTTCTTTGCCTGCTTCTCCTGGACTCCCATGGACTTTCCAAGGTTCACCCAGAGAAGCCCTGATCTGATGAAACTGATGAGCTCTAATAGTTCAAAGTCTTAGTAATTTTGGAAGTCTCGGAATATAGGTGTATGGGCAGTAGGTTGCTACAACCAGGTGTGGTAGAGGTTTGTCACCTGTGATATACTAGCACGGATGGATGCCATAAAGTCACATTTGTCTAGATCTAATGATCATTTTTCATCTTTGGCTCTTGTCCTCCTAGGTTTGCAGTGATTATGATGACAGGAAGGGCACTCATAAGTTATTATTCTGGAAGCTTTAGAATTGACATTCAAATTCTACATAACTAGAGCTATTCCAAGTTGTTTCATGATGAACACTTTCAACATCACAATATGTCTGATTCAAACCATCAACCTAAAAGGATCCGCTTTTCAGCTTTCTGTGCCCCAAGTAATAAGCATGTGTGCATGCTGCATCTACACCAGAATAGCCAATTTCTGTCATTGTTCCAGGGTGACACAAGCTAGCTGACAACCAGATATCACTTTTGTCATTCTTATGGAAACCTTTTAGGAGCTGCTACGTATGTTAAAACCCTACTTTTCCTTTCACAGATTGGTCTGGTTTGAGAGAATGTCAGAATTGTATAGGAGCTGAGAGACACATTGCAGGCAGCAGTCATCTGACAGTTCTGTCTGTCTCAATCTTGCATCCCTGCCCTTCTTCTCACTAAAAGCTAAAAACTCAATTGCAAACCAGGGGTATTAGTCTAATTTCTATTCTTGATAGTTTGGCAAGAGTAATCCCAGTGTTCCTGGATAGCCCAAATGAAAAGGAATGGTAATTATTACTGAGATACTAGGTTGTAGTCCAAGTGGTCAGAAAATTCATTAAACATTTATATTTTTGTGGCCATAAATATTTATGGATGATTTTTATAGTAAAAGGATTGATCATCCAAAGTTCAACACTTGAGGTGTGTTTTTCACACATACGTAACCTGAAAAATGTCTTGGCTTGAGTCATGTTCCCAGAACAACAGTCATTGCCCTGCTTATGATAGAAACTTTGTCTCCTCTGCCAAATCTTCATTCTTCTGTGAACAGTTGAAGAAAACCTTTCCTAGTGTTCACTTCAGGCCATGGCTACAGCAACTGAAGCAAATGCAGCCTCACTTCATAAAATAATTTAGCACAGAGTAAAAAGATGGTATCTGTTACTGTGAGGAAAATGCTTCCTAATCATTAGAGAAGATAATGAGGCAAGATGTCATGAATAGCATGGAGATGGTAAGTAGAGAATGGATACTTATTCTTTCAAATAACAGAGCAATTATGTAGCACAGAAGCAAGTTACCAGCAATGAGTCAGAAAGACCCAAAGGAAACCTTCCCCACCACCATCACCAAAACCTATTGTTACTGAGGAACTGATTGCTACTGGATGATACAGGTGCCCAATACAGACAAGTTGAAAAAGAGTTAGACAAATTCAAGGAAGAAAAGTCTTGCCTTTGGCTATTGAACAGGAAAGGCTGACTGCTCTTTCTCCAAACCATTGATTGCCAAAGCTGTTGCTGTGAGATCTCTCCTAATGCCCGTTTGTTGTACTCTCCCCATAGCATCTGTCCCTGCTGACAGTATGTGCCACAAGATAAACTCCTGTCTGATACTATAGGTTCTTATGTTTTTGTAGGCTGGGCATTCCACACTGGCTATGTGGAGAAATAATCTCTCCCTCCAAACAGTGCAGGAGAAGACAAGCCTCTGGAAGCAGAGGATGGAGAGGACACAGAGAGAGCGACTCAACCAAAATACATCAGCTACATGGCTTGCCAAGACTGTCACTCCATCTGTAAGCTACCACGCATGCCACGCTGCAGCAGGCAGCTTGGGAGCTGCTTGTTGGAGCCCCTCACCACAGACAGCCCACAGATGATGAACAAGGGCAGACAAACCACAGGCCCTCTCCTCTCTAGAGCTCCCACGGAACTGCGCAACAGCATACTTAGCCTCCAGGGCCAGGGCAAACACTCCGGCTGCTTCAGGGGCAGCTGCAGACGTTCCTGAGTGACGCAGGGTGCAGTTGCCATACAAATCTGTTGTAGCCTGCAATGATATTAGATGTAATTAATGAAATCTGATAGTCTGTTTTTCTTGTAGCTACAGACTCAGAAAGACAGAAAATGGCATTTGTGCCCTCAGTCTGCAGAATAACTGTGTGTTTGTTCCTAGGATTGGTTTTCTTCCTGAGCATAGTGTTTCAATTTCAAGACACTGTGAGACAGTTACAAAGGCTGTGAATGCAAGAATAAATCACAGTATAGTAGACCAATGTTCATTACCACTTAGAACTCATAAACTCATATAGATGGCATTTATTTCCTATAAACACAGTTTAACCGAAGACTTTAATTCCCTCATGGTTATCAGAAGGATCTGAAACTAGAACTGTTAACAAGTATTGAGCTTGCAACTCCAGAACCAACAGCATTCCAAAGCATATCTTCTGTGCCGATTAGTTACTAGAAGAGTCCAGAACGAAAAGCCTTATAAATACTTTTTTTATGGTAATAATTACAAAGGTGCTAGAGATCATCTTGGCCTGATAGATAGACCTGATATCAAAACAGAAACCAGTATTTTTCCATCTGCTGCTGCACGTGAGCATTTAGGATTATACAGTGTGTCTTTGGGATTTGTGACAGGGCTGAAAACATCTCACAGCTTTTGGGAAAAACTAATATTGAGTTACTAGACCTAATTTTTCCACTCTAGGAATTAGACTCTGTCCTGGCTAGTCTGAAGGTGCTGAAGAGCAGCAAACAGTACTGTGAAAGAGAATCCCAATTACACTTGAACAGAAACTGCTTATTTTCCAGTTGTAGGTATGGCCCTGTGGAGGACACGATGTTCCATACTGCTTAAAAAGAGACTGAGGGTGATCTGAACTCCCACATTGCCTCTGTAGGTGACTGTCTCTCTGCTCTGTGCAGCTTGTAGTACAGCAAAAGCCTGGTTCATGACTGCTCTGTCAGTACAAGTATGATCTCACATATGTTGATTTAGATTTTTACCAAACTCTTTTGTCACACTGGTCTTTGGGAAGTGTGCAATTGAACTTCTAAATCTGCTTTTCTGATAAAGGAAATCACCAAATATATGAAGCTCTAAGAGATGGAAGATCATTGCTGTTCTCAATATTAATCCCACATCTCCTCAGCTGACAGTTTTGGCACCGTTATGTACTGCAGATGAGAAAATATCCATCTCAACAAAGAACCATCTGCTGCTCCCAACACAGACAGAGTTGTAATAGGTCGTGGGAGTGTACAAAGACAGCAGTAACAGCACAATAATATCTGAACTCACCACACCAGCCTCCGGATTTCTCTTCCTCCCATTACTAAAGGTGGAGGCTAAGGTTGAAGAGCAGCTTTCATCATACAGAGCTGTCCGTCCATCATTTATAGCAGAATTGATGGAGATTGTCCACATGCTGGATGCATAACCATCACAGTTACAGTCATCGTAGCTGCCCCCATCTCCAGAGGCCCACACATAGATGCTTCCTTTGCCACCCCGGCCCTGTGAAAGGGGAACACCAGCCCTCTCAGGTTAAACTGCAAATAGAAGATAGCAGCTACTTTAAACCACACATCTCATTGTAAAGCCAGGCATCTGTAAAGGAGGAAAAATAGTCTCAACAAAACATAGATCTACCTTAAGCTGGAACAACATGGACTCCTGCACGTTATTAAATCTGGTTAACTGGCAGCCACTGCCAGTTCTGCAACCTTATGTACAAAGAGCACTTCCATTTATCTCCTGTTTTCCTTGACACCCTGAAGGCTCCTGTGCCAGATGCTAAGACATTTTATGGATTCATTAGCGTTTATGTTAAGGTCTAAGTGCTACAAGGAAAGCATTCTTTTAAAAGGAATATAGGTCATCTTGCATGCTGGGTTTGTAAGATTCAATTAGGTTCAGGCAATGGCTAAAAACTCTGTGAAACTGGCACCTTTTTTCTGCAATAGATTTTTCTCCAAAGGTATCACTGGCTCAGAGCTATTTTTCTGACAAATCAGCTTCTACTACTAAGCAGAAAATGAAGTTATGAGACCATATAAATAACCTAGAGAAAGATGGGCTACCAATTACACTGGGAAAGCGAGAGATGAACGGGATAGACTGAAGCTGAAGGGCAGCTATAAAGGCTTCCCATTAGTTAAAGGAAAATAAATCTTGTGTCCTCTCCCAAACTGCCAGACAGGCAAGGAGTGGGAAGGGATCAACTCAGCTCTCTCTCATCCCATATCAAGAGGCAGGGGCTGCCTGGAAGAGGGTTAGAGCCGAGAACCGTGGCACCTGGGGAGAGATCAGTGCTGCTGAACCCAAAGCTTAGATTTGCCACTGCTTCCAGCACAGCCACCATTTCTCTCAGTGTTTAGTCCAAGATAATTTACTTCCACTAACACCAGAAGGGTGCAAGGCCTCAATTTAACACTGTTTATGTGCTTTGGGCAGAAGATTTAAAAAAAAAAAAAGTCTCTTCTGGCCTCTTCATTTTCCATCATGAAATAGAAGTTAAAGAATATATAAACATAGTAACCTTCAATGGCATTTTGATAGGGAACCTTTTCTGTCAAGAATTTAAATCAAATCTGAGCTCCCAGCAGTAGCTTCTATTTTTCATCACACCCCACTGAACAGAGTAACCTCATTATTTCAAGCACGTTAGTGAGTTGCATTATAATCCACTGAATTGCACAGCAGGTTTGCTGCCACTGGGGTATATAAGATCTGAGGACATAGATTTTCATAATAAAGAAGATGACTACGAAAAAGCTTATTGAAATCAGTCTAAGAACTCCCACAAAGATCTGAGATCAATCACTAGGGTTTTAGGAGAGGAGGATACTGTTGCAAAAAATATATACTCTAAGAACAAAATAATTTCAACAAATTATTTACAAGAATTAAAAAGAACAGTCAGGCCTTTTGCCCCTTTAACTTTCTCTATGTCCCACCTTGTGCTCTGTCATTAACCTACAGGGCCCAAACCTGGGCTTTGACTCACTTCTGAGGCTACATCCCGAACATGCCACCATGCCCACAGACACCATCACACCACCTTGCCACCATCTGCCTCCTTTGGACAGGCTCTGCGGCACCTCAAACACAGCTCTGTCTGTCCCAAAAAGACAGGCTGCTGCCTGGCACAGAGAGCAGGTGGCTGCTGCTGCCAGGAGTTGGGCGTTTGGCACATATGGACCCATTCTTAAACAACCTTTTCCTTCTAGCCAGTTTAAAGGGAGAGAAAACACTTCATTTTCATGTGGTAAATTCACAAAAATAGCTTGGTGCCTGGAAGTTAGCCTCTGCCTAGGGAAACAGACAGCCCTGCTTAGCAAATTGTTCCATGCTGCCAAACCCAGGAGCTGCTGCAAAGTGTTTCACCTCACAGGGGGCCTTTGTGGCAGCATGGCAGAAAATGGGTGTAACAGATTGTTGGTGGGGAGCACTCAAAATCACAGAGGAACCGAAACTCAGGCTCAAGTTCATGAGCAGAATTAGCTTGCTGAGTGCTGCAGAGCATGGATTTCATGCATGTAATTACTGTAATGTGAGACTGGCCTTCAGGATATCACTTCTATAAGAGTCAAATCCACACGCGTAGCTTAGTGTTAAAACCCTTAATTCACCTCTTAATACTCTAAATTCAATTGTCTTTCCTTCTAAGCCAGGACTGGAAAGAGAAGCAAACACTATGGGAATAAGCTGATAGCAGCCTAAGTGCATTATTGCAATGATGCTTACATTACCCACAGTAGCTGGATAGTTTGCACTGGCAAACTGTTTGGTGGTTGTCCTCAGGCATAAACGAAAGTTTACCATACATTGCTTCAGGAGAAGTGAATTTTCAATCTCTGGATTGTAGCAGTCTAAACCAGAAAAATTTCAGTTGTGTCAATTAAGTGTTGTAGTTAAAGTGTGCTGAAAGCCTCTATTTGTATCTCAACCTTACACAAACCATTTCATCAGCGTTCACTCAACTTGGGCTGCTGTAAATTTAGGCCAAACCTAGGACTGGACAGGTGGCCAAGTAATACACGCTACAAACAGCAGATGGAGCTCGACGGAAGATTCAGACAGAAGAGAAAAGACCAGCCAGACAAGAAGATGCATTTTAAAGAGTATCTTTCTTCTAGAATCCAGTTGAAACCCGCTCATTTCCCCGGAAAGCAAAGCAAAGCTTGGCACCCACAATCCTGAGCCATCTGAAGCTGCATCTCAGAACTGAAAATGGATCCCAGTGCATGTAGGATATACCTAGATGGCCCAAGGAGAGGCCCACCTTTCAATTCAAAATAAATCGGAATTAGATCTCAGGCAAGGTTATGTGCTTAGAAAGTCACAGACAGCTACTGAGAAGCTCTCTTTGCAGAAACAGCAGGTTTTCTATTTCCAGTACTGTTTGTGGGATGCTGCACTACTAGCAAAAAATATCCCTGAGAGATTTTCTTACCCCTTTTCTCATCTTCTAAAGAGCATAATCCCAGAAAAACTTCTTTACTGAACTACCATGCAGAAGTGAGACTGAAGCCTCGTTGACTTTATGTGACTTCAGGCACATTTTGAACTTTTCTTTTTGTCTAATTTTTATTGTGGTCATTCATCACACTTGCTGGGCTAGCGCCTAAACCTGCAGTTAACACAGTTTTGATTGCTGGATCACACTTTCCAGATAAAAATGGGTGGTATTTGATAACTAAATCTCCTCCACCTTCCCTGACCTTTCTCATCAAGGCTGTCAAGTGCCCATGTGAGTAACACCTGGGCTTCTAACACGGCACGGCCTCTGCCTTGGCTCCTCTGGTTCACCCACTCCAGCATAACCATCGACTTGCAAAAGATGGATGGAAGGAAAAGCACATTCATGATGGCCTTTGGCTTTGGCCTAAGCCATAGATCAGGTATAACAGTTTCCGACCAGTACAAGCTAAAAACAAAGAACAGACTCCTGCCCTGAAAAGCCAAGTACCAGGGAATGACAACACTGGGACAGGAGCAGGCAGATGGGCTCAAGATAACAAGCAAAAAAAAGCAGCACCTGACTGTGAAATGATACTTTAGGCATTGTGAAAAGGTATTTCAGGATAAGGACAGCCAAATGGTTTGCTGATGTTTATGGCCTGTCCCATGTCTAAGGAAGAAAATGCAGATGGAGCACATTTGAAAAAAGTATAAAAAAATACAGAACTGGAAATTGCTTTCTGTAACAAATCCAAAGCACAGATTATTTTGTAAGCACCTTTCATTTTGTGCTGTATGATAGCTATTTTGTAATTCTTCTCCCTAAGAAAACAGAAGTGTTTCGCCATCTTCTGTATAATTTGATAGCAATTTATGTGCCTGCTACAGTAAGAGATAAGCTGGTTTTCCAGGAAAGGCAAAAAAAATTGACAGCTTGTTCAAGTCTGCCATGAGTCCTACTGACTTATGAATAGGACACAGTTAGTTTCCATCCCCTATTAATTGTGACTCTGAAAAGAGTGTTTCTTTCTCTTCAGGACTGAATTATTTGAAAATACTTAAGTGTTTTGTAATTAAAAACTGCACCCTTCAGTAATGATTGCTAATTATCTCTGAAAGTGTAGTTTGCAGCCCAGATAGGCAGGGTGAAATTGCCATTGTGTCCCCAGGCTGGGGCATGCCAAGGAAAGGATGAACTGTGGAGAAGCTGTGGGAGCATTTGCCTGCTATTGTGGTTTGGCTATCAAGTCACCCAGGAGCTTAACCACAGATCTTGCTCTGCCCCACCACTCCTGTGCATGAACAGTCCAGAGGCAGTGAGCCCTCAGCATTGCTGAACTGATGCTCATCTTATGCTCTGCCAGGGTCTTCTGGAGCCTGCCTGCATGTTGCTGCATCCCTGACATGGTGCCAGTTGGACAGCACACTGAATCCTCGCTCTCCTGGCTCCTCTGCATCTGCCAGACTGATTTGCCCAGAGCAATGTGGTAGCCTGTGGCTTTCCGTATCCATTTGCTTCTCTCCTATACTGATTTCTTAGGGAGTGCTGAAATCTAAACCAAAACCTAGACAGAACATATCTGACAACCACACAAGTAATCTCAATTTAACCACACAGACACTGAAGCAGAAAACATTTGGATTTCCAGCGTTTGGCACTGCACACATCCAAGGGTACACCTGACTCCTTTGAGTTTCATGCCCTAGCCCTTTTCCCATGTCCAGCCCCTCCTGAAAGCCTGAAGCTGCTATACTGCAACAATGGAAAAGCCCGGGATTTCTGGTCTGCCCAGCACACCCACAACTCATGGAATTCAGTGCAGAAGAAAGAGCAGCTGGGTTATCCTTCTTAAATTCATCACTGCTGAAGGTGATGTCCATTGCTGTTGGCCTGTCTAACCCTCAGTAATTCAGTGGAGAAGGAGGGAGGGCCATTTTGCTAGAAGCACCTCAGCTAAACACTTGGCTGCTACACAGAGGACAACTGTCAATTGGACACGTGTTTCAGTCATGCTGCTTCTGTTCTTGTCCTTTTCATATTTTGATGCCTTCAATAACTGGTTCCTCCTAGCAGATTTCTGAAACTATTTGGGTCAAGTAATAATGATTAAAGTACAAAAGACTGCTGCACACAAGATTCTCAAAGAACTAAGCCCTGTAATTGTTCAGACTCTGACAAAAGGCTCTATGTAACTTATTCTAGACTTGGTCACAGAAGAGTACTGAACCCACCAACCCCCAATTCATTGCATAATTGTTAATACTGCCTTTAGTTAAAAATAATGCTTGAGCCATTTTCTATGTCTAAATTACTGTTGAAACTGGATTGACTTCTGTTAGCCAAGAGTAATGAATGGAAAATTACACTTTTGGTGAAGAGAGGCAGCATTACGTTTCAATTAGGGTTCAGTCCAGCAGGAAAATGAGGAGAGAGCTCTGAAAATGCTAAGGCAAAACCTTTAGTTAGCCATTCTTTTCTGTTGGATACTGGGCTGCATACTGTAAGTGATAATGCATTACTTTAGTCCAACAATTCTGCAGGCCTCATTCTGGTAGGGGTAATATTTGCAAAAATCAATGGCATCCTCTTTCTGCTATTTCTGAGTTAGATTATTACTGAGAAAAAGACTCTAAACACTCAATTTACTTTCCAACAGATGCTGATTTCCCTGTTTAGAGCTCCCAGCTGGTGTGATGAACCCTGGCCTCACAGCTTCACCTGTGGCTCTTACAACACCATGCAAAGGTTCCCAGCTTGTAGCATCAGCCTTGCTAAAGCACAGGACTGCTGAGTTGTGGCATAGAGATTAGACAAAAACACTCCTGGGATCAGAGATAGACAGCAAAATCAACATTTTGAAGCTACATTATTGTCTTGCCTTCTTAGAAAACAATAATTTACATGTCAATAAAGAAAATATTTACATTTGGAGCTTGTAAACATTGCCATGTTGGCCCAACCTATTGATAAGCAGCTTTCTGGTCTTTATGTGACAGTCATCTGAGTCTTTGTGAAGGGCAATACTTAACCTTGTCACAAATCCATGCAAAACGCCAATCTACAACAGCCTAGGTCCTCAGTTGACCAAGGCATCCCTGAGGAGGCCAATATCACAACAGAAATCATCAGTAGTGAGATTTGCTCCCAGAGCACATGTCCATTCCCTGAGCTTTGGCAGGAAAGCAGACTGATCTCCAGACCTCGGTTGTGTCCTCAGATAAAGGCCATATATCCCACCACCAGTTCTGAAAAGCTGGCCATGCTGTTTTACAAAAGCCTGAAAATATCCTGTCAGATGAACAGTTACTCCAGAATTCCAAGCAGGTGAAACATACTCATGTGGGGGGGCTTAATAAGGTTTGATTTTATCTCATATAAATAAGACAAAGCATGGAATTGTCATGCAAATTCCAGACACAACAATAGTAAATGGCTCCCAAGTTATAAAGAAGCTTGGAGGGCTTCCTGAGAAATGGAGTAATCAGAGGGTTGCCAGATCATAAACTAATTTCCCTATTCTCCCTTGGCTTTTGAGCAAATAAAACAATGTTAGAGGTATCTAACTGCATATATTTTATTAACATGCTATCTTCAGCATATTCAAAGACCAATAACACAATATCTTTGGCCTTGGAGAGGCAAATGAGAAATATTTCCTTTCATTTGTAACTCTGTCCTTTCATTGGTGAGACCAATTACAGAGCCACGATGAGACTATAAATCCTGAATACTGCTCCCCTGGCAATTTGTACTTGTGCAGCATTTTCTTAGGTAGATCTGTCTTATGGAAGCAATAACATTTCCAGCAGCACAAGCACAAATGGATCATGTCTGGCTCAGCTGGGGAAGTCTCAAGAAATTCAGTCCATAAGCAACTCCTCACAAACTACTAATATAAAAGCTTACATCATAAAAATGCAACAGGTAGAGACCAACTTAGCTTGATTACTTCTTTTTACTGCCTTCAATTCCAACAGCTGAAGCTTGAAACCACTGGACTCATCAACCAGTAAATAAGAAATGAGAAATGTTTACTGGACACTGCACTAAACTGCATTAAAGACAGAATGTACCTTAAGACATGGGTGGAATTAGTTACTTTTTCCTGTTTAAGATGCCTGTTGACACAATTCTGGGTGCAAGGTCCCAGAGAACAAAAAACCCCATCTTGATTAAGGAGAGTTGTGCTGTCATAAGAATCTCAGCTACCATCCCTACCTCCCCCTCCAAGCTGTCTATCCCCCAAAGTGGGAAAGCACAGATCAGACAAGGGATAATTGAATCACATAGCATTGCTTTGTGCAGCCATACTGTATCTAAAACACTACTACTGGCTCCCTCCCTGCTTCTTTCAAATGAAGTACCTCTCAATCAGATGAGAGAGCTGTGCCCAGCCGTGACAGGTTGCTTGCTCCAAAGTCCATCATCCTTGTTTCTTAATCTGCTCTGAATTTTAGTTTGTATTTCTGCACCAGCAGTAAAATCTTCTGTAGCTTATCAAAGAAATGTATCTGCAAATATGGGACGCAGAGTGACTCAGTGCAATGAAAATGAGCATATGAACAGCCTGGGCTTGGTGCTGGGCTGAGATGCCTAGCCTACAACATGTTAGGTTGATGATTTTCTGAGACTGAAACATACACCTTTTAACCTGCTACAGATCATAGATGTGGCTCAAATAGAGTCTAGAGCCAGATAATAAAATCTCATTAAGGATATAAATTTTTTGCTCCTGGCAAGTGTGTTTAAAGAAAGAGACATGACACTTTCACCTGACAGAACAGCATTTGTTCCTCAGCCTGCTGCAGATGACCCTAACGGATATCTGACTCAGGCACAAACTAGCACAGTTGCAGCTGGCAGGCAGCCTGTCATACCACCAGGTGAATACAAGATCCCTCATTAGGCAGGTACTGGATACTCACAAGTTTCAACTTAGTCTTTAAAAACTAGAAGTTGAGTCCTTTCCAATTACATCCTAAATATGGCTTCCAGCAGCTGGAGTTTGCATTAGGTAGGATTGTTCGTCTGCATCGGATCAGTGCTGGTAATTGCCAAACTCTTGTGGATGTTTGTGTCTCTGAAACTTTCAATTTGTATTCTCCAGCAGCTGCTAATTCAACTGTCAGCTCATTTATCTTTGTAGGGCAACTACCACTTCAGTGACCCAGTCATGCTGCTGACAACTGCCCCTGAACAGAAGTCATGAGATAACACAGCAAAGCGTGGATTGCACTGAAAAATGAATGTGATGGTGCAGTAACCAAAAGTGTCTTGAATCCCCTTCCCAATACCTTCTGAGTACGTCTTACACTGACACCAACTTCACACACACACACACACCATCTCCTTTGTATTCAGCCTTGAAGTGCAGTTGCTAGAACATCCCATAAAGGAGTTGCCAGTGTGATGGACACAGGTTCTGCTGTCCTCAATGATCTTATTTTTTTTAGTGCTGCCTTTATTCATGTTATTTACATTACAAGCAAAGAGCACACAGGTGAAGGTATGATTAAGACTGAAGGCAAGAATTAGCTTAGCAAATGCCAAGAATGAGAAATGCAAGAATAAAGTTAAGAAGATACATCAGTCTTAGCCCACCTGGTTATGGCTGCACAGCTTCAGGCCATAAAACCAGACATATAAACAAGAAGTCTCACAGTTTCTGCAGTTTTCATTGTCTTATCATTATGAGCTAACTAGTTATCTCTGACATCCCAGCAGCTCTGGAAGAAGGACTTCAAAAGGACACAGCAATGAAGGTCTTCTGTCTGTGAATCTCTCTTTGAGCCGAGTTCCCAAGTGTGGTGGCAACAAGGTAAACGTTAGCTGGGTTTGTTGAGTCAGTTAACTTGTATTCCCTGTAAGAATTTTGTGTCGTTGCCACTTATTTGTTGTAGTTTATGGCATTAGCAGTAAGGATATTAATCTTGCTCTGTGCAAGAAATCTTACATTTCCTTCTAGGACATTTGAGAGTATTGCATTTAGTTTAACAACACCTATTTATTCTCAGCATGTTGCCAATATTTGAGCTTTATCACTAATTCGTGAACCATTACTCTGGTGAGAAAAATAATTCCTACATTTATTTGTCTCTCGGTTTACAAAAGATGTTTTTTCTAATAAGAGGGGGTTTTATACTGAAAAATGACCATGAATTAGATTTACATTTGTAGAGTCAAGAGAGTATCAGATGTGTATACTGTAGACCTCAACTAGGTAAAAGGGTATTCTATCAAAGGCTTGTTAGTCTTCCTTTACATTCAGGAAAGTCTTGGTTTTCAAAGCACTGTGGAGAGTACCCAGCATCCACTGACATCTTGAAATATATTTTGAATATCGATCTGCCCACAAAAAGAGATGAGAACAAACTATACCTCAAAAAACAATCCACGTCAGGAAATATAACGAGCAAAAGAAGGGTAGAAAAAGCTACGCTCACGATGCAAAGGCAGTTACTTGGGGAGAAGTTGTCTCTTCTTTCATGCACATATTGCCAGGAGATAGCTGGGATGCTGCCACTATAAAGTGAAGTGTAATTATGCCTGGACAATAATATCTTTCCTAGGTAGAATCCAATAGCATTCCTTCTGCTCTAATTCTGCACTGGCTGTTTGACAGAACTGGTTTCCTAATGCAGGCTCTCCTGTTAATGTTATGCTTTCTGATAAGGCAGAAGAGCAACCCTTCCCAGAGCACAGCTCACTGTCTCCAATCCCTCCCCTTCACAAGCATTCAACCCAAGATCTCAGTGCCCCTCTTGGTCTTCATATTGCAAATAATTTCTTAAAAAGAATTACAAGCAATTCTGAGGAGAAGGCATTAAAAAAGTCATATGACCAACATGCCTGAATATGGGAGGGACAATATAGCAGAAGAGAAAAATCCTTTCTCCTGTAATTAACATTCTAAGGGAGGTTAATGGCAGCATAACTCCCTAAACTAATGCATATGGCAATGTGATAGCAAGTTAATGGAAAGATTTTAAAATACCAAACTGCAAAATAAACTTGACTACAGTTTAGAGTCTGCTTCTCTTGAGGAGTAAAATACCTCTATTTAGTTTAGTTTGCATTCCTCTGACAGGGTTATTGGTACCCTTTCTGTTACTTTTAGACAAGTTCTGCATGGGAAGAGAACAATGCAAAAATTATATGGTATTTTTTTCCATATTCAGAGTTTGTGTCTGCTCCAACAGCATTAGTGGAAGGAAGATCAAGTATCCACTGACTACAAGACAACATGTTGCTAAAAATAGATCAGTTGTGTCACCCACCTAAGAAAGATGCTCCCCATGACAGGAATATTTAAGGGGGTCTTTATAGAAACACTAGATAAATGAAAGAAAGTCATGAGAAGAAACACAGCTTGTGTAAGATAACTCCAGAGGAACTTTGAGCTCATCAGAGGTTTGTAAAGTTTATACCACAAAACTGAGCAGATCCAGTAGAAACTGGTGACAAATGTTCCTGCATTATTGCAGTACATTGCCAATTTTATGGGTGAGAGCATGAAGATGACTATAATTCATCCGTTACAGGCAAAACATTTGAGGCTCAGGATCTGAGAGAGCTGTAGATGTTTTGCTACCTACCACAGCAGTAGATTTAATTATCATGTCACAAAACATGGTAAACTGAATGTGCTGCTCAGAGCGAGGTGGTGATGAAGAGTGGGAGAAGCTGGCATGAATAAGAGGAAGAAATCATTTGGATGGAAAAATGAGTAATATTGGAGCTCCCACACAAAACCACCTCAGATGTTCTGGGGAATTTCAGATCTTTTCATTATGGAAACCCATCTACGAACAACCAAGGGGAGGCAGCTCATTCCCTACAGCACCAGGAACTGCTGTGGTTGTCCCGGCTGCCTGACATCAGAGATGGAACCTGCAAAGTTTGTTCTGGACTGATTTGTTTTGTTTTTGAGTTGTGGCATATATATTACCCAACTTTCCAATAGAGTACAGGTTTAATAGATTCCAGGAGGGTACTGCCTTAAAACATAAACTACAGACTGTGCTTGGAAAAGTGGGAATAAGCAAGGAAGCTCATGCTGCTGGGTAATAATATACTCCATGGACATCTCAACAGTTGTGGTTCAATCACAGCTATAATAATGACCATATATGAGCGACCTGAAGGACACTACAAATCCAAACCAATAACTGAATTGGTAGCCCACCAAAATGGCCCATGTGATGTCAGTAGTACAGCTGGCATGGTTCAACCTGGGGAAGATTTACAGGACCAGGCTCTTCCATTTTGGCTGTGATGTCATCCAAAAAGCAGATCTAAGCTGACTAAACATACACACAGCTCCATGCAAGAGTATCCCAATATACATCCCAAGTATACAGTGAAGGCAATGCCACAATATTGCAGAGAGAACATCGGTGGACCTTGGAACACCCTGTAAGGTGGGATAGTTTACACAATGGCATTGTGTTCTGCAACAAGTCATTGGTTTCAGTGTGTACACATATCATGCTGCCCCAGGACCCAGATTATTTAACAAGACTGTTACCTTGTTCACACCATCTGCCATCGCCTGCAGTGTTAGCTCTCTAGGTCCGTCCACAGTCTTCCCATTATCAGTTGGTCCCCAGCTGGCACTATATATATCTATGACTTGTGGCATATGACTGATGGAGGAAGCCTCAATAATGTCTGTCATAAACGGCTGGTCGAGCATTCGAATACCTGTAGGTAGATTTAATCAACATAAGCATGAATTATGCATTACCCAGCACAAGATGAAATCTCAGCACCTGGAGAAGTCCCTCAGTGACAAGTATTTTAATTCACTGGCAGTTTCACCCACTCAGTAATTCTGCACTCGCCATCCACATTTCACCAGGGTGTGCTTAACCAGCAGGATGCCAGCATTTAAACACCCAGCCACAGCAATGCAGTGTGGCCCAGACAGAGAAAGCACTTTATTCTTAGCTTGCTAATCACACAGTAGTTTCCATCTACTATTTGAAAACACATCTAAACCAGCAGCATTCACCAATCTCAGCATTTCATAGCATTTAAATAATATTAATAGTATTTCAAATGCTGTTTTTTAACAACTAGAGAAAAAGGACTGAGGCCCTCCCATACTCGGTGATGTGTTGACACTTCATTAGTTTTCCAAGTAATTTTTCTGTTTACTTTGGTTCTTATCCAGAATTTAATCAGAGAGAGGAAACACATTATACAATAATTTCCTGGAAAAATATCACTGTGTCAACATGCAGCCACAATAGCAAAATATGGCCAGTATTTGGAGAAAAAGCAAACTAAAACCTGCTTCTTTTAACCCATACTGCAAGTAGAAATCAAGTTAGAGTTTAAACAATACAATTTTAAGTCAAGCCAGCTTCATAAAACCTCAAAGTGCTGCCCTTAAGCAAGCCAGAGAGTGTGACAAAGACAGGAGCACAAGCCCTCACATCCATCACGCCCCACACATAGGACAGTTTCACTGACAGCCAGTGGATGAGACCCGAGTAACCAGGAGTACATTCCAACTCTCATTTGTAGTCTTGAGTGGAAGTTCAGTTTTAGGATACAGATGGGTCAGAAACCAATACCACAACACAGAGCCAAACAGTGTGAATGGCAGTGAGGACCTTGATTTAGAAGCCAGCACTTTGACTATATTCAATACGAAATCTGTGTGCCAAATGTGGGGCTGGAAAAAGTGGTATAAACTTCAAATAGAAGCCAGACCAAAGTTCTCAAACTTAATGAGTGAGAAATCCCTTCCCATGCTTGTAAAATACAGATCTGCACTGAAATCACAGAATTAATTACTGACCCTAGGAATGTGGGGGAGCCAAACCATCTGGTTTGACTTTAGTGCAAATAAGAGGTACAAGAAGCAAAACATATGATGTGCCAGATCCTTGGCTACCAACTCCCAATTCCACCTGAACAGATAAACCCTGAATCATGTCAGCAGCAGAATCTCAGCTCTAAGCCACCTCCCTATTCTCACCAACCACACGATGGTGCTACAGGTGCAGTCTGTCCTCGGGCAGGACATGCTGGCTCTTCCCAAGACCTCTGGTGATTTTGCTAGGCAATGGACAATTATAGAAGATTATTTGTAGGCTGTTAGTCATCAGAAAAGGTTTTCACCTCTTGATTTTTAAGCAACTGGCTTGATGTTGTATGGTTACGCTAATAACCATACAGATGAGATTCACCCAAAATCCTATCCCTCAATTCGCACACCTCTAGTTACTGCCAGATGTAAATATGAAATGTCCCATCTCTGGAGAGGACATTACCATTACTGAAGAAAGGGGACATATATTAGACCTGCTGGGCCAGTTACTCTCTGTGATATATCTCTTGGGTTAATGGCTTAGCAAACATTACTTGGTGCCGTTCTACAGGGGAGAGTCATCTTTTGATCATGCAGGTGATCAGCAAAACATAACCTTCTCCAGACTCTTCTGACACCGTGGTGAAACAGGGACTGGCCAAGCAGAGCAGCACTGCCCATGCACACACACACTGAAACCTTCCCAGGAAGCAAGTGGTGCATCCACTCTGGAGTTACAGTGTCAACTGGGGAATGGAAGGAAATTCATTATCATCTGTCTCTGCTTGCTGTGCCTTAGTTCTCATCATGGAACAGTCTATAGAGTGGGAAAACTAGATTACTTCAGACTAAACTAAACTGACATATGCTGTCCAAAAAGCTCATCTCACTCCAATCCCTGTATTCAGCCCATCAGTGCAGACTAGAGTTAGCTAGAAGTAAACATACCCAATAGAGCTGAGGCATGAATGCTGGGCACTAGGCACAACCCATTGCCTTCTGTGCATCCACACCTACCAGTCTGCAGTGATTGTTCAAGTGGAGGAAACCAATGACTGCAGAGATTCACAGCACTGCAGGGCCTGCCCTGTGAGAGCCTAAAGAATAAGAACAGCACGGGATCTGCCTTTTCTAGTACAGTTTCGAAGTGCAGCAGAAATTTTATCTCCTGCAAAACAAGATTTGTCACAAATGATTCTGCAACAAGGCAGGGTCGATGCACTGAAAAATCAGTATCCAAATAGAAGCTGGCATAAGAATAACAGAGCTGTTCCTTTACAGTGTTATTAGAAAGGCTGTATAAGACCCTCAACTGAAAAGGCAGTCATGGAGAAATTCCTCTTCCTAGCTACTGTGAAAAGTAATAAACACATGGCCCAGTGCCAGCCTGCAGTCCTGTCCTGGGCAATGCTCCCTGTCTCTGCAGGAGAAGTTCTGCCTAAAGGCACTGTGGTGTAAGGACCATTGACATCTTCAGTTGCTACATACCTGCCACCTTGGAGTTGTAGGCGACTCCCACACCGCAGATGTTGTTGTTGGCAGCTGCAGACACCTCTCCTGCACACCTTGTCCCATGGCTGCAGAAAGGAAAAGAGACCACATGTAAACACCAGCTCATGCATGCACTGAACTGAGCTAGATCACCATAGGCTTGGGTCTGCCTCAGCTCCCAGAACTCCAGTAGAAAATCATTCCATGGCAAACTGTTGAGTGCTACACTGGATGAGCTCATTCTATCCTGAAGCAGGAAATAATCAACTTCCCCTCTGCAGTATGAGAGATGCTTGCTCGGAGAGTAACATTCATACTTATGCTTCATTTAGTTGTATAGTTAATCAACCTTTTCTTTTTAACTGTCAAACAGGTTCTGCCTTGTTACCAACTACTAGTCAGTCTGATTGCCTCGTTGCCATTTAAACATGTATCAGGAGTGTATCCCTGCCCACAAAAGAAATGCTCTGGAAAGAGGTGGGTGCAATGTGGAGCTGGAGTGGCACAAGGGAGTCACAAAGGTCATGGCACTGCTCAGCATCAGAGCTGGCCCAAAGCTGGCTGACCTAAGGGCATGTGCGTCCCTCTTCTCCAGTGCCTAATTCCCAGGAGACCTCACAAGGTGCTCCAGCTGTCAGCTCACACAGCTACTGCTTTCTGCTCAAGTAGGAAATGTGTCTGCTCTGACATGGAGGTCTAGGTTCAGGCTGATATATGGCACTTCAAGAACACTTGGTGTTTCTGAAGTGCTTTACAACTCTTAACAGAGACCCTTTAACTGGCAGTGGTTCTGAGGCAACCCTGCAGGAAGGCAGATTGCATTATCCTTTCTCCTAATTCATCACAGAAATTAAACCACAGGGAAGATAAATATGGACAATATAATCTAGTTTTAAAAAAATAGCACAGCATCAGAGAAACTAGTGAAACCTGTGCTGCTGTCAAGGGTTTTAAGTTCAAGATGTTGAATCAATATAAATCCATCCTACTGCTCCCATCAATCCACTCTGTGCATTAAAACTGGCATTGCTCTGACAGCAAGCCAAGGATTCATGCAATTAGCAGTGCTGTATTATAAGGGCTATACAGAGTACCAGATGAACCATCCCCAGAGGGAGCAGAGTTGTTTTGATTTAATCATATTTTTTTTCCTCTATCTATCCCTTTAAGCACCCCTGGCAAAGGTGAGTATAACATTAATAAAGGCGTGAGAAGCAATACATTCTTTTTTCTGCTGTATTTAGAAGAATATGTTTTTAAAGGCAAGTCCATGAAAGCAAATGACTGCCTTCCAACATACACAGTGTCTCCTGCGAGTTCCTTTCACAAAGGAGTCAGAGAGGAGAGCGATATGGATTTCTTATTCAGCTGCTGGAAAAATTTCTTTCAACAATCAAGCAGGTTTTCCCTCATGCCCTTGTTCAAGGAACTGTGAAAAACATATATCGTTGCTAGGCATTCATTATCTAGTCACCTGTGGGCTAGCTACAAGCCACAGAGCAGAATAAATGGCTTTGTTAAAAAATCATCTTGATTGATGCTGAGGTGCAAAAAAAAATCAGTGATGCTGCCAGGTGAGCTCCTTCTCTCACAAAGGGAAAAAACTAGATTAGGACCATCTTGGTGAAAAGATTTTATGAGAAGGTCCTCTGCCTCACCTCACCTCCCCAGCACACTGGCCCACTTGATGCCAGCAGACCTGTTCAGCAGCTCAGCACTGAACAGTGTGTGCTGCTGACTGGAGAGAAAAAAGAAAATCACATGTGTTAGTGGAAATGCATTTGGTTGAATTATTAATGGCAAATAGCAGACTTTTCCAATTTAGCCCTATTTGCTGTTCATGTATCATTGATAAACCCATTGTGGTTTCTATGAAGTGACCCATGTCATGGGCACGAATCACAGCTTTGCTCTCTAACATTTCCCTCTTCACTATTATTTCAATGTTTAAAACAAGAGGACAGAAATAAATTAAGAATATTTTCAACTATGAATATTTCTTCAAAAATAAACCATATATCAGCTTGGAGAGCAAGTCATATATTACCATGTAGAGCAAGTTTTTCAAAACCATTATATAAATGCAAATGTGTTACATGGGCATCCATGAAAAAACAAGGAGGGAGAGTGGAATTCAGTTGAAAAAGTTTTGCCTTCAACTGATTTAAATATCATGTCTGTACTAGTTATGAAAATCTCACTCTGCTTTGTCTCTGAAAACTATTTCTGTTTCTAAAACCCATTGTGGATGCCACTGTGCATGCCCTTCTATTGACCTATTTTTTTAAGAGAGTCTAACGTGGCACAGATTTTCATTGAGTTTCTTTTTCATCTGCTTTCAAATGCTTCTGCAGACAGCAAAGCGTCCTTCCTAAATGCAGCTGCCTGCAAGGGAGGACTATTTGGAGCTGCACTCTGGGATGGGATGATCTATCTGCGTATCTTAACCACTTTATTTGCTTGCATTGGGCAGCAGTTACATATTCAAAGCTCAGAGGGACATGTTTGTGCATTTTGAGCGTTTGCAGAAGGGAAAGTGTTCCCCTGCTTTGGGGAACATGCCACTCTGCACCCAAACAAGCCAAAAACCAGCAGCAGTCTAGTGGCTCCTCCTTGACACGTGTCGTAACCCTGCAGGTAGAAACCTGCTAAATCTCTTTATACAAATTCTCAGTTATTACGTTTTTCCATATATTGACTGAAAAATGAGGAGGAGAGGTGGTGTTTTTATCCTGTTGAGGAGCACTGTC
Organism: Urocolius indicus; assembly: GCA_013401255.1. Taxonomy (NCBI): domain Eukaryota; kingdom Metazoa; phylum Chordata; class Aves; order Coliiformes; family Coliidae; genus Urocolius; species Urocolius indicus. The sequence continues at coordinate 373,925 of WBNH01000008.1, read as the reverse complement.
TGGAAGCCAAGGAGAATTCTTTCCTTGACTCAGTAGTAGTTTCTTTGGATCTGTAATAAGTAAAGGACATTCTTACCTCTAAAGTATATGGATTTCCGAGACAGTGAATAATTTTTTTCCCAGATAGCTCTTATCTGAATAAGAATATACAGGAAAAAAAGGCTAGAGGAGTGAAAATAATTATAGTTATTTATATAATGACAGAAATATGTAATCTCAGTGCTCTGAGATGTGGAGCTTTGAGCTGTGCCTTCTGTATGCTCACAAGAAATCAGAAGGCTGTACAGAAAAGGCCAAGCTCTTGCTGACTCTTGTGGGTACCTCCACATAGCACAACACGGTATGTGTCAAGGTATTCAATGTGGTTCAGGAAAGGTGGGTGTTAAAAATCACAGGCAGTTCCCAAAGTGGTTCCTAAAAACCACTCTGAGTGTTCTAGGGCTGTCTCTTCTTTTGGATTGGTTCAAGCTCTTTCACTGCTCCCACTGCCCCTCAGGCTCAAGCACAGCCCTGCCCATGTTGTACCCAGTGTCCCCTATCCTGGCTTAGTCTCCAGGCCATGTGTCAGATCACAGTCAAGCAGTCAGTAGAGTAAGCATGGGAATAAACCCTTTGGCTGCCCAGTCACCCTTGTGCCTCTCTAACAGCAGCCCAACTGCCCCACTGCACATCCCTGCCTGAGGCACCACACTCTCTCCTTCCAGAACACACCCTCCTCAGCTTCATAGGCCAGCAGGCATTAGATGGAAAGGCCAAAGAGCTTCCAGTACCCTTCAAAGGCACCAAGTGGAAGGGGGATCTGTGCTTACAAGCAGAGCAGCTGCGATTAATGAAATGTTCCATGCAAAAACCTTTCCCTCTTTTTTTGAAGTTTAATGACACTTTCCACATGCAGCTGGCAGCTCACAAAAGCCCCTCGGTTCATCTCTTTAAAAAAACAGTTCTCTGCTTCTTGTTCCACAATTTGCTTCAATTGCTCACATAGAAATCTATTCTTTATGGAAAAAGGGATACGACACTATCTTATTTGGAGTCTGATCCTCCCGCATGCATAACATTCAATGGGAGATACATCACGGGCTGCAAACTAAACAAAATGGAGCCTTTATTGCAGGTTTCTCTGAATGGCTTGTCTGTGAAACTACTCTCTACTCAGATGCATCTGTGCAGCTACACGTAAGGACAGACAGACTGTCACGAGTCAGAAGTTATGACAATAGCTTACATATGAGCATGTCAGCTTGATTAACAGTATAGCGAAGAAACATGCAGAGAAAAACATAGTTCAAACTACTCCTGAAAAACTGGATGCAGTGTGCTAATTTGCATCTTAGCCTGGCAAAAACATAAAATCCTGAATCTTTAAAGTTTTCTTGAATTGTGCATGCAGGATAGAGATGTTTTGCTGAATGTATCACTCCTGTGATTTACCTTGCAAAGCAGAAAATTCCCTGTCTCACCAAACCTGAAGCTTTGTGACAAAGAAATGCTATCATTTTTTTCAGGAAAGAACAATGAAGGAAATCTGCAAGGCAATTTCCACATTGCTTTTCTCCTCCTGACTTGCTGACTTGAGCTCCCCAGCCCCTCAAAAAAAGAAATGGAAGCAAGTGTTACCAGTTCTCTGAAAACCTGAATCATGTTGTTCCCAATAATTACAGATTGGGTTACAGGTGCCCATGCTGCTCACCCTCAGTTCTTCCTCTGAGTGCCTGAAGTTAGCCAAAGGCAGCTGAGGCCAGAGACCATAACCTTAGTCACATCCAGGATGCTTGAAGCCTGTTTTAAGAGACTGTAGGAGGTGAGTCTGCCTTCAGGATCACCTTGCAGAACACATGAGAACTGCAAACTGTGTCCCACTATAAAATACTTGATAGCAGCACAATCAGTGTTAATGGGGCTTGGCAGAACACGTTAGTTTTATGAAGTTCCACACTGAAAATGACAGAAGCTACCATTACCCACTAAAGCTAAATTTAATTTTCCTCCGTGCTGCTCCAGAGCTAAGTGGTATCTTTCTCCTACAAAGATCCTTTGCATAAATAAAGCGAGAAAGGCAACAGACCTTCACAAATTAGAGCCTAGTCTTTTTGCAACTTTCCACTTGCTAATTAGATTACTACTAGTTTAAAAGCGTCAGGTGTCCTTCTCTAAAGTGAAGGAGAAATCTCATTGGCATCTTGCTTTGGCTGAAAAATTGCAGGACTACAAAGAAGGACATCACAGCTTCGAAAAGTGTTTGATCTGTCCCAGGAAGCCCGTGTCTGAGGCAGAAGCACAGCTGTTCCACTTCTTTGTTGTGCCATTCTGACAGAACTAAAATCAATTTCCCAAGAAATAAAAGCAAAACCTCCATACAGAGGCCATCCATAAGTTAAAGATGAAAACCACATCAAATAGGCCTGAAATATTTTTTGATAAGCACTAAGATTGAGCCCTGAAACCTTTAAAAGTTTTCAAATCCTTCACGGTGCTGCTAAGTAAATGCTGGCAACAGCAATTCTATTCACCTCTAGAAGACATTTGGAAATTTCACTGAAATTGTCCTGAAAGAATTTTTGCAAATCTAAGCCAGAACCTGTGTGAGCTCCTCGGGAGTATGCTGCAGAGCCAGAGGTGCTGGAGGCTGAGGTCACCAGGTAACAAACACACCTTATAGGTGCGCCTTGGACTCTGCACCCTGGACAACATTCACATCTTGCTATGAGAATGACAGAAAGGGATTTTTCAGGGAACAAATGAAGAACTCAGGGCACAGAGGTGTTTTAAAAAATTATTGAACTGTGCTTCAGTTCCATTTTAAGAAGAAATGTGTTTAGGGCAACAAAAAAAAGTCACTTGCTAAAATCTCAAGTCTCTTCTTTTGCGCCATTCTTATTTACACTGTACCTTGAGGACCAGACCTCCTCCTGCTTCCTGCTGAAAGCTGGCTAAGTTCAGAACACACTGAAGGAGGAGGGCATCTTGGGCAGTCATAATGTGTTCAGGAGAAATAACACAATAAGCATAGCCGTATTGTTGATTCCAGGTTCATAAACACAATAGAACAGGTTTCCAGTCAGTGTACATGGACTTAAATTCTTCCAACAGCTAGAAGCATATTGGAAGCAACCCTGAAATGCCACCCAAATACACTGTCCTTAAATTAGGGTGAAAAGGCAAATGATTCAGAAGTTAACATAAGATTTAATTGTTTTTTTTTTAAAGTGGTCATTCACACCATGCTTCTTTTCTGCCTTCTCATTATACAATTGGATGAAAAGAATTCTTGCCCCTCTAAAGCCTTTTTCTGTTTCCAGCTCACTCCCTTTAAAATTAGCTAGCAGCGATACACAGGAGATGGAAAACCAGTCTATACAGATTTGGGTTACTGCAGTGTCCTAGGACAGCTGAGAGAAAAGCCTATGCGGCCATCACCCATTCAAACAATCTAAATAGATATTGTTCTGAGGCAGCAACTTTATTTATAAACTAATAAATGGTTGATTAGTGACATATAGAGTTTACCTTAAAAGAAAAAAAAAGGTCATAAGTAACCACTAATTTCCAAGACTGCAGCTTCTGTTCTGGCAACCATGCAATTTAGCAGAAAACAGCAATTCCACATGTATCAGCAAATCTAATTGAAGAGCAGGCTGATCAAAATCCATTTACCTGTTAAACCAGTCATCTGTATAGCGAGGGTAAGGGTAGGGATCATTACTGCTGAAGTCATAGCTGGCTTTGGCATTCTGCAAAAACACAAGGAGGTTCAGTAAGTCAGCAGAAAAAAAAATAGGCAGAACAAAGTGGCACACAAATTGAAGGGGGAAGCTGAGAATCATTAGCAAATGTTGTCCTTTTCATTCTGGAAGATGCACCTGGATGCAAACCAGTCCCTGTTGTGCTGTGCCATTTCCCACTCCAGTAAGCTTGGGGAAAGCTGCTTTCTGGAGTACAAAGCCTCTTGCAGACCATTAGTATTTCTGAACTGTGGCTAGCTGTGAGGTGGTGTGAGAGCTCATGTTACTACTGAGGAACTATTCATCAACACTTTCAAGACTATTCAGGTGTTATGCCAATTGCTGTGGCAGGACAAAGAATAAAACCTGTTTTGCAAAGAGCAGTGGAAGTGACCAGACACTTGGGTCTTCCAGCACAGTATTATTTTTTAAAAACCCCATTTGTGGTACTGCAACAAAGAGTCAGATTTCTAAAAGCATTTCAATGCCTAAGAATGCAAATTTCTCACAATTCCAGTGTGAGAATTACATTAATGGTCAGCACATATGCCTGAAGACCTCTTTGCACATTTTCTTCATCTTGTAATTGTCTGAAGAGCTTCACAACCACGGCTTTGGGGCACTTTTGAAGATGTCATTCCATGTCTTTGCTTTTCACATAAATCTAAATCATTTCTGATTTTACCCTATCAGCAGAATTAGGGACACTCAACAACTTTTTGATGCTTTATCTGAGAAGGAAATGGAAAGTTTCAGAAAGTCAAGTGCCATCTTCTTTCTTCTCTCTTAATGAAAAAATAAAGGGTGACTGAAAATTAAGCTTTTAAAAATATTTAGAAGCTTCCTCTCAAGTGCATGTTCACCGAGTTTATGTTTTAATAAGCAACATACTCAAGGAACAGAATTATGTTAATTCTTAATTAATGTGTACTTGTATTCTTTTTAAGATTTGGCTGAGCATGCTATTGAAGATAATCTGAGATTCATGTATGAATAGCTTTGCTTCTAAAAACATTCCCCTTCAGCAGATTCTCAGTTCCTGGGGTACAGGAATAGACAGTCCATTGGTAGCACCAAAGATTTTGAATTTAAAACCAAAAATCTCTCTTTTTAATTACCACAACTGCTTATACAGCACTTTGAATGGCATAGATTTGTATGAGCTAAGAGTAAACAGAACATGACGTTTCAGACAGGGAAAGAAGGGGATCTTGACAGTGGTCTGTAAATAATGAATGGCACAGAGAAGGTAGACAGGGAGTTATTATTTATTACTTCTCATAATAAAAGAACTACAAAGAATCATAGAAATTACCAGAAAGGAGATTTGGAAGCAGCAAAACCTGAGAAGTACATTTCCAAAGAACATGTAATGAGTAATGACATTCATTGTCTCCCAGCAATACAGAAGTTAAAAGCCTAAATGAAATCAAGAAGTGATTAGAAAAATCCAGAAGGGGTGTTAGATGCAGTGCTTCCCCCTTCTCCAGCAGTCCCTTAAACCACTAAATGCTAGAAGCTGGGAGGCCATTATCAGGCAGATACCACACAGCCTCTGACTTGGTGACCATACTGTTCCCCCAAGCATTCACTGCTGGCTGCTGGTGGAGACAGGATCCTGAGCTACAAGACTTTAGGTCTGACCAAGTCTAGAGAAGCTGTATTAAGGATTTGTGCAAGGGGCCAAGTGTCAGCCAATACCTAGCAGTAAAAAGAAATGAGCTTGTCAATAGAAGATTCAGTCCTGCTCTTTATTAATGAGTGTAGTATCTCATCCTAGCAGGACAAGCTGAAGAACCACATTGTACGGTAAAGTCAAAATAGAAATGATGACTCTGAGTAATTTAACTAGCAGCTAAAGCCCACTGTCACAGAGTTCAGCTTGGCAACCTTCGGAGAGAAATTCATTTCAATCACCAAGTAAAGAAACTTTCTTCTACCGCTGCCTTGGACTAGACACGGCCTGGAAACTATGCAGACTGCAAAAACTAAGCTTTGTTTCAGTGATTTCAGCTTCTTTCTTGCAGGTAGGAAAGGTCAAACCCAGTACTAAATGTAACAAGTTCCGTATATTGCCAGCTTCTTATTCAGTCAGAACTTCTGTTTAATTCTAAAAGTATTGTACAGATGATAATTTAACCCCAGTCATGAGTCTTTTTTTTTCTCCATCTGGAAGAAATGCAGCCCTGCTTACATAGGGTAAGCCCTGCTTACCCTAAGCTCAAAGGGAAGCTGGTGAGGCTGATTTTTCAGGACATCATCAGACACACAAGCAGCCTGTGGTAGCTATCAACCACTCTTGACCCTGGAATTCCCTTGTGCACAAATTATGGACAGAAAAGCCCTTCTAGCTGTACATACGTACCGCTCATCTCCACAGTAGCCATGGGCAATGGGATTCCAGCATGACTGACTGAGCCACCCTACAGCACACTGCAGCTCTGCTGCATGTCCCACATAACCAAATACCAACTTAGGGAAAGGTTGCTTTAGGCAGGCTATAAACAAAAGTGAGCAGAACTCTTCCACATCCTGTAGCTCTTATTTGCTTGATTTTGGATCACTGCACTCAAAGGAAAAAGATCTCTAATGTAGCAGGAACCATCCACAAAGTACAAAATTAAGAAGAATTCTTGGAAAGAAAACAACTGCTGACTGCACAATTTATCATCATTAGGGTCTTTGAGAAAAGACAGCGAGTTTCAGCTTCATGAAGGAATATTCCGCCCACACTATGGAAGCAGTGGAATGGGTAATGAAACAGCAGCGACAAGTACAAATGGACTGCTTCAACTTCATTTAAAGATCAAATCCCCAAATATCTAAGCCTCAACCTTTTAATTTCATCCTTTTTTAAAAAAAAAAAAAAAAGCATAAACCAGTGACAAATGTTTTAATACTCCTCTGGGGGACAGCTGAAAGATTTCACCTCATGTTTTAGGAAGTGAATATTAAAATCTGTGGTCTGCCATCCTCCTCCACAGGCTAGACTCCTCAGCAGGCAGCAAGAGGGAATTTATTGCTAACGTGGAGCTTTCATCAACCTAGGAACCCGGGAAGTGGCAACCAAAACCAGTTTGCTTTTCAATTCAGGTGATTCAGTTCCCAGTTTTAATGCCAAACTAGTCTACCGGCAGATACTTTTCAGTTTCAATATCAAAGGTAGTTGCCTGGTCTTTTTCTCCAGGGAGCAACTTAAGCCACCAGTCTTAGGCACTGATCATAGACTCCAGTTTAGCCTACAGATGAGTCATTAGACATATAGTGAGGTGAATCCTATCCCTCACGTTCAATCAAAACCAGCTCATTGTTGCAAAACAATTTGAATCTGATGTTTATCAGTCAGCAGCTACACACACTTAAATAATGTCTATTATATAATAAAAATGCTATTCCAGAGAGGAATGTTATTTTAAGGCATATTATTGGTTTGCTTACTAGACTCTACCCCAAATAACATGCTAACAGAAGTGGATCAGATGATGAGATTCTTTCAATCATTTCTTAAATAATGCCATGAGCAGATCCCTTTTGCCTGTGTATAAATTTCTGCTTTCCTTAAAAATAAGCTTAGACTGCCATTTTCCAAAGAATTGCCCTGGACTTTTAAAAATACATGCAATAAAATCCTCTGTGCAATACATTTGTTATGTAAAATATGACAATAACAATAAATCACTTGCCCCATGTGTTGCTCAGATCTGTAATAAAATTATGTACCTTGAATAATGTAGCAAGCTCATAAATTTTTATATGGTTTTACAAGCCTCTGAAGCATAATTCACATTTACTTCTCTTTTTTTCCTGTAACTCAAGAAATGTGCCTGTGCTCACATGCTAGTCCAGAAGACAAACCATTAAAGACACATGTCCCACTGGTCACAGTCTGATTCTACTCATGATGTTAAAGCTGTAGTAAATTTAGCCTAGAGATTTGTGTCTTTGAAAAGAAGAGAAACATATTTTAACATGGGTGACATCTGGTCTTACCCTCTTCAGGCAACTGCAAATCCTTAGAGATACGAGGCAGAAAGATACCTTTTGCTTGTTTGACTTCTTTACTGAGCCAAAGAGTGAGCAAACCCCTGGGCTCACATTACAACTGGGAGAAACTGTACGGAAATGACACTGAACATCATGTGGTGGAAAAAAGAAATTCAGTTTTGTACACGTGAGCTTAAGAAAATGGAATATGCTCACCAGAAGGTGAAGAAGGAGGCAACATGCTATTTTGCCTAGGAGAGGTGCTATAAGGCTTAAAGGTCATTAATGAAAAACAGAGGCACTGCTGCAAAGTCAATAGTCATGCAGTAAGCCTTCACCTCTCTGCCGTGGGCAACATGCTGGTTTGGTTTGGTTTTTGTATTTCTTAAATGGAAATGAGAAAACCCTGCAACTTCTTAAATAGCTCTGCCTCTACAGCAACTAATTTCCATGTCCTGTATTACCATCTAGCAAATTCTGAGCTGCATTCACGACCTTGTCAACACTGAGAATATATGCACAAAGTAATGGGCTGTGTTCAAAACTATTAACCTTAAAGAGCAAATTCACTGCTGGTGAATACTGTTATCTCCCTTCAGAAACACAGGCCTCTTACCCTGTTCTTACAGGTACATCATAAAAGTAAAAAAATACTCAGCCAGAAAACACCAGCCAGATCTTGAATAATGAATAAGACTGCAGCACACTTTCCTGCCATCTTCCTTCTCAAAACAGTCACCGAATAATACATCAGAACATTATCTGAAACAGATGGAGTAAAGAAGTCTGCTGGGTCTTGAATGATACCTGAGGCGCCCGTAACAATCTCTTGGTATTCCAGTTTCAGGTAAGCACTAGAGGCCCTGCTAAGCCACGGAATAAGCAAGCATTGAGCACACAGCAATGCCATTTTGTAGATACCACTAAAAAATATCTTCCATTTTCTCCACATTCATCGAGCATCTGAGAGTATGTCAAAAGAAGAACTAGTGGTATTACAGTCAAAAGAGGATAAACTGACTAACTACTGCTTAATTTAGAACAGTAATAACAGTTGAGATAACGGGCAGTAACAATTCTAATAATCCAGGAAGATGTGTTAGGCTGTCTCACCTCTGATGTAGCTTCTTATTTTGCAAAGCTGGAACATTTTCACTGCTTAGGTTTAAAAACAAACAAAAAGGGCAGTGAAAAACCACAGGGAGTCTCATGTTAACATTTATATTCATCTTCATTAAGATAGCATAATTTTTAAGTTAGTTATGAAGAAAAAACAGCTTCAGTGAGATCACCTTACACTGTATTCTTTTTGTACAGTTCTCTTTTGTCATGTAAGTGATGATCCCCTCTACATATTACTTGGCACTGCATTGCACACAACCTCTTATTTTCATTTTTCCCTACTAATTTCCTTCCTACTTGCACTGTAGACAAAATCAGAAAACCAACATGACTTTACATAGTGCTCTTCAGCATGTGAACATCTTCAGAAAGAAATAAACTAAACAAACCTTTTCTTTCCCAAGGGGATAAAACATCTGGACAATACAGTAGTGGATCTGTAGTCACCTGGACAATACCACACACGTGGATCTAAGCATTTTTTTAAGTTTTGAAGAAAAATGAAATAATCAATTTCATTCTTAGGTTTTTCCCAGTAAACAAAATGAAAGTCCAAATGCCTCCAGCTAAATGCCATCTAAACTCTCTGCAGCTGTTTGCTAATGCTTAGCTCAGAGGTATATGGCCCAATAGGACACCAAAAAATACAAAGAAAATTTAGGCTGGGCAGAATTTTTAAGAAATGGAGAGCTGTTACTTTTTTCCCTATCAAAGTCTTACAAATAAAACTAGCTTATTGAAATACCCTCCATTTCTTTTCCCCTGCATCTTCACCTGATGCAGGAAAAAGCCTAAGAAATAGAGGTAGATGTGAGACTTTATTAAAAAGCAAGCAGCCAAATAAACTTGTGCTGATAATAGAGGCTGTTTCGCAATTCACCTCTTGGCATTCTCAGACTGCTCCACAATTTTCAGATTGCTGTGGAGGAAACCTGAATTAACATCACCAGTTGTTAATTACTGAGAGCCAGAGCTCTGAAGGCAAAACACAGAACCTACCAAAAAAATGAAACCTATTTCTGATCTGCCAAACGTTCTTTAATTTTTAGAGGGGGTGCACAAGAATCTTTAAGCTCTACCTACAACACACTGAGGGGGTACTGAATGTTCATAGGGAGGCATATGGCTAAGGCAATGCAATTAGTAACATAAAAATAAATTAAACATCTAGCTACTATTCAAGATTTTCAGGGCAAGTAGCAAATTTAAAGCTTCAGACTATGGAATGAAGTCCTTGATTCTTTAACAGGGGGAGACGTGGAGGGGGGAAGGCATCCGAGCGGACAGAGATACGTGAGCCACTGGATTATTTTCTCAGAATAGCAAATAAAAATTGTGCAATGACTTTTACTGAAAAATACTGTGAACACACATTTCATCTGGCTTTAGCGTTCCATTTTATTAAAAATCTGGCTCACATTCCATTCCCAATACATGGATTTTCTCCCCCTTTCAGATACTTCGATTATGTATTACTGTGACCTACTGAAGCTCAGAGTAATAGAGGTATGAAGCTGGCAGCAGACAAATGAGGTTCAGGTCCATTATTCTTAGATATATTTCTGTAAGAAATAACTGACAAGTTTGTCAGTACATCAAATATGTGTTGAGTGCTGAGCTGCAGTAAAGGTTGCGTTTGCAGTGTTTTGATGGCAGCCAGCACTTAGAGCCTCTTGAAGGGATGAGAATAGAGAAGGAAGAGAATAGGAGCTAAGCCCTCTTGCTGCTATCAATGAGCCTGATCCAAAATTAGCCACGGGCTCTCCCACCAAACTCAGCAGCCAGGATTCAAATCACAGACAGCATAAAGTTCTCTGAAGTGACATGTGGCAGCTAAGGCACATTTTTTTTCCATCAGTGTGAGACAATCTATAGCTCTGAGTTTACAATACAAGCTCAGCAGGCATTTGAATCCAGCCATTTAGTACAACATGGCTCGGTTAAAGAGCTGGGAGATCAAACACTTGCCTGTTGCTGTGTGTTGGCACCCACAGTGCCCTCTCTGACCACAAAGGCATGACAGCCCTTAAAACCCATCAGTTACCAGCAGTGCTTACAGCAAACTGCAGGAATACCAGACATGGTTATAATGGCACTCATCAAACAAAATTGGCAGGATGTTAAGGAAGACCACTTGAACAGGTTACACTCATCTATTGTTACAAAACAGGCAAACTGCAGCTTTGCACAGAGAGAAGTCAAAGTGCCTCAGACTGGGAAGTCAGCTACAACGGACAGATATGGTCACTGGTGGTTATGGAAAGGGTAGGGTAGAGAGAGCTCTTCTGGAGATACTGAGGAGATGAAAGTAACAACAGGTGAGACAAAAAAGTGGTTGAGTGCCATCCTCCTTCTGAGAACTTTCTCAGTCAACAAGGGAAGAAACTGTTAATAACTGCTCAACTGGTGTTTCACCTAAATTACATGAACGTGGAAGAAGATGGACACAGAAAAGCAACGCTGTAGGTGAATCAAAAGGTGAAAAATTCAGAGAAGAGACTCAAAAAACATACTGCAAACTATTAGCTAAATTTCTTTTGTCACAAAAAGCAAACACAGGTTGATTTACATGCCTTAAGAGTTAAAAGGCCTTGACTGATCTATTCAGTTTTATTCCAGTTGCATGCTGACCTCATTATTATAGTTTGAGAGCATCCCAGGGGAGTATTAATTATGTGACTAATACCTGTGTCAAGACATGCTGGGTTCTCTTTGATTTTAATGGACCAATTGATATGCTTTTGCATTAATTAAAAGTTTGCATTGTCTATTCCACATGGAATCAGCAAAGCCAATGGACAGCTAAATCCAAAATTTCAGGGAGAGAGGGTGAGATCTTCAAAATAGATATTCCCGTGCAAAATCACACATACTACATTTTGCAAGTGGTTGTGCTTTTAAATAGTACATGATCATTCCGGGTTCTTCTCTTAAAGATTAGTATGTTTGATCACAGTTAATGTTTTCACAGTAATTCCCTGGATGTGTAAATTTAAGAAATGTCCTAGACATCATTAGCTGACTGAAGGAAAGATTCACAATTACATCAGTCGGACACGGTATCACTGTTGACTAATTCTGCAAATAAGTGCCACTGAATTTAACTGATCTAGTTTCTTACAGCAAGTAATTCTAAAAACCATGTTCTAGCACAGAAATTCTGAAGTCCCTGAACATAGCACAGCTTTTGTGCTCGCTTTTGTACACACTCAAAGGGTAATTAACCTCCTTTAGAAAAAATCCAGACCATAACCTGCCTGCAGAACATTTCAGTGACCTCCAATCTACATCAAAGCTTATGAATAAGGCCAAAATGTGTTGTCTGTGGTACACACTAACATACCCATTTAACTTTCACCAAAGAACAGCTACGTAGCACTGGAAGTGGCTGAAATTTCATCACATCAAGCTCCTGTTCTACAGCAAAATGTGTTATTGTGGGCAGTCACATTTCCACATCTCTTGGTATCATTTGCCCAGTTAAAGCAGCGAAGCCTATGTCTTTTACTGTCATAATTTTACAAAAAGGAAGACAGAGTAGAACAAACATTACAAGCCTGTTATTTATATGGTCTGACAAATTTCTGATTGTTCTGAACATAATGGGAAAACTATCAGTGATTTCAATGAGGCCAACATTTTATTAGACATTGTGCACTACTATACTGTTCCCCTGTAAGAGATGTTCATTATGCTTATTGCTTCTGTTGGAAATGCAACAGAAACTAAGAACATTATATTTAAATCAAAGCAATCTGAAATAGGACAGGCATTTAAAAATATCTTAACCACCTACACAGTTATTGAGAAGTAAAATATTAATATGTAGAACATAAATGCATATAACTAAATTCAAGCAATGCCAAGCAAAGGGCCATGTCAAGATGAAGTACCAGGACAGAAAAAAATTGAATTAACTTCAAATGACCCAAATTGATCAAGCACAGTGAAGGAGAGGTGTTTAGAGTATTGCAGACCATCTGCATCTTCACCTGCTGTATTTAGGCTACAATGGTTTCACAGAAGAAAGCAAACTCATTGTGCTTCCTGCTCTCCTCTTCTGCAAGTCTGGCTCAGCCAAAACTCGCCTTTTAAAACCAGTTGCATGCCCACTAGTTTGAGACTGTCCTTGCCAAAATCATCACTGGGCCTGAAAGTCTCTCCCTAACACCTGTCAAATTTTGATGAAACTTTGCAGGGACTCGTGTTCCCCACACACACCATCTAATTCAGACTTCCCTGGTGTGATACCTTGGTAGACAAAATGTAATTACAGCATGGATTGTAATTAAGTTCCATTTCAATGCTGATGGACAGTTAGGGATTTCAACACTGGTTAGTGTTTAAAACAGCATGAGCAGTTAAAATAATTATTCTGTTAAAAACAGGAATTTTTTAAAAGCTTCTAAATGAAAAAAAAAAAATCTTTCAATTTTTTTTTTCTTTTTACTTTTTCAAACCCAAATGTGGTATTTTCACCCTGGGGAAACAGATGCTCTTTATTTCAGTCTGTTGAACTTTGTTTAAAAATTACATAGTGTGCACTGCCTCCAAGGGGCTGTATATCTGACCCTGTTCTCCCAAGTGGACCATGCACCAGCGTGGGATTTTGTTGCCGTTTTAATTCAGCATGTTCTAGAAGTCCAATATTTAAACTGAGTTTGAACTGATACACACAAACACAAAATTACACTTTCGTTTTCCCATGGACACTTTGATATGACACTCATCTTTGCTAGCAAAAATAGTGTTCTAATGGAACATTTCTGGCCAGTTCCAAAAGCTAATTAGTCTGCAAAAAGAGAGGTAACAAAAAACAAAATCAAAGCAATGCCAGGACCCTCCAGGGTAAACATTGAGGACTAACGTCTCTTCTCTACTTTTCTTGCCCAAATAAAAGAGGAAAATGTTTTAAAAGAACGTACTTGGGAGAAACTCTAGCGACACAAGCCAGTTTCAAAAGCACCTGCCAGAACTGATGCAGAAATGTCCTTATCTGCTCTTTCCCACTCCTGTGCATTTCTCATTTCAACAGTCTTAATTTACTTTCCACGGATGATGCCTTAAGTGAAAATTAATACCACTGCTAATGATTAAAGCAATTAGCCACCTTGCACTTTCTCAGTGTGCAGCTGATTAATTAAGTACATTGATTATAGAGAAAAATAAACGCTGTGGACAACGTGTGGTCTTTAGCTTGCAAAGCAAGTGTCTTTGGCACCATCCCACACTGCCTGCACACCAGGCATGCATTTTAAGTTGAAGATTATCCCTTTCAGGTTGTTCTAACGTAGAATAAAGCTGGAAACTTTTTTGCAGCACTCATTGCTCCGAAAAGAATCTCAAGCAAATGCACGTACAATATGTTAGTATCTTTCTGATTCCAAATAGTATGTGTTTGAGAATACTTTCCTGCCAGTATAAATCAGTGCATCCCCCTCAAGAGGCCAACATCAGTGGAGCAATGCCAACTCCAGATGTATAGATGGTGCACCAAGCCCCAGAACTTGCTAAGCATTCAGGGTCCAGAGTCCTCGTAATGGGCTTTAGCAAAGCAGTTAGCATAACAGCTTTCAGTGTAAGAAATCCAGTTTTCAGTTGCAAACACGCTCTGCATGAGACACAAATCATCTCTCCTTTAGGCAATCAATCACTCCTTCAAAAGTTGTATCCTTCTTTGCAGCAAACACCTCCTTCCTATGCCCTCTGGCCATATGAAATAATCCAGAGGAGAAACAGTCTTCAGATTCTTTTTACTATTCCATCTTTTTAATTGAGTTGAAAGCTAGAAGGCTATGATAACATCTATGATTACAAAACATCATCTTTCCCAAAGAAGACACTGACATCTCCTTTACACAGAACTGTGGCTTCTCTGTCTCATTAGCAGCGCTCATATTAAATAGCTGTAAGGCAGAGCCATCTTATTTAGACTTCAGTACATGAGCACCACTGTGACACGGACCTGCAAAAAGTTACTGCTGGGAGCAGAGGTGGATTGTTTGCAGGATTATCTATGTTATCGAAATATGAAGCATTTTCTGTACGTGACAAGCCCTGGACATCCATCCAAGTACACAGAGAACCATATTTGCCTGGCTGATCTTAACAGAGAAGGCATCATCTCTTTTTCAGTCTTTCATATGTTCTGAGAAAAAAAAAAAAGACTGGACAAAAGAGATAAGCACAGAAGCTGATCTTGCACAGAATAACAGAATAAAAATAGCCAAGTCTGAAACAAAGAATTGTAGTTATGCTGGTGAAACCTCGTTGTTTCATGTCCCGAATCATAGAATCTTAAGGGTTGGAAGGGACCTCGAGAGATCACCTAGTCTGGCCCCTCTGCCAGAGCAGGAACACCTAGAGTAGATCACACAGCTCATCCAGGTAGGTTTAAAATGTCTCCAGAGAAGGAGACTCCACAAAACATCTGGGAAGCCTACTCCAGTGCTCCCTCACCCTCACAGTGAAGAAATTCCTCCTTATGTTTCTTTGGAACCTTTTATGGTCTAGCTTGTACCCATTGCCCCTTGTCCTATCAATGATCATCTTGTAAATGCTAAAACCAGCCCCTAGCTGCCAGGAAGCACTTGAGCAGCATACACAGCTCAACAGAAGGCCATCAGTTTCAGTTGCTAAGGCATCCATCAGCCTGACATTTAAACACTTGATCCATCAAACAGCATGCTTACTGGATTTTCAGTGTTAGTAGAAGGGTGTATTGTGAACTTACCTCAGGTTTTGGGTGATAATTTTTAATTGCTATGCTAGTGTTTATTTTAGATAAACTATTAGCAACAAACTCAACTGCAAAGCAACACAAAAAAAAACAGATGAAACCAACCAACCAACCCAAAATCCAATTAGTGATGTGCTGAAACATCTAAAACAGATTATTCCACTCTTTATTTTTTGATAATGTGATATTTCAACACTGCATTTAAAAACAGGTACTAGCAACAATTGCCAGTACACAGAGTTTGCTCATAAAATACCTTTGATGTATTAGCAGTAAAGGTTTATTGAAATTAAGTGTCTAGT
>WBNH01000008.1:186091-357022 GCA_013401255.1 Urocolius indicus | reverse complement strand
CTGACATCTCCTTTACACAGAACTGTGGCTTCTCTGTCTCATTAGCAGCGCTCATATTAAATAGCTGTAAGGCAGAGCCATCTTATTTAGACTTCAGTACATGAGCACCACTGTGACACGGACCTGCAAAAAGTTACTGCTGGGAGCAGAGGTGGATTGTTTGCAGGATTATCTATGTTATCGAAATATGAAGCATTTTCTGTACGTGACAAGCCCTGGACATCCATCCAAGTACACAGAGAACCATATTTGCCTGGCTGATCTTAACAGAGAAGGCATCATCTCTTTTTCAGTCTTTCATATGTTCTGAGAAAAAAAAAAAAGACTGGACAAAAGAGATAAGCACAGAAGCTGATCTTGCACAGAATAACAGAATAAAAATAGCCAAGTCTGAAACAAAGAATTGTAGTTATGCTGGTGAAACCTCGTTGTTTCATGTCCCGAATCATAGAATCTTAAGGGTTGGAAGGGACCTCGAGAGATCACCTAGTCTGGCCCCTCTGCCAGAGCAGGAACACCTAGAGTAGATCACACAGCTCATCCAGGTAGGTTTAAAATGTCTCCAGAGAAGGAGACTCCACAAAACATCTGGGAAGCCTACTCCAGTGCTCCCTCACCCTCACAGTGAAGAAATTCCTCCTTATGTTTCTTTGGAACCTTTTATGGTCTAGCTTGTACCCATTGCCCCTTGTCCTATCAATGATCATCTTGTAAATGCTAAAACCAGCCCCTAGCTGCCAGGAAGCACTTGAGCAGCATACACAGCTCAACAGAAGGCCATCAGTTTCAGTTGCTAAGGCATCCATCAGCCTGACATTTAAACACTTGATCCATCTTTCTATCCTGGAAAAAAAAGAGGTTTCATTTTCTGTCAACCATTTCTTGATGAAATTTCTGCCACAGTCTCCTTTAACAGCATCCATCAAACAGCATGCTTACTGGATTTTCAGTGTTAGTAGAAGGGTGTATTGTGAACTTACCTCAGGTTTTGGGTGATAATTTTTAATTGCTATGCTAGTGTTTATTTTAGAAAAACTATTAGCAACAAACTCAACTGCAAAGCAACACAAAAAAAAACAGATGAAACCAACCAACCAACCCAAAATCCAATTAGTGATGTGCTGAAACATCTAAAACAGATTATTCCACTCTTTATTTTTTGATAATGTGATATTTCAACACTGCATTTAAAAACAGGTACTAGCAACAATTGCCAGTACACAGAGTTTGCTCATAAAATACCTTTGATGTATTAGCAGTAAAGGTTTATTGAAATTAAGTGTCTAGTGCATGTGCTCAATAATCCTTTAAAATGCAGTAGGAAATGGCAATGCACCTGCCTCAGGCTCTTTGAAAATCATTGCTGTAGGAACTGGATCACATAAAGCTAACTGAAATCATTTGCTGATGCCTGGCAAGTACGAACCTGACGCTGCTATGGTTTGGGTTCACATTCCCTGTGGATCCTCTGGGCTGATATTAATGACAGAGCAGAGGAGCTTTTCAAGGTCTTCGGAGGGTTTCCAAACAATTTCCATTTTGGAAGGTAACATTTTTATTGCCACTATTTATAAGTGAACTCTATTTAACTTGGGCATTTACATCAGCTGGGACTTCTGTGGGGCAGATCATCAGGGTCAAGGCAGCATGGTTTAATAGATGTCAGTGGAGCCTTGTCAACCTACAAAACCCCACAATTAGGCCCCAGTGATTTTAGTAGAGATACTAATGATTTATACTAGTGTGCTGGCTTTGTAGGGATGGAGTTCATTTTCTTCCTAGTAGCTGATTCAGTCTGTGTTTTGGATTTAGTGTGAAAATAACGTTGTTAACACCCTGATGTTTTAGTTGTTGCTAAGTAGTGGTATCCCAAGCAAAAGACTTTCTAGTTTCCCAGGTTCTGTCAGTGAGGAGGGGCACAAGAAGCTGGGAAGGGGCATGGCCAGGCAGCTGACCTGAAACAGCCAAAGGGCTATTCTATACCGTAGGACATCATGCCCAGTATAGAAACTGGTGAGAGTTGGCCAACAGCTGCTCAAAGACTGGCTGGGCATCAGTCAGCAAGTGGTGAGCAGTTGCATTTTGCATCACTTCGTCTTTTCTTGGGTTTATTTCTCTCTTTTTTGGTCAGCTCTCTTTTCATTACTGCTCTTGTTATAGTTTATGTTATTTAAATTAATAAACCATTTGTATCTCAACTCGAGAGTTTTCCTCTTTTGTTTTTTTTCTTGATTCTCCTCCCCATCCCTCTGGGGGGAGGGGGAAGAAACCAGCCAGTGGCTGCCTGGCGCTTAGTTGCTGGCTCAGGTTAAACCACAACAATGGCAAATCATTAAGATCAGGCTCATGGCCTTCAGAACAATTTACTGGTCCTTTTGGTACCAGGCAGGAAGGCCAAGGGCATATTCAGAAATTCATGCTAATGAAGGAAACACAGACTAAAAGAAAGAAGATTCTTTATGCTGTTGCTAAGCTTCACTGCACATATTGCAGGGTATAATTTATTGCCTGTACTATTTCTTATTTCTTTTGTGGCTGTAAAGATTATTCAATGATGGTTTTGTTCCTCTAGCAAACAATGGAAATTGCAGCTCATAACAGAAATAGAACATTTCACTATGTGATAAAATAATTATTCCAAAAATATGCTTCTGTTGGTCTCTTAGCAAGGCAGGGGGAGGTGTTATCAGATTAGCTGGTAACAAGTTACCAAAAGTTGCTTTGTGTTTGGAGATGTTGCCAAGTGGAAAGAGGACAGGTAAGACCACCTGGTGTTCGTATTTGAATAAGAAATAGTACATGACAGAAAATTGGACTAAGCCAAGAAAGTCTTCCTTCATTCCTTACATAGGGTCTTTTTTTGCTCAGCAAATGCTTTGTTATGTACAGCTGGAGTGACAGCTGGTAAGGACCTTAGAAGAAGGAAGGACACAGAGGAAAGACAGTAAGTTAGAGAAAAGACAGCAAAGGAATCTGTGCTAGGATGGCTGCATGGTTGTCTGGGCACATTACATCTGTCTAACTACACAGATTTCAAAATCTTTTTTTCTTATCTGAAGATATTACTATCTATTACTAAGAATTACTGCATGATTCTCATTATACATCTTTCAGTACTGTGTGAAAAAGTTACCTGTTCACATGGTCACCTCCATTTTTCCTACCATAAATGTTTGTCTTGTTCCCTCTCCCTCCTCAGCATTTTTTTTTAAACAAGCTTTCAGCTTCAGACAGTTCAGATATCAAAATCAGCAATTTTTTTACTCCTGGGCAGAGTCTCTTGGTGGGATCTTGATTTTCCTCACTACTGTTAATCAGAGACAAACCCACTTACATGAGATGATCAGCTCCCTGCTGCTGTAAATGAGATAATGCAGTTATGCTGACCTTCACCAGCAGACACTGGCCAAGTATACAAGTACTGCAATACAAACTGATACAACAGAGTAACCAGCTTACGTTTCTGTTTGTGGCACAACAAATCTCCATTTGCTCTCTGTGTTTTTTTTTTTTTTTTTTTTAAGCAGTGCACTGAAATTTGTAATGCACTCTCCCACACAGCTGCTGTTCTCCTTTACAAGACATGCAGCCCTTGTTACTTCACTTCTCCTTCTCACTTAGATGCTGTATCTTGGAGAAGTCAGTCCTGAAAATTGCTGGACTTTTATGTACAATCTGAGTTGAAAGAAAACCATGGAATATATGCTTCAAGCTTTTTAATTATCAGTTCCTAATGAAGGGTTCTCTTGTGGGGGAAAAAAAACCTATTTCCTGAATGCTGAACCTCTGCAGGGTTTCCAAGGCTTGGAAGCAAATATCGATCATTTGACAATGAGTCTCTCTGCATTCATGGTGCAGAATGGAAAATTCCAGCTTTGCCATACCCCCTTCATCCCAGAAAAGCAAGTAGCTACACTGCAGCAAGCTGGGAGGGGGTGCTGGGAGAGCAGTCCATCCAGAGCAGACACACTCCTTTCAATCTATTTAAAGTGCATTAAAGAGAGAAATGGATGATTCAAACTGTAAAGCCCAGAAACTGCAAATGAAAATATGGCTAGAAGTGTTATCCATATGATAGGTCAGGTGATAGTTCAGCAATTTTTAGGAGAAAATACAAATAGTTTTTTTTTTCTTTAGAAAGCTCTTTCTCTTCCCTGACCCTTAATTTCGTCTAAGTGCTAACCCCCATTAAACTATTCAAGCAAGAAAATCAGCAAGTCAGAAATGTAAAAGCCAAATTAAACTGAGTAAGCAATGTGAAGGCTTTATACTTGAAAATGCTCAAGTGCCAAGAACACCATCTTTGAGAGATTATTTAATTGCTCACAATTGCTCCAAGCAAGATGTAAGGACATTGTCAGGGTATGCAGACCTGTAGGCTTTTAATTTCCTAAAAATAAACAACATAAGAGAAAGCTGCCCCAAAGTGCAAGTGTCATAAACTACCAAACATGTGGTGCAGGAATTGGACAAAAGTAAGTGGAATTGCTAGGCCTGCCTGAAGTGAATTAACAACTCATTCCTTGAGAGACTCATTTCATTGCATTTTTACATCAAAAATTCAGCTGAAGAAAAATCACTTCAGCCCTTGTCTTTAGTTCATACTCAAATTAGTACCTGCTGTGAAAGAAGTCCCCCGTAGTCTCTGGGACACAGTAGATGCTGTCAGAACGGGATCTCCTAGGACTCATGGAGACCTGTGCAGTCTCACAGCAACAGGACAAGAGGCAAATTGCAGGTGAACCAAGCCCTGTGACTGCTGTGTTGTACTTGGGTGAAGGAGGGGATGGCAGATTTTCACAGCAGAAGCAGAAGTCAACCTTGCCCTTCAGCCAGCCACCTCTAGACATAGCAACTGCAACCAGCTCTGCATGAGGAGGTGCCAGCAGACAGCTATACCAACTCAAGCTTAACTTTTTTGCCCTTTTCTCACCTCCCTTCCCCTGTCAGTGCTGTGACAGCCTAGAAGCACAGATTTCATATGATAGTTCATGTTTTTTGACCTCTGTATTAAAAGCATTGGGGTGGTATTTCCTTTAAGACTGTGGTCTTTCAAATGGGGCTTCTGCTGCTCCTTTAACGACTGACTTAGCAGCCACTCATTCCTCAGTCTGTTCTCCCCTGTGTCTGGCTATGCATCTGCCCTGCACAAGACCTGCCTAATTATGCATTTTGCATTGGCAAATCTTATTTTGTCACTCTGCAGCCTGGTCATTGCTCCACTATTAGACTACTTCTTGTTTGGACAGTCATGCCTGTAGAAACCTCAGATTCTCCTCTCAAGATCAGTCTCCTCACAAGTCTTTCATGACTGCCATTAAAAGCTTGTTATCCCCATGCCCAGACAATTCTACAATTTTCATCCCAATATTTTTCTAAACTCTCAAATTTCTCTCCAGCTCCACTAATTTCTGATTTCTAGCATTATGTCTGTGCATTGTCATACTTTGTGTCATTTTCCATTACCTTCCAGAATACTCACTATTGCCACTCTAAACCAAATATAAACCTGCTAAGCCTGACAAATATTTATTCGTCAAATAGAAAATATTTTTGGAATTGAAAGAGAAAACATTGCATTGTTGAGAAACCTAGTTTTGTTTTCTGGGCATGATCCTAGGTTCGTGACAGAACTGTTCCTATGGGACATTACATCACATATGGTGTTCAAATTTTTGGCTTTTTTATTTGAAATAAGATTTTTAGAACCAGAATATTCCCACATACTTTGTCCACACTTGCTGTTTAGCAGTGTTAGATAAGAGCATGTGGTTTGCCCAGATCATATGCAAGAACATACACACAGATGACAGTTCCTGCAAAGAAAAGGCTGCCTTTTACAATCTGCTTTATTTATATCAATTTATGGGAACATCCTACTGAGATATTCCTCCTGGGAGGGCATTTTGCAGTCAGGGCACAGGGCTTAATAAGCCACTATCAAGTTATTAAGCCAGTTCACAAGCAGTGAAACTGGCTATCCTGCATTTCACATTTGTCCAAACAAAACACCTTCCATGTGCATTTATTCTCTACCAAACATGCTTTGGTACTTGCAACAACAAATAGATTTTCATCCTATGTGTTACTGTTTTCAAATTGCAACTATGTAAACACAACTACTTTACTCTTTCACATTTTGGAAATGGTCCATCGAAATGGCTTGTCTTTACCAAAATTTCCAGTTGTCTTTGTTGTTCTCTTTTAAATGCATTTGCAAACTTAGCCACATTGCTCAGCTGAAGAAGTCTGGGCCTCCCTCAGGAATGCTTAGACTGCAGGAGAATAGCAAGACCTAAAGCAGAGACACTGCAACACCTCAGGCAATGAGTCAGAGCTTCTTGATGTCCATTGCCCATGAGAGTGCCACAGCAAAGTGTGAGAGGAGCATATCACAAAGGCAACCTACAATCCTCAGGAGCTGGGAGCCTTTTTAGACACCTGGAGATAGGAGTGCAGAGTTGACAGGAGGTTGGGAACAGCCTGGAAGAATTAATAAAGATGAAAATTCTCTAGCCTGAAGACTGAAGAGTGAAGCAGCTTTGAGGAACAATCAGTTGACACAGTGTGTGCTGAGACTACACAATCTACCCTGCACATGCTTTGAAGCACTGGATCAGATCACCTGCTATATAGGAATTAAGCTGTTCCTGGAGGTTTCAAAGGCTAATACGTGCCTTGCCACAGCCAACAGCTCTGTGGCCCTACAAGTGACAGGTGCATTCTGCATCTTAATAGCAGGATTTATAGCCAATTCCCAGGTTACTCATTTCAGTCCTAAATCCAATCTTGCAAACTGCAGCTTATTTAATGGAAAGCAGTACTGTCATTCCTCCACAAAGAACCTTGTCACCTTTCTGTTTCTTGCACAGGCAGTCCCATTTTTAGTTAGCTTCTTTCCATGTGAAATGTATCATCTGTAAGATCAGCTGTTCAGCTCTACTTCTGTTCCACCCATTATTTAAAATTATGTAGCAGAGGGACTACAACAATAAGAATATCCACATCTTACAGAAAAGGTCAGCATGTACTTACGTAATTTGATGCAAGATCAGGATGCAGATAATCAATTCCTGCAATAAGATAATGACAGAACAGAAACCAAAGGTTAAGAGGGTCAAAAAAGATTTTCTAATGATCACAGAACAAAAACAAGATTCCTTTGCAACCACAGGAGAATGATCCTGGCAAATAATGCAACAGAATGAAGTTGAAATTACAGTTTTTAAATATGGACTATTAAACTAGTGTACCTTTCCTGATACAATCTTAGCTAGGAGTTTTCAATCATTTACATCAAAACCCAGGTGCCAATTGAAAAGATGAGCTCAGTGACAAAATTTATTGACCTGTTTTGTAGCTAGATCATATTTCCTTATTAAGATTAGTGTAAATCACAATTTATCTTTATGCAAGTTCTGTCATCTCACAGTATACTAACAAGATCAGTAAGCACTAGACCAGTACAGGACATCAAACAGATAAAAAGAGTATTTTTAACCACTGAAAATTGTAAACTAGGTATACAGAAAATTACCTAAACTAGACTTGTGGATATCACTAAGGCAAACATTTTTTATTATATGTATAGAAAGGCAACTTTTAATGTTGGATTAGACCATTTTAGCAAATATCTCAGCATCTGATCATCACTCTGCCCTGTGTCTCCAAGCACCACAGTATTACATTCTCTATTTTATCTGCAAGGAGAATGTCGTGTTATTGCGGTTATTCTAATTAAAGGATTACATCCCATTATAGAGAGTCCTTTGCACTAGATTTGCATGAAGAGACCCTTTTATCTGTGAAGAGCCTTACTGATCCAAATGGTAGATGAACAACAGAAGTCTCAATGAAGAATCATGTTATTCACTCTTCCAGAGTTACTGGAAGTAAATATAAAGCAAATTACTCCCTTCTCTAAAAGCTCTATCTGATGGACCAGCAGCTTTATTTGATCTGAAGCTCAAATAGTTGGTCATCATCCCCATCACAGTCATGCCTAGCTATTCTGAAAGCTAAGCCTTGACTTTGTAGAATCAGTGAAATTGTGATTTGTCATGACATGAAAGATTGATTATGTCTCATCTGAGACTGATCTCATCAACATACAGATGTCTGAATCCATTTTCTTATTGCCACAAAAAACTTCTCTTAGAAGTAAGCAGATGAGGAACAGATATAACTGAAGACATTTGACCTTAGAAAACTTATGTGGATCCAGAATGTTATTTATTTATTTATTTTTAATATTATTCAGTCACCATTAAAAGAAAACATTAAAAATTTAGCCCAAAGAAAAGTATTGAGAGACTCCACTGAATCCTGTTCTTCAGCAAGGAACCCCTCAGTAGAACAGTTGTAACTTCAACTGTACCTTTTATCTTCATCTTCCCTGAACTTAGCCTCAAATTAGTAATATATTTAATATGCAAGGTTTTATTGACATTCAGTATGAAAGTGTTTAATTATTTCAGCTGTCAAGTATGACACTGAGAATAATGCAACTCAGAAGATGTTTTCTTAAGCCTTTTTGCACAGCAATTACATCCCCCAGTCAGTGCCTAGAGAAGCCAATGGGAGTCTTTCCTTTGGCTTTATGACCATTACAGTGTACCCTGGAAGATACCCGAGTGGTAATTGTAAACTATTTTTAATGCTTGGATATCCATGCTTCAGTATCCTACTGTAGTATTTATAACATCCCTGAAGATCTCAAAGTCTTTATGGAGACTGGTAGTCTCAACACTATAAGCAATCCATTACTACTTTTAAATCTTTTTTTTTAAACTCATTACATGCAAGAAGCTACTTAAAAATACTAAATTAGCACTCAAATCTTCACTTACCATCATCCATAATTCCTATGGTGACTCCCTTTCCCGTGTATCCCAGTTCCCATGCTTCAGCTACATTAAGGTCAAGTCCAGGAGTGCCATCTGCTTGACCAGTGTTAATCTAGTACACCAGTGAAAAAGAAGAAAACCTTTTTTTTTTACTTGGCAGACAGATTTTTACAGACACTGAATTTTGCTTTATGTCTTTTCAAGTATCTTTGGTATGGAAAATATATTGCATTTGTTTTGAAGTGCACATCTCTATGTAATCGTATCTACTGCAGTAATGCAGAGGTCCAAACAACAGAAACAAACAGCCCTGGGTAAATTCATTTCTTTGCAGTTTATGAAAGCAGGTTAAAAACTGAATCTACTGGACTCAAAACAGGACATTTCTACTTAAGCATGGCAGGGTAAGGGGTCAATCCAGAAAGAAGTTAGACCAGTAGATTTTACAGAAGACTTCTTTATGAGCATGAAATGTTTATTTTTCTTGAAAGCAGGGATCTACCAAAGTTCACGAATTCTGGCTTTAGCACCAGAAACTATCCCCTCAGTAACAGATGTAGCCCTTCTTTAAGCAGAAAAGTTCACTAGGTGAGCTTCACTGATCTTTTTCAACCTCGTGTGTCTATGTGATTCCATGGTTCTGCAGTACAGGCAATCCCCTGCATCTTCAGGCACTACCCACAGTCACCAACTGGATTTGCAAATTTCTCAGGTTCCATGGGAAAAAAATAATAAAGCTTTTGCAGTTTCAGATGCAAATGTTTTCAATTTTGTGTCAGACACATCTCCCTTCAAAATACATTTTAGAGTACTTTATAATCTCAAAAATGTATAGCTTCATTAAAATGTTGTTATTTTTATCACTGCAAATTTTTGATTGAAGTAGCAGAGAGATGCAAATTAATCCACACTTCAGTTTATAATCTCATTGAGGATGAAGTCCCATCATTCTAATGTGCCATCATTCATCTGAAAGCTCTTGACTTAGGGGAAAAACCACAGCAATACTGGATGGACTCATAAAGCAGAAGAAATTGATTAAAGGGAAAGAGAATAACAAACACTGCTCAAACAAAAAGTCTCTTCTTAAGTTGACATGGTAGTACTGCACTTACTAAGTATTTCACTATAAATAAGTTATAATGACACAATTGACCAAAATTATTTAATCAAATTTTTAAATTTTTAAATTAGAAAAATATCATTTTGGCTACTTCTCTGTAAAAATTTCATTTTCCTTGTATGACTAAAGACTTCTCCCTATAAAATATGACATATTAAAAATGAAACCATTTAGCAAAATATTAATTTCTTTTGCCATTAGCTTAAGCCAAAATTCATCAGTTTTCAGCTGTTCTGCTTTTGACTGAAGAAAATCAATTTGTATTCACATTTACATAAGAAAAGGAAAACTTTGACCTTTTTCTAGCCAATACATTAAAACTTTATGTTATAATTTTATAATATTATTTTACCTGGCAACTGCTTAAAGACATGATTCATATGTGTTTTTAGAGGTCACATCAGCAGACCAGGAATGACCACAGGACACCAATATAGTTTTCTTTCAAGCCTTCTAAGGATCTTTCCGTTGACTGATATGAAATTTAGCTCTTGAAATGTGCTGAGTCTTTCCAGCATAAATGTAGTACAGTTAAGGACCAAGCCTTGCATCCATTCCCAAGTTCTTGAGACATATTTGGAAAGAACTCTTGTAACAAAACATTGCAACAGCACAGAATGGCTTGAATGCCAATTATTTCATTGATTACTGTGATTTTATTTCAAAACTTACCAGGTACCACTGCTTCGTAAATAAAGGATCATTCATGTTGATGTCAATGTCGTTGATGTCCCTATACCCTCGCTTCCTTCTGCTGAAGCCTTCCTGTTGTACAGCTTTCCTCACCTGCAAGGGTGAATTTTTTACATTTTAGCTCAACAATCTTAACCACATAAAGATTTTTTTAGCCTTGTTTCCTAACCACAGAAAGATTTTCTTGTTTTCAAGGAGAGATAAGGATTATGAAATCACTCTGTGTCATTCATTCACAGCCTATAAACCAGTGACTGACTTCAGTCAAAATTTGCAGAGGTTGAGAGCTCTATGACTACTACAATAGCTGTGTGGGGAAAGACACGCAGAAGTGTCATATCTGGAGGAAAGATATAGCTTGAACATGTTTTAGACACACAATCTGCATTAGAAAGACCTCTTATCTAGACATCATTATTATCACGTGCCTTCTTGTCATACTTATCCTTTCCATAACCACCAAAATCAAGACACTGTTGTTAGAAGGTAAAACTATTTAACTAATTCCCAATAAGTCACTGTTTCAAGCTGTAGACATTTGATAAAACGAGGATACAGGTCTCAGCGAAGCTTTTACTTATTCTGAAAATGCCCTGGTGAAAATTTAGATTGCCTTTCATGGAATCACAGAATGGTGGATGTTGGGAGGGACCTCTAGAGATCATCCAGTCCAACTTCCTGCTAAAGCAGGTTCATCTCCATCAGGTCACACAGGAACATGTCCAGGTAGGTCTGGAAACATCCAAGGAAGGAGACTCTACACCCTTCCTGGGCAGCCTGTGCCAGGACTCCCTCATCCTCACAGTAAAAGAAGTTTCTCCTCATGTTCAAGTGGAGTTTCCTGCATACCAACTTATTCTTGTTACCCCTTGTCCTGTCCCTGGGCACCACAGAAAAAAAGACTGGTCCCATCCTCCTGACACCTGCCCTTTAGGTATTTGTAAGCATTGTTAAGTTCCCCTCTCAGTCTTCTCCAGGCTAAACCATCCCAAGTCTTGTAGCTTCTCCTTGTAAGAGAGATGTTCCAATTCCCTGATCTCTTTCCTGCCAAAGAGAATTGCTGTAAGAAAAATCTGGTGTCGTGTGCTTCCATCATACTCATCTTTTGTCATACCAAGGTTCTCAAACACGTCACGTAGAACTATCTGCTTTCAGGGATTATCCTTACAATAAATAACTGAAAAATAAATACACTGGCAAGAAAAATTCCCTGGCAAAAAAACCCACTAAACTGACCACACTGTCTAAAATATAAGATATGAAAACACTGGTTATGAAACGTAAGTACCCATATTATTTTAGTGATACTTTTCTTGATGAACATCAAACCCACAAAAACATTTAAGTTAGCAAGTAAGAAAAGTTAGACACAAAAATAGCTTTGTAGGCAGAAACTACAAAGGTCAGACCATAATCATCTTATTTGTATCCATGTAAAAGTGCACTCATAAGGGAGATGACTGAATGGTTGTAATTGGAGTTATAATATGTGCTAACATATTCCCAGACCTTGCAGAAGTGCTGTCAAGTTTGACATAATCTTTTTGTACTCTTAAGCCTAATGCCTGTAACCAAGATAGCATGAAGAGTCCTAGTATTTAATTAAAAACAAAACCAGTCCACAAACTAAAAAAATCTAGCCTTCTTGATCAAAAAAGAATGCTTAGGATCATAAACAGCGCACACCTTGAGGTACAAGAAGGCAGTAAGACCCCTAACATTTCCTTAGGTGTTTTCGTGACAAAAATGCATACTTTCAATCTAATAATTCTGAGACTGATTTCTATGAGTGTGGCTTTGGCATTTCTGATTATGTATACAGGAGTTACACTACTGTACTACAGTAACTCATATAGTGTCAGTCAAACTCAACAGAGGAGAAATTCATCCAAAGGCTAAATCAGACCTTAGGTCAGTTGAGTCATTCTTGGAGGTGTCCTCCTTTCTCCATTAATTAAGGCAATAGCCTCAAAAGAGAATGCTCAGTGAGGTGTCTAAGGCTCATGGAAGCTAAAAGCCATTTTCCTTACAGCTATATTGCTTCATTACAACCCTGAAAACCTAACATCAATTCATTATGAGGGTGGGGCAGTGTGTCCTGAAAAGGCAGTATCAAATGTTTCTTAAAATCTACTTGAATTAATTCTATCCCCTAGAAGAAGATAAAATGTAGATTTGGTAGGTGCATTCATTTATACATCTGTTTCTGTTTCTTGTGCACATTCACTAGAAGTGGAGCAGATTGAAACCAAATAAGCTGGAAAGAGGACAGTGATCAAGTAGGACCCATACTAGGTGTACCTAGTGGCACCAGGTATTTGTACAGAGTAAAGAAAGGTATAGGCACACTGTTTGATACCAGTAAGATAAGGCTCAGTGATGCCATGGAGACAACAGAGCAATCACCTGTCATTCTGCTTTCCTCTGTTACTACCCTTGCCTCTCTGCTTGTGACTGCAAACCCTGATCTGTCACCACAGAAAATAATTCTGAACAGAAGCCAACCCTCAGTTAGAGGGATGCCAGAAAAAAAGGGGTTTATGCATTTGTGCTCCCACGCAAGCTTGCTGGCTCTGCAGGACCTGCTGCACTAAGGCACTGAATGACAATTTAGTACAAAGGATTTCTACTAATTAAAAAGCAATGCTGCAGAGCCCTAGCTTTTCTTTAAGATGACCTGGAGAAAGTGGGGGAGCAATTTGCAGAAACAGCACAGGCTGGTTTCTCTCTTCAGGATCATCGCATTTGTATGATTTGTTCCATCTTCACAGTAAAATATAGCAGGGTTTTTTGTATTCTAGTCTATTACATTATAATGTAATTTCCTGAGACAAAGGAATATACCCCTCAAGGAGTATATTTAGTTCAGACCTTCTCTGAACTAAACCCACCCTGTAGGCTGTTTTCTGAATATTTCATTTGGAGAAACAGCATCCAGAATGTTACATACAGAGATGCAAGTCTCAAATTCTGAGGCCCTCTTTTCCCAAAAGAATCAAGGAGTTTTCCTCACATTCACAAATGATGGTAACTAATACAATGGCATCCAGAAAATATTAGACAGTTCTGTCATAAATGAGTTAAAAGCTTTAGGTAAGGCCTTGGTAGATTCTCACTTACATAAGCTAAGAACTGCCTCATTTGGTTGCCTTGTATACGGATCTTAGCCAGCAAAATGTAAGAACTTGCCTTCCTCTTGATGGAAACTTATCTAGAAAGCAATAATCTCAAGATAACATCCACATATTCCAGAAAAACACTCTCCAATTGAACAAACTTGGAAAAGGATGCAAATCCAATGATCAGAGTGGAAAACTGCCCATTCAGGGCTGCAAGTAGCGGATTTGGGAGAATCCCAGTCTTCTTGCTAACTGGGTATCTACAGTAGGAAAATGGTGTTTTTCCAGAGCTGGGCATTTGTGCTTTAGTATCTTGTCTAAATTAGGAGAGGAACCACATGTGATTCTGCTTCCATCTTATAGTTTTCTTCTTAAAGAAAAGCAGGCCTCCCTGTGGCATCAGCAACATAAAAGCATTAAGTATCACACTGCAGATAATGTTTCAAAAACACATTCAAGAGAGAATATCTTTACACGTGCAATGCTAGAAAATCATTGGAACACGTTCTGATCTTACAACAGCCATAATCCCATGTACTTGTGTCAAGTTCAGACCTAGAATCCAGACTTCAATCCAATGCACAAACCAAGCTCATACCATCTTTTAAGTACTTGCCTCTCTAACTGAAGGAGGGAAGAACAGCATTCATAAAATTCAAGCATTTCTACATGATTTGAGTCTGTGAAGCATGATACTTATTACAACCTAGCGAAGGAACAAGATTTTCTTACTAAAACAACATGAATTTTAGTGTCTCAAAATTAGGCTTATTTATCAGCAATAACAATCTTTCATTTATTTTGGTCCTAATTCGTTTATTCATTTTTCATTAGGATATAGTATGAAGTGCAAAACTTGAGCATCTACTTAATTAGCAAGTGACTAAATCACCTAAAAGTTATTGGCTGTGTTGTAATCAGAATGAAGGTCATGTGTCAAAGAAGGTAGCCTATGGATGATAAGATTTTTACAAAGAAAAAAAGTTCAAGTATTGATTTTTAATATACTTGTACTTATGCATGGTGCATAAAGTCACTTGGATGATAATAAACCAGCAGGATACTGATGTAGAACAAATTAACAAAATAATCAATTGACTGCAATACTGCTCCAGGAGGGCCAGAAACCGCAGCACTCTAACTGTGCTCTATGCTCCTGTGAATGCCAAGATAATCAGCTCCTCGTTTTGACAGAACAGGGTTAATTGTACTGGTGAGCTCCTGCAGTTAAATGACTCTGTTATATTGAGCATAAATGACAGATTTACTAAATTATACCAGCGGGTGCACAAAAGTGGAACAGTACATACAACTCCAAACTCAAGAATCAAGAACTCCAGAACAGGAGAATTGGGGCCAAATTCCATAGGAAAAAAGCAGACCCACTGATGATACCTACTAAGTATGGCATTTAAGAAAAAGCCCAAAACAACTAAAAACCATAGCAGTGAGACAATCAACCAAAGAAAGCAGTGGTTCTTTTTCCTCTAAAGCCTCAGGGTCACCACAGGTTTGTTCCTGAAGGTGAAGTAAGAAGCAGGAAACCAATAGCCCATATTTTTGAAGAAGTCAAGCTGGTGCTTGGACTTAGGCCCTGTGAATTTGTACTGATGACCAGTCTCCCATGAAGCTGGTTTAGAACAGTATGTCCAGATGAAGGCTGAAGATGAAGGCACTGTCAAATAAACCACCATTCAGCTAATGGAAAGCTGTCTTGACTGTTGCTATAATTAATTTCTGATATCCAAAGAAACACGGTGCCAACAAAAGATGGAAGCAGAAAACATCAAGTGAAGCAGAGCAATTTGCACACCTAACTTTCTTTAAAAAGCAATGAGATTGGGACATCCTGCACCTACAGCAGCTTTCTGGGGTCTTATCCATAAGTGACAGCCCCTCTGCCTCTAAACCCCATACAAAGTTAACTGTAGCTGTTTATTCATAACGGCATCTCTAAACCTGACTAAACCACCACACTCTTCTACCTGTATTCATTAATCCTTGGGGAGTTTTCTGTGCAGGGACTCCTTCCTCAAGTTATCATGCCACTGCTTAAAGTAAGTGCAGTTTGAGCTGCTACAGCAAAGACATAGCAGCTGTTAAAGCACAAATTGAAACTTTATCAAGACAACCTTCTCTGCCATTTGTAAGCAAAGCACAAAGGATGATCTTCTTTTTTTTTTTTTTTTTCAATTTTAAAGATATTGTGAAAGTAAAAATGCATCTCCTTCCATCAAAATACTTGTATCAAACTTGGTTTATACATTTTAAATGGCTATTTTCATAATGACAAGCATGAGAATTGCACTGATTTCTAGAACAAATAATGTCATGTGCACTGTAAAATGACTGTAAAACGACCATTTTTCGTTATTCTTGGTTATTCTCCTACCTTGCTCTTATTTTTTTGTTTTGTTTATTACATTTAGTTTGATGTTCCAGATCAGTTCTAGTTTTTGGCTTTCTCTAACCAGCCCCATTTACCTGCCTCATCACTTCTGAGTTTATGTAGACCATCAGCACATACTGAAGTCTCTGATTATTTATCTTGTCACTAGTCATCCCTCTTCAGATGTCTTATCAGTTTTACTTGACTCCAGCTTGTGGCACTCTGAACTTTCTTCCGTTCTCTCTGGCCATGATATTGCAAAATGCCACACTCCCAGTAGAACGAAACAGTGACAAAATACTGCACCATTAAAGTCTGACAAAAGACCAATTGCCTTGCACAGTAAATCCTGGCATAACTGGAGCTGTTTACTAACTTCTCTGCAAAAATTACTAAAAATCCTAACACCAGAGTCATGGCCATTTAGGAAAGTGCCCCAGGAGTTCAGCATCAATCAGACAACAGTAAGATATGAAGGTGAACTCAAAGTTTCCACTCAGGCAATTAACCTTTCTTGATGGAAACATAATTTAAAGAACTTGTGTTTCAACCAAGTTCATTTTTTTAAAAAATAAAATGCAAGAACTGACTTGCTTCTGCCTTATGCTGTGACCTTTTGTTTTCCTGATATTAGTTCAGTGCTTGGTAAATAAGGAGCTTTCAAAAATAAAAGAAGGGGAAAAAAAATCAATATTTTTGTCCATTTAGCAGGCCTCTCACAGTTCAGTGACATTCAGGAAGCAGTGAGTAAAGAGACAAGGAATCAATGTGTAAGAGGAGGCTACAGATCATATTCAACCTGCTCAGCTAAGCAATCAATAGCGCTCCTCTAGCTTCTACTTTGAAATGCAAGTGAGTTGTTTAGGCTGCAATGTAAAATGAATACTGAGCATGGATGGACTGTATTGGAAAAATGCCAATTTGGAAAAACAGAAGTTTTCATAGGATCATGCCCTCTTTGACAGCTTTTTTTTTTCCCTAGGTTAGAATTTATTAATTAGAAAGATCAAAACAGAGAAAAAGTGCTGTATATCTTGACACACAGTGCACTGCCTCAAGAACAAGCAAACTGTTTCATATCTCTTCTCTCTCCTTGGTTTGGCATGAGGGCCATAACAGGATTTAGATTATCAGAGGTGCTGGCAATTCTAGGAGCTCTGATTTCCCATTTTCCACTGCTTAGACAAGAGAGCAGGAGCATTTCTGAAATCTGAATAAGTTTCCAAAGGAATGAAAATCTGTTTCTTACTCTACCCAGAGAAGCTCACATTACACTTCATGGTATATAATTACAGAAAAGTCAAAGTAATTTATATTTCAAACAACATCTTATTGCAAAACTGCAGGACAGTCACTTTAGTTACAAAATCAAAGACCTCTGTAAGAAATTCCCTGGAGATGGGCTATCACTGCATGCATTAGTCTCTCCAGTGGATCTGGAAAGACTGCAAACCACAGGGACACTTTATCAGCAGCTTGTGGGTAAATTTTGCACTTCGCTCTCTCACCAGTTACACTGAGATACAGAAATGATCAGCCTCTCCAAATCAATCAGTATAACCACCTCTCAGTGCAGGTGTAAACAACATCATGCCTGGTGACAGAAAAGAAAATTGAGCCCCATGCGTGTAGGGCATTAGCAACTGCTGATCCTCCCTTCTTAGCTGCAAAATTAGTTGCTACAAGTCACAGTTTTCCCCTCCTCTTGCATCCCTTTGCCAAGTACTGCAGATATACCTTTCTTAAAGCATCATGCTGGAAAAAAAAACCTCATTTTTTTCCTTCATCCTCAAGGGTAGAAGTCTTTTCACTGAGTGGTTTTCACTTATTACAAGTGCCACCGTCAACCTTTGAGGTAATACCTAAAATAGCTTTAAGTTGCAGCCTCTCTGTGGTATAAGAGTTTAAATGGGAACCAGACACAGCTCCTCTTCAAGACTGCAAACCTTTTGGCATTGAGACTGGCTCTCGGGTATACCTGTACAGTACAAAGAAGAGGGGTGCTCACAAGCTGCTGAACCTTCTAATTCAATAATTCTCTCTCTGTCATAATTTATTCATTTATAACTTTGGATTATATTTTATATTTCTGGGCAGTCTTCCAGAAAAGGACTTTCTTCCTATTTTGCAATATCGCACTGGTCCTACAAGGAGAGGCATACTACAGAGTCCACCTTTATATAACCTCCTTTTTAAAGATTCCATTAGTACAGCTGCTGCTTCCATGTAAGCGATGAATATCTGATACACTCCAAGAGAACGAGAGAGCTCATAGGCTAAAGATTCCTCTAACACTGTTGATTTTAAGTTAATATTTTCATGAAGCAAGTCTCCAGATAAGTGGAGACTGTGACAAAATATCTCTTGGAGAGAAATCTGTACAGTTTGGTTTGTATAGGAAGACTCAGCCGACAGGTGAAGTTACATTTCTTTGTTGAAGCCCATCCTTGACTCAACCTGACTCAGAAGAAACTTCTTTTAAATGTGTGAATATTTGTGCTAATGCTTATACACATTTCCAGTCATAAAACATCATTTGTAGCAGCTTTACCTCTAACTTCATGTATTTCCTTTCTAAAGATGCATATTTACTTTTCAGACATTACGTGTAGTCCATATGGACAGACTGGAAGTGCCCCACAATATGCTTGTGTAGGTGTGCATCATCATTTAGGGAAACTGAGTCAGCAGAGGATGAAACCTTATAGTAAGTCTGCAGTACGTGCTGAAAACAGATCCCTTGGTCTCCAAAGTGATTCTGCACTTAAAAGCTGGCTTCTGACCTGTGCTACAGTTCATCATACTTCCAATTTCATTCTCCACAGCCTCCTTCCCACTCAAATTTCATCTAATAGCTCATCATTCACCTCGAAACATCTGCTGGGAAAAATATAATACAT
Organism: Urocolius indicus; assembly: GCA_013401255.1. Lineage (NCBI taxonomy): Eukaryota > Metazoa > Chordata > Aves > Coliiformes > Coliidae > Urocolius > Urocolius indicus. The sequence goes on along the minus strand of WBNH01000008.1, from coordinate 337,952 downwards.
ATTTTCTCTTATGGAACTGCTGGCACAAATTAACCCCTTCTCACATTAACAGTATAAATACGCCACAATGTCACACTTGTGCCCTCCTTTATGTGATCTGCTGTCTAAACACCTAAGTCAAAAACACAAAAGTTTTTTTATATAGCTGCCCCCCAAACCCAACAACAGCATTCAGTCATGGTAATTGTGAGAGCTGAACACCACATTGATTTAAATTAAGACAATCTAACTTAAAGCAGTTACCTAAAACTAGCTGTAGCTTCTCAAAATCTGGGTTCATGAAATGAAGGCTGGCTTCGTCATGCAGAAGCCAGGCACCCAAACTTGGGTTCAGAAAGGGCACAAATGCCTCTTGATCTCTTTTTCCTGGCTACAGAATGCAATCCTTCTCTTTTGTAACCTCTTGTGCACTCGTTGCTCAAAACATTTTTCTTTTTTGGGTTCCTTCTGTTCTCTGAGCAAACAATGTTGTTTGAATTTGGGGAGAATACTTCCTGAAGTGGCATCTCTTTCAATTAATGTGGAAGGGAGCACCTCTGTGCAGAAAGAAGAGGCCGTCATGAATGGCCACTTGCTCTTCTTGCAGCATCTCCCACAGTCTGCTCTGACTCAGGTCCCCACTGCACCACACAGGGAAGTTGCTCACACTGATTACTGCCCACTGCTGTCAACACCTCCCTAGCCAGGTGGTAATGACATGTGCAGAAGGCCCATTTATCTTTAATAAAAGCCAGCCTACTTTTATAAAGCTGCGTGCCCAGAGTGATACAGCAACAACTGCCAAAAAGGCTAAGCTTATTCTAATATCTCAAACCTGTAACACTGAAACTTCAAGGTTCACATCAGCAGTCGTGATACATTAGTGAGACTTTCTTGTCCATTTTTAACTCCTTCAAAGCTATCTTGATATCTCAGTGGAGATGAGATATAGAATTGCTAACCACTGATCTTCCTAAAGTGCTGCCTGGTGGGAATTACATGGGCTGTACAATGTCTTCTCTCAGGAAATTTCATAACTACAAGCCAGACACAAAACAGAAGCCAATCTTATGACAAAGGGAAAACCACAATTATGCTGCTGCTCACATCCACGTATCTGCTTATGTGCCCAACAGCAGAGGAGTTGTTTATAGCACAGCTACTTCTTTATTCTATTACCATAAATATACAGGACAGTAAAGCCAAGGCAGTTTGCTCCCATAGATGCCTTTCCCAGCTCCCTAGGAAGCAACCGATGATTTGTATCGATTGGGCTGTACGCTGGAAAGGTTGCAATTGCACTTCTTCAGCTCCCAGATTCAGAGGTTTATGGATCCCTGTCACAAAGCATGTTAATAAAATCAGCAGAGGTTTATGTATTGCTGCTGTACAGTGTTGGGTTAGCAGCATGTAGCTGCCAGGGACAGGCCATCTGCCACAAAGGAAGCATCAAAACAGCTGTTTCTACAGAACAATGTCTGTATCGAGAGGAAAGGTAGAAGATCTGGGAAATACAGAGACTGGTTTGCAAAAAGAAAAGGAACAGCCAATATTCTATTGTTACAGCCTTTACCCAAATGAGTTTTTAATTTGATACTTTCAAAGGTCTAACCTTGACCCTTGTCAAGACATGCTGTATGTCAGAATCCTTTCTTTTAATCTTCAAATGTTCTCCTCCAATTCCTGCCTTGCAGCCTGCACAGAGCACAGTTGCAGAGCCCGCTGGTGCCTGGCACTGTGGCATGGAACACAGACAAGGCAGAGAGATCTACATCAGGACAATTTTCCCACTTCCTCCTAGAATCTGGCTCCCATCAAGTGGCAGAAAATCACCCTTCTGCCCCTGCACTCTCATACTGCCTAGCTTCTGGACAGCAAATGAAACCTACATTCCCCAGGCAAAGTCTACAGCTCTCATTTTGACAAAAAAGTCACATGAGCTGTTTGGCAAAGAGATTGCATCTAGTGTGAGGCTATAGGCAGGAGACCAAACACAGAGCAGTGTGGTGATGCCATGATGCCAACCCCAGCATAACAGAGCAAACAGAGAATTAACAGGAAAGAAAAACCCCGTTAAACTGAGACAGGTATTAATATGCTCAGAGTTTATCCCAAACGAAACTCTCCTTAGCTTGTCACAGAGACAGGCCAGTACAAGGCACAGAAGAGTGCTCTGAACATTCTTTATGGATTTCCTCAACCACTCCCTTTACAGAGAGGCTATTTACACCCCTGCCCATGTTCTCCAGCAGCCAATGGCTGATGGCCAAGTCTTTCTCCAAAGCACATCTGCACAATTAAAATTATTCTCAAAAATCTTTGAAACACAGGAGTTTCTGCCTTGATTTCAAGGGACCAGGACATCCAACTGGTTCAGATTTGTCACATGCTCTTGCATCCACTGCCTAGAGCAATGAGAAGCAGCCTCCAAAGACTGCAAAACTCATTAATTGGAGTTGTATGTGCAATAGCAAGGATTCTAGTGCCAGAATTTTCCCTTGGCCCCACTGGGTCAGAGCATAGGCTGGTTTAAATGAAGTGATGAAATGATCCTCCTGCTCCAAATTCTTTGAACTATTGCTGCTTTTTGGCCAGGAATGAGGGAGTATCTTTTCAGCTCAGTTATTAGCATAAAATAATTAGGCTTTGGGGTATAGTCTCCTCCCAGTGTACATACATCACCTGCATTAATATTAATAGGGACCTCTCTATTCACATTCATTAAAAGAGTCTGTACCCGAAGGGGCTGAGAAAGACTAAACTGTAAATATGCTTTTGCTTATCACCAAAATTTCTGTACATTCCTATAAACTTCTATTCTCATTATATACTTTTTGCTCTTCATAGTTTATTTTCCCTTGAGACAAATGCTTAGCAAATCACAGAAGAAAATCATTTGCTCAGGCTTCACAGAAGGCAATCAAAAATGATGCATGCAAATTCGATGGAAATCATTCCTTGTGTCCAAATGTTGAGACACAATTCGTGTTACGGTTTCTACAGAATAAAAAATTAACAGAAAAGCTCCCCTCATGAAATTACATTGCTTTGGTGTGAAAAGTGGTGAATCTCTGGTTAATACTAACAGTGCCTGCTGCATGCACATTTAAAGGCTCTTCATATTTTCAAAAAGCCAACATTAACCTGTGTTACAGCAAGCACTGAAGAAGTGGTTTGAGACTACCAGTACTTCACAGAGTAACAGAAGGGAGATCTGGGGATATAAACAACTACAGCAGAAGGACTGACTTTATGGCAGCCTGAACAGATGCCTAGATTGGGATATCAAGTCCCGTGTGACTTGGGCCACTGCGGTCTGAAGAAGTGCAAAATATCCAGCACTAAATGACAGAATCAGGGACTCGGCAAGCTGTTGTCAACACAGCAATGTCAGATGTCCTTTCTTCTGGGCCTTTCCTTTTAAAAGTGAGGTGAATTATACCTATGAATGACCATCACAAAAGGAAAATGACAAATAAGGAAGTGCTGCCAAAGATACAGGGGAATTATGTAAGGGATGAAACTGCCAAAATCTTGGCTAAAGATGTCACTTTATGAGACTAAGGTTAACAACAGTATTCTGCAAAATGAGGAAATCTGAATGTTAAAGAAGAGAAAAAAGTCCTTGAAAAGGACTGAAAATTACCATCCTATCTATTGGGTAAGGGCCCTCATAGTTCCTCACTTCCCTTCCAGGAAGGGCCAATCCAGTTTAAGTTATTCCCTCCTCCTGATTTGTCACACCACATGGCATCCAAGAATAAGATCAGGGAAACACTTTAGCTTACAAATTTTTTTTTTTTTTTAAATGGAATCACAGTCTCTATTCCAACACCAGCTATCCCTGAAAAAAACAAACAAACAAAATGGGACTGATGTTAGAGGAAGAAACAGGAGGCAAAAGGAGCCAGGAATTCCTAAACCATCAGGAACACCAATTGAGGAAAACATTAAGTGAAACCTTCAGAGTGGAAGAACAGTGTACATTTGGTATTAGCTTCTTGGCTGAGATTCAATTCTCCTGAAGTGCAAAGACCCAGGTTCTACCTCCTGTTGCCCAAGTGTAAATACTGAACTCACTCCATTCATTTCAGTGAAACTACTTCAGATTTTCACTACTGCAAATTAGAGAAACTTCTGTCTCTTGTGTTCAACACCATCCCTGTGAGGAGAAGAACTGTTAAAAGCCTCCCTGTAGTTGAACTCAAGTTCAAACGTGCTGGTCTGAACCTGTGAGGACAAATTATTATTATTTGCTTCAGGGGAGAATGCCTGTTTCTAGCAGCAACCAAATCAAAATAACCCCCTAGTGCAGAAAAGACACTGAGATACTGAGAGGGAAGGAGTAAGCAGAGTTGCCCAGAGGAGGTGCATATTATGAAGTCAGAGCAGCATGCAGAGCCTCATGAATTGGTATGTCCAGGCTCTTCAAGGAGCAATGGCACATGCACATGACTTGGAGACCTCCTTGTGCACAGGCACTGCTGGTGCACCTTGTAAGTGGTGGCTCACAGGTGGCTGCTCTCTGTCATTTCCATCTCAGAGCTTTCAGAGGGGTCAGCATTATATGATCAACTGCACAGAAATACTGCAAACACTTCAGTGTGATCCCCACGAGTCATGTGGTTTTCCTTCACTTACTTCCCTTCCACCGAAGCCAGGTATCCTCTTTCTCCACAGGCGCCTACTGAAAGCTTTCCAGGATAATTGTTTTTCCCTTTATCATCACTCATAAAGCAGGCAACTATTAGAGAGGAAGAAAGCATAAGCTCTTAATATCTTAGACAAGCATGTACCTGAGATCATTGCTTGGTCAGGGATGAAGGAAGCAGATGGTTATTTTGTTTGTTTTTCCTTGAGATCTGTTATGAAAACAGAGTCCTGAAAAACTACCGTTTTTTTTCCAGTAAAAACTTATCTGAGGTCCTTATGGAAAATATGGTTGAAAACATCCTCTTTCCTGTTGTCGACCTTCACAATAAAATATAAAAGGCAGAAGTAAGAAAAGTTCTCTGCTATTCCCCTCTCATCTGTCTACTTTCAATCTAACTCAGAATTTGGCAGAATAGCCACATAAATCTCAAGAAAATAATTCATCATGTCTTTCACCAAAATCACTAGTTCCTTGAGTCAAAGTGCATAGACAGCTGCTGTTTCAATCAGGCAAAACATTAAAAGAGGTTGCAAATGACTTCACAAAGGGGATAAAAACTATTTATCATTTCATTCCTCATCTCTACCTGAGGTGAATGCACTTGAAGACAGAACCTCAGCCTGGAGGCAGTGCTGCAGTTTGGGATCACAGCTAAGAAGATGCTTTGTCCTGATGTTCTACTGATGTGCTTCTGGCAGTTGCGGCAGAACTGAAAAGAACTAAATATCAGCTTCCTACCCACAGAGACCCATGATAGCTCCAATTTCCATGAGCAAATATTATATTAAAAATGTGCAACACCTATGCAACCCTAATTGCTAAGAAATCACTCATAGATCTCTGACAAGCCATACCTTTCCCAGGTGATCAACACATATTTGGGGTCAGAAGTATAGTCTGAAGTAGCACAAAGACACGATTCCCATCTGAAAATGCAAAGGCAGGGAGGTGTTGGATTTTACCTTTTGGGAAGCGCTGCATCTATATATTTTAAATACATGAACTGCAGCACGTTCAGTCAAATAACTTGTGTATAGTTTATGCAAAACAACAGTTGCTTATTGGACAGCAAAAAAAGTAACTTAAGTTATAGTCTCTTGAGTACAATGACCTCTCACTCAAATCTATATTAATGCTAGAGAAGTAAATATGTTTTTCCATTGCTGCTTCTGCTGTTAGTGAGGTAGAAGAAGCGTCACCCTGGGAAAAGATGGAATGAGCCATGGGGAAGCAAAGAGAAGAGCAGAGGCAGGATGGCTAGTACCAGATTATACCCAGGGACAAATACCTCCATATAATTCTGTTATTTTATGCTTAGACAACCTCCAGCACAGTAATTTCCCCTGAGCCTCTAGATCATGCACATGGAAAGAGTAAACGACAACAGTAATTACAGTTTAAGGTTACTGTCCTTTGTCTAAGTCTTTTGGGCTTCAGAGGATCTGCACTAATCTCTCGGTTTTTATTTTTTCCCCACTGTTCTCATCTCAGCTTTCTTATTACCCAGGTGCTGTAAAGACCACAAATGGCTGTAATCCAACCTCTTTTATTTTTTTCCCCAGAATGGTAGATTGAGCACCTTGAATCTGCTCTTGCGCTGCTTCCCTATATGACCTTCTGGAAAAATTCCCTTCTATTTATTCCCAAAATTTATGAAACCATTTCATTACACATTGTAAAAAATCACAGATTATTTCAGATGGACAGAGAGATCATTTCATTAGGAGTCCTGCAAGTATTGTATCACCAAAGCAATCACTTTCTCACTGTTGTCTCTTTTGTAGGCAGATAAAAAGCATTTGGGAAGATTTATTTGACTTTCTGCCTTACATTGAATTATTCATTGTTTGTAAGTCAGGTAGGCAATTCACCTTGCACACACTTCTCAAGTACAGTGCTAATAAGAAAACCACACTGAGTTTAGATTTTTCTAGCAAACAACATTCTCAGGTAAACAACCATCTTGATGGAAATACGTCCTTTATGCAAAAATGTTCAGTTCTCCACAGTGAATGGCAGGACACCAGTAGATGTCAGTTTGACTCATACTCCTAAAAGCAACGTCCTTTTTCATACCTTCCAATTTCAGCCTGGAATTTGTATTTCTTTCATACACTTAAACTTTTTTCCAAATCTCAGTGACACATGAAAGTGAAAACATTTCAAACAAACTCCAAATTCCATTGAGATTGCATATGACAACGCTGAAATGAAACAAATTACATTGTTTTGCTAAGGCAAGTTGCTCACCACAAAAACAGTTCTCTTCCCTAGTGAGAATCAACCAAACCAAATCATTTATATCCCATTTTCCAAGTCTTTCTCTAACTAGCTTCCTGGAAGTAAAAAAAATTACTCACACCTCATCTTCTGTATGTCTCAAGTTAAATCATGGGGCTGGTGTTTTTTTGTTTTCAGTCATAAACAGCCTATGAGTACAAAAAATGCTTCATCCTTTGGAAGAGTGCATCACTCAGCTCCCACAACCTCCTTAGAAAAGGGTTTAAGAAGCCAGTAAGTATGGTCTGACTGCAGGAAAGCTCAGCCTCTTCAGATGTTTTTCAAAAAGGCAGGATTAATCGAGCTCCCCTGGATTTGTGATAAACTCTTCAGGCAGTTTTGGATGACAATGGCTTCTTTAGACTATCATCCAGACAGGATTAAAAAAACCTTTTAGATGCAGATATTCAGCATATTATCATTGTTCAGTTAATTAGTGATAGAAAGAGGTAGTTTGTGCCAAGCCTCTTTGCTTCAGTTTTTCAGAACTGGAAAAAAAATGGCTATTGGACCAAAGACCCAGTGGAGGTTTCCTAGAGTTAAATGGCACCAGAAAGCAAAAGGTTTTCACAGCTGGGAAAAGCTCTAGGCTTCACAGTGGTACTGCTGCCTTCAAGTTTGTTCTTAGCCATTTGGATTCAATTAAGAAGAGCAGTGAAGTGAATAGCAAGTTACTTATTCCTATGAGCAGGGGTAGGCTTTAGTCCTGGATGACAATGAGATGCTTGTTTCAAAGGTTGTCTTTGAGTAGCTATTTTTGCTTGTGTGAAACACACTTCTCATATTGTGAAAACTGGAATAGATGTCTAGAAAAAGGATGTCCATTTGGAAAGGAATTATGAAACTGAAGAAAATTGTTAAAAACGATGATGAAAAAAATCTTACAAGGTTCCAACCTGAAATTGACACAAAATTAAAATCTCCTAAATAAAACCATTTGGTACAATAAAACACGTTTGCCCTGGTTTGGTATTTCAGGTATTAACATGTAGTTTCTGTTACTTTCTGATTGCACTACCAGAAATAAAATGAGTTCAAGTCCTCATTTTTTTTTTCCTTTAGGAAAAGAATAATTTTAGTTAGTTGGTTGTCCAATAGAAAAATTTTCTTAAGCTTTTCTTAGCATACACCCTGCACAACTTGGAGAAGGACCCTTGAAATGTATGAGAAATGGGTACAGCTAGCTCTGGAAACAAAGAAACAGAAGTTTAATATGGAGGATTTTCCTCCTTTTTTCAGAAAACAAATAGTCCAAACAGAAATCCTCTTCCTATAGCAATCAAGGGAATTATTCCAAGCAAAACACATGTTCCAAAACAAATAAAATGGATTCCAATGAATGTTCTCCCAGGAGAGCACCACATCTGAGAAAAGAAAATAAAGCAAGCACTATTCAATTATGTCAGTATCTTCTAGCCTAAGAGAATCAGCATTTTTGTCCAAACTGACGGAGATTGCTTGTTGCCCCATGGTATCAGATCCATAAAATGTGCAAGGCAGGCTGTTACAAGAAGAGTTTGGTTTGTTCCGAGTTGCTAAAACCAGCAGTTATAATGGTACCTCTAAGATTTATAAAAGGTATGTTACATTTTTAAGATATCATGCAGGCAGACTAGAAGGTGGCTTTTCCAATGAAAAGAGGGACTACGATAGCAGGCTGGAGCTGACAGCTCCTTGAGCTCCTTGTTTCAACAGGAGCAAATGCTTCTGGGCATAAGAGCACTGACTTTGGGGGAACCATAGGTAGGACAAAAGTCTTCTAAAAGCTCTGCAGGGGAAGGCTGGCTGAGTGCCAGGGAAATCAGTAGCCTAACACAGAAGATAGGCTCAGTATTGAGTTGATCATATTTGCCAGATGACAAAGCGAAGTTAGATGGTAACAAATGCAATCAGTCACTCAGCCTCAGACTCCAAGACAAAACACAGGGTATGTCCTCGCCCCAGTGGCTTATTTTATTTTACAAGTTCTTGATTGTGATACAAACAATGCATCTGGACTTCCTCCAAAGAACAGGAATAGCAGAGAGTGTGCAGAGCTGGTGAGGAAGAAGAGAATCAGCTATTAATGTTGAGTACAGCACTGCAGTGTTACATAACCTAGAGCCCAGCAGTAATCAGCTTAGCAATACTGCTGTGAGACCAGGAGTTATAAAAATAATAATAATTAGATCTTGCAATTCTGATTTTTCTGTGAAGACTTCATATTTGCAAAGCTCACAGATCCCTTCCTGTGTACTCCTCTGCATGAAGGAATAATGCTCGGAATCAATAAAGATAAAATGGTGGAGACAGACTATTTACACATATGGAATATTAAATCTGTATGCATAGTAAGAGCATATTTCTTTTCAGCACTCAGACAGTAGATGGCTATCAATATAAAATGTAAAGTTATATCCACAGAAGTATGATCATTCAGCTATCACTTCATATAAGCAAAATCAGAACACAGACCAGAGTCCATTTATGACAGTATGGAACTTATACTACACAACTAAGTAGGATAAACACATACCATGGTGATGTCAAGGCATTTCTTAGTCTGTCCACAATGTTTTATTCTGCCTGGTCCTGTTTGCTCCCTCAGTATGCAAGTTTACAATGCTGAGAAGCATTATTTAACTTCACCAACCCATGACATACATATTAGCATTTTAATTACACTATTGGCTATTCTCAGCTGTCAGAGGCACCCATTCTGCTGAGAAGTCATGTTCCAATGCAGCGTCAAATAATTACTGCAGAAAACTATTCAGAAGTAATTTACATCTGAACCTTTAATTCGTTTTCATTCTATCTCCAAATACTGCAATCAACTTTCTCTGACCTTAGTATACCCCTTTTTGTATTCATGGAGCACATCACACATACAAGCAACGATTCCACAGATGTATTTATAACTTCTTGTTGGCTTCTGGGCTGTTGAGTTGGTGGCAAAAAAAACCTTAATATTATACTTCAAATATTGCATACACACTTTGACGATCTAGAAACACAGAATGCTCGTGGCAACAGTGTTTTGGAGCAGATTGTGATAAACTAATAGAACAAAATGCTGTTCACGAAGAAAACGCTCATCAAATTTTAAACGACAGTAAAGTATGTTAAATGGCATGAGTGGATGTACCAAATAATACATGTATTGTGTGATATAGTAACATATGCCATTACATCGATTCTTTTAGCCTGAGCCTCTTAGTAGAAAGGTGATAGGTTGGTGGTTTTTTTTTTTTCCACATCACAGCCCTGTGGTGCAAGCCCTGGAACAGCATGCTTAGATACCCCAGAAAACTACACCAAAACGTGCTCCAGTCTTAAGTTGTTATTGATTTAACTGTATATCCTTAGCTGCACCACCTTTTATTTATTGCCATCGTACAGTAAATGGTTCTGGTCATCTAATTGTACACACAAGAAACTCAGTGTTTTAACAGCTGATTTTCTGAAATCAAGTAAGAACAGAAATAAAGCGTTATAAATCTATTTTGTTTCATTCTGAATCTACCATGTCACAGTCTAAATACATGGGCATCATATACTATCAGTATGTTAAATAATTCTATATCCTTCCCAAACTATATGTTAACCACAGGAGTTTTCCAGTCTCCTATTTTTCTGTAATGCCTAGAGATTTTCCTTAAGAAAATAGACTCCCAAATGTCCTGCATGACTCAGGAGGAAGTTCTTCTAGTATACATTTTACTTGTATTGAAACCAAGAAAGTATAGCTGAATACACACGCTTTGTAAACTGAAAGTGAAATTAACTCTGAAGATGGGCAGTTTGGAGTTTGTGGTAGCTCTGACACTGGTGACTTGGGAAACAAAAGCACTTCTGAATCCCCACATATTTTGCCATCATCAAACATAAGTGCTCCCAGGCCATGATGGACTCTTCCAAGTCAATCCCTGGCAAGAGGAAGGGAAAGAGTCACCACATGGGGTCAGGACATGCTGGTAAGGTGACAGCCCAGAGAAGGCTTTCCTTCATCTCACAGAAACAGGCTGCAGCTGGCTTGAGCTTCCCAAGGGAGAAAGGCATGATTATCACCAACGCTAACTACATGGACTCACAGATCCAGTTGAATGCTGAGATATTCAGANAGCTACAATAGAAAAAAGGGATGTCCCAGCCTCCTGACACCCACCCTTTAGATATTTGTAAACGTTAATAAGATCCCCCCTCAGTCTTCTCTTCTCCAGACTAAACAGCCTCAGTTCCCACAGACTTTCCTCATACGAGAGATGCTCCAGCCCCCTGATCATCTTGGTGGCCCTGTGCTGGACTCTCTCCAGAAGTTCCCTGTCCCTCTAGAGCTGAGGAGCCCAGAATTGGACACAGGACTCCAGATGATTCTCTCACCAGGGCAAAGTAGAGGGAGAGAAGAACCTCCCTCTCAGTGGGAGCACAAGTGGCGTTACAAGGCTTTGAGGCAGTGAGGGGAGTAACGGCCACCGCGAGGTGGGCGCGTGCGCTGAGGGGAGTGATGGAAATGGCGCTGTGCTAGGGGGAGGACATTGAGGAGAGTGTCTGCGGGCAGTGGACACTTGGTCCCCAGGTATGGGCGAGTGGAGAAAGCCGCTTCCCTGCAGCGAGCAGGAGGCAGTGCCAGCAGTTGAGAGGCTGAGCTCTGGAGATAGAGGACCTCAGGCTGTGCATGTGTGCGCCTCAGAAGAAGGCGTTACATAATACATCAAATAACTACATTTCTTAAACCAAGCCAAACTTGTCCCAAACCAAAGTAAATTTGTGCAGCATGCAAGGTTCCTTGTTAATCGAAAGTCACTGGCTCATACTGTCCAGTCTTCTTGACATCCTACTAACAAAACCCCCTAAACCATATATTCTCACCACTGCCACTGGTTATATTATAATATTAAACAGACCCCATTGAAGATTCAAGGTTGGAAATTGCACAGACAAATAACAAAGGCAAGGCCTGCTCCACAAAACAGAGACTCTATTCATCAGGCAGGAAACAAGAGACAGGAAAAACACAGGGAGACTGGGGAGCAATGCCGCAGTGAAGAGAACAGACATCAACAATAAAGCAGAAACTTAACTAATGCCAGTTTAGCAATTTACAGGCAGCAGAGTGGAGACTGAATGTGGTTAGCTGTCTCAACAGGTTTTTGTAATATTACTGAGCTTCCATGTGGTTACAAGTATGTTTGAAGGATAAAGCGCATTTTATTGCCTTACCTTAAGTGTTACCTTCAGTAATATGAAAATTACATAACACATTACCAGAAGAAACTTTAAGAGGTCATCTGAATCATAGCAGGGTCCCAGGGAGGAACTAGCCACACCTGAGTCAGTCACCATCCCCATCTAACTTTGCTTTAAAACCACTGACCATACACACACTCCACAGCCTCTGGAGGCATCAGGACTGCAGTGCATCAGTTCTTTTATTTTGGGAAAATTCTACATGAATCTGCACAGCATTGTCTTCACTTATCAGTCTATTATCTTGCAATACATTCATTTATGTTTTTTCCCCACAGAAATAGCTTTAGCTTACGCTGTAATTTTAGTCACACATTATTCCATAGAAGACACATCTATGTTTAAGTTTGATGTCATTTTGATATTTATTATGTGCAACTAATGGTGCTTTTTCATATAATACTGCTATACAATATTTCCAACATTCTTTAATGCTGATGTTGATGGACTGGGGTTTTTTCTCTCTAAAGCTATCTTTCTAGTTACAAATAGAAATAATAGATCCATTCAGCTTAGCTTTTACACTGTGCTGGATTAACAGCATTTGCTCCAGTAACAAATGGTTTGAAATATTTGATACTCCATACTCAGTAGCATGTTCTTTTACATTAGAACCGTACTGCACATCACAAATACAATATACATAGCCAGTCCAAATACGAGCCAGCAGTGCCACACTTAATAATATGAATAACTTAAAAAACTAGGAAATTCTTCAGCATATGATTACATATTCATTCTGCAGTAAAGGGGCCTACTGTGTCAACCTAAATGACAGCTTAAGTATCTGAGTGACTCTAGGCCTGATTATTTTTTAATATCAGAAAGTTCTTTTTATTCTTATTACTGAAACTGACTCCTATGCAATAACTGATTTCTTAATTAAAGAGCAGCTAAGTGCTTTCCAGTTGGAGTCATTGCTGGTCAACTAGGCAAAAAATAGCTGGACAGGGCTTTCTTTGAGCAACTAACCTCCATCAACTTTTACTGGGTAGGTATGGAGTCTACAAAGGACAACAAGAAATAGCACTCTCAGTTTTCAAGCAGCAATCACAAGGAATTTAGCAATCATTACTTGCAGTGACAGCAGCCGTGCTATGGGTATAGTAGAGACATAAATCAAACTTGCTACTTTACTGAATTTCCATCTTCTTTCTTTTGACAATATTACAAACACAACACCATGGTCTAAAGACTAGTTTATCCTTTGCACTCCAGAGGCAAAGCAACACTCCCTTCATCCTGTCAGCTGTGCAAGAGAGGCAAAACAGTGGGAAAACTTTTCAGATGCCTTAATTTCCCCTTTGCAGATTCATTGACTTCTGATTTCAAATGATAAAGATCATACAATACATGTAGCATATTTCCTACTATTACATAGTTTTGTCCTACTGGTTGTATGATCTTTTCTCTTTCTACCTCTGAAGTGTAGGTTGAATTCCATCTTCCCATGAACTGACTAGGTGCATCTGACTTCTTTTAAAGATTGTGGTGTCATCTTTGCTGCTTCTTCCTTCTCATGCTCTCTGATAAACCCACTCATGAACCTTTAAATAACATCATCCACCAACATCTGCAAATGGTCTAAATACCATAAAAGCAAAAGGCTTCATTTAAGTGTTAGGTTGTCTCAGTAGTAAGACACACACCAGATCAATTATTAGATGATCTAATACATACAGCTGACTAGCGTTTCCTCAAGAAAATTGGGTTTTTTCTTACAATGCTTGCCAACTGGCTTCATTACAAATTAGAAATATGAAACCTTCAAAAACAGCCCTGAGCTATATGGGAAAGCAAAACAAATATAGTTTAATATGATATTGACTTGAAAAAAAGTTATTAATTCAAGAACAGGCTCCCTCTGTAAACTGTATCAGACTCTTGGAACTCTTTCTTCAGATACATTGGATAAAGCATAACACAACTTAGAAAGCCAGGATCCATTTGTGAAAGACACTGCTCGTTTTCCACACAATAAGCTTCACTTTATCAGGATGATTGACTACAAAAATGTCTTCGGTACTTGTTTAGTGAGCAAACTGACAATGCAGCTCCAACCAACACTGTGTAGGTTTGTGAGTGGCTAGGGTTTTTTTTTTTTAGCATTGGAAAGAAGACATTTCCTCTAATGAGTTTTCCTTGGCTGTTCAATATTTATTACATGTACTTAAGCAGAGCTTTTATTACTTAATGTTCCATTTCCTTCCCAAAGGATAACACCAATGCTTGTGTAATGCTGCCCTATAGTCTCATAAAATTGATGGCAGATCCAAACTTTTCCTGGGCATAATCCTACCAGCATGCCAGTCCCATCAGAGCATATATTAGGGCAAATCTCCAAATAGGCTTCACTGGGAAGTCTATCACCTCTACTATCTGTGGCATGAATTTGCCTAAGAGTTGAAAACATGAAAAGCTTTTTATCCTGCCATCTTATCCTAATGCAAACATCCATACTTCCCTACATGGCAGAGAACTAGCTGAAAGACCTGAAGCCTCCCCTTAAGATCTGAGGCTAGATAACAAGTTTTGGGCCATTCAGCAGGATCTTGACCAGCTTGAGAGTTGGGCAGAGAGGAACCTCATGAGGTTCAACAAGGACAAGTGCAGAGTCTTGCATCTTGGAAAGAATAACCTCATGCTCCAGTACAGGCTGGGGATTGACCTGCTGGAGAGCAGCTCTGCAGAGAGAGACCCGGGAGTCCTGATTGATAATAAGCTAAACATGAGCCAGCAATGTGCCCTCGTGGCCAAGAAGGCCAATGGCATCCTGGGATGCACCAAGAAGCATGTGGCCAGCAGGTCGAGGGAGGTTGTTCTCCCCCTCTATTCTGCCCTGGTGAGGCCTCATCTGGAGTCCTGTGTCCAGTTCTGGGCTCCCTAGCTCCAGAGGGACAGGGAACTGCTGGAGAGAGTCTAGCACAGGGCCATTAAGATGATCAGGGGACTGGAGCATCTCTCATATGAGGAAAGTTTGTGGCAACTGGGGCTGTTTAGTCTGGAGAAAAGAAGACTGAGGGGGGATCTTATTAACGTTTACAAATATCTAAAGGATGGGTGTCAGGAGGCTGGGACATCCCTTTTTTCTATTGTAGCTAGCAACAGGACAAGGGGTAATGGGATGAAGCTGGAACACAAAAAGTTCCATTTAAATATAAGAAAAAACTATTTCACTGTTGAGGTGAAGGAGCCCTGGCACAGGCTGCCCAGAGGGATTGCGGAGTCTCCTTCCTTGGAGGTCTTCAAGACCTGCCTGGACATGTTCCTACGTGACTTGATCTAGGTGAACCTGCTTCTGCAGGGGACGTGGACTAGATGATCTCTAAAGGTCCCTTCCAACCCTGCCATTCTATGATTTTATGATTACATTCACTTTATATAACACTTATCCCCACAGAGGCTGAAAGTTTTGTATAGATCTGGAGCCACTGCTGTAGTGTACCACATGGAAATTAATTCCTCTGCCTGCAAAGGGAATTGACAGCAAAACAATGCACAGGTCAAATTCTGGTCCTACAGGACAGGTCTTGGTATTGTCCCTTTGTTTTTGGGAGCAACTCAGTTTTCTTAGATGGGGGAAGCATCTTGAGATGCCTTCCAAGCTTTGAATAGAAAGTTATCAGGGAATGAAAATCACTAGCACTGGTCACGAAGATGAGAAATCAAGATGTGGGACATAGAGTAGGAGTAAAGATACCAAATATAGACATTTTAATAAAAATATCTGTAAATTGCTCTTAGTACTATGTTCCAGGGACAGAATTGCCTATCTCCAAAATTAGAAGGCTGAAGAAACAGATTACAACTGCTCAGCAGTTAGAGATCTGCAAGAAAAGCTATAATGGCTCTACACTCACTGGAGAAATCAGGAGAACTGAGGAAAACTGGGCTCTCTTTATCTTATCAGGAGGATTTTCATTCTTGGAAAGGGGAAGGTCTGTACTGGCATCTAAGGAGCGAGGCAAAAGGCTCTAACTTTAAATCATCTCAAACCTGTCATTAATACTGCCCAAAATGCCCCTGAAAGTTGACTTACATTGCTCTGCCATCACTAAAGGCTGCTGCTTGTTAAGCAGCACTGCTCTTCTCAAGCTGCCAGCCCCCTTTCTCCATGTTAATTGACCATGAATGAAATATCCAGCTGTGACAGCACTTAGCATCCTTTCCCTGGCTTCATAGGGCACTTCTTTCTTCACAGGTTGCAATAGTCCAATCACAAGCCAGTCATATTAAGGGAGCATGGGGAGATTCTGAAGCAAGGAAGGATATGGAAGAGTTTGATTTATTTATTTACAGGCTTAGATCCTCTGCATTTATAGACCTCTTTTCTTCCCTTCTCCCCTAGCGCAACCAGTTTGGGAGTACTGTTAACCATGGACACCTAGAGATTATATCTTGAAGAAACTATGCACCTGCCTGCCTGTACCAGCACAAGTATCAGCTAAATTTCCACTTCTGATCCCTCTCTGTAACATAGTAGTTGCCATCACTGGTGTTTATTTCCAAAGAAATCATCATCTAAGTGCCAAACTCACTCTCAGTAGAAGATTTTCATTTCACTTTCCCCTTTGCACACACATATATTATTACCCAACACTAACACAGATGCACTCGCATACAGAGATCAGTAACAGGACTCGGCTCTTCTCTGTATATTAAAGTCTCTTTCTTGAGTGGGATTAATCTTGGCAGCTGTCTGACAGGAGAGACTGTGTGGGAGGAAAATGGTTTTATCTAAAACTTGAAAGAAAGCAAAATAATCTTCAAGAGAACGAACTGTGTTTCAACTCTTGCTCCTTCAGTGGAAGACTATTTACTAACAGAAATACCCAACAACAGTGAAAATACTTTCCAGAGCAATCCTTTTGTAATGTACAACCATGCATTTTTGCTTTCCATTTACTTATGTGGCCACTTTTCAAAACATTTATTAATAATACAGTTGAATCTCTCCATAGGGGGCCAGATTCTACGTCATTTTGGAAAAATCAAAACGAAGTAAACCCTACAGTTTTCTTTTAGCTACAGCATAGCAAGAAAGGTCTCTGCTTTCCATCCTACCTCCATCATGCTTTCAGAGAAAGGAAACCTAACAAACTAGACAGTATGAAGTACCTACGTGTTTCTGATCTACTTTTCTAGAGCAATCACGTTGATGAAACGTACCACTGTTCCTGACAAACAAGGTTTGCTCTTACAGAAGCTGTATTTCCCTTGCTCACAGAGAGTCTCCCTTGGTAAAGGTCACCTCGCTCTAAGGTTGCATGGTGACCTGCACTTGGCAGGCTGCATCCTTTGATGTCAGTGTGGACACCCTGTTTCCAGTCTCTCTAGTCTACCCCTGTGCTTCTCCACGTCCTTCAGAGTTCGTGAGCTGATCTATGCCCAAATCACTCAATGTTTTTTCTGACTCTGGGTTCTTGTTCCAGCCTGTCTCTACTTACTGTCTCCTCACCTTCACACTGGTGTCTTGTCATATCCTACTCTGGCTCCTCAGAGGCTTTATATCACTCAGGGTTCTTGCTCCCTGCTGTTACCCTGCTGTTTCCTCCTCCCAGCTGCCTATGCCCATGGGAAATGGCAACGACTGCCTCCCTGACCACAGCTCCGAGGCAAAGTGAAGCAGGTACTGAAGTGAAGTTTGCCAGAGCAAACCAAGCCTAATGGATGACCTGTTAGCCTGAGAAATTTCAGCTGAAGCAATTAACAGATAAAGACAGGTGAAAATGCATTAAAAATTCCAGCTTTAACAAGAGTTAAAGGGATTTTTCCCCCTATGAAAATCTATTTGGTACCAAAGGTACATACAGTAAAATAACAAAATACAAGTGCACTTGGAAATCATGGAAATTTACAGCTGACACAGAAGAGATGTTTCTAAGCAAATCTCTCCTGGAAGTTTCTCTGTATCTCAGAGAACATAATTTAAATAACTAAACAGTCTCCATTTGAAGCAGTTCAATTCATTGTGGCATATGCCATCCTGACAGTGAGGATCCCTAAGAGGACTGTACTGACAGCAAAAGCTACAGTGCACCTGCACTTTTTTCTTGAACATTCCAGCAGCACAACACACTATATGACACTATTGCATATGCTTTCACCTGCTGCCAGTAATGCTTCGGGCTTCAGCAACACTAACATATTAAATACTGTCAAATCCATCGTATTTGAAGCTGTTCTTCAGAACAAAAGATTCAGTTCTTGCTGGATCTCAAGGAAGACATCTTAATAATGCTCTATTACCACTTCCTTGACAATGATGATGTTTATCACACAACCACACTATATGTTTAGCATACCTCTAAATTAACATACAGTAAACTTTACACAACAAGGCTTTATTAAGCATTTTAAAAGACATGTAGAGCATGAAAATGATGTGGTAACCTGTTTGCATAATGCTCTGCCATCTATTTTCCCTAAACTTTGAAAAAAGACATAGTTTCTCAAGGGACTTACTTGATTAAAGAACATTAATTAATTACGTGAACATCTGTGCTGTTTTTCAACTAATAATTAAAATTAACTAGGAATTGTAATCTCCTTAAAAGTAAAAAGTATACAGAACAACTGCAGCCCACTTTCTCACAACATTTGAATAGGTCTAAGCAACTACAGCATTTACCATAATGGCTCCTGAGAGATTTGTAAGGCCCTGTGGTGGAAGTTTGCTTCCTGGCCGGCCTGACAACAGGAACATTTTATTCTTGGCTTCATGTGTTAACATATTAACCATGACAGTGCTGACATTTGTTGCTAAGTAAAATTGAATGTAAATGGGTCTAGAAAGCTGTCATTAAATTTAGAAATTATTTTTGGAGTTTGAAATTAAGTACTGTCAACACAACTCATGTTTCCACTTATACACAAATATGACAGGAATTTTAATGACTTCTCCAAACTCCATGTATAAAAGAAAGAAGGCAAATAATAGTAATGATTTTAATTGCTCTCAAACTGTATTACAGAAAGCAACCAACCTATATGAGATCATAAGAGCTCAAGGACTATCCAACAGTACAGAGGAAGGAGGAAGGCTGAATGAGAAAAACATCATGTTACATGTGGAAATTAAATGTTGCTTCCATCCCCCAGTATAACCCACAAGCTCAGGATACACTCTTTTCCTCACATAGGAGATATTGTTAGTTATTTAAAAACAGATCTTTATTCCGAGAGATCAAAGGAGGGGGCCACACCGAGCCATTGGTATGCAGCATCAGGACCATTTTAACAGTTAAAATGAGACTTCATTGCACATGATGGAAGCCAACTAAGAGTCTAGAGACCACACATATCAGATGATTGCAAAAGAGATTATCTCTGAATAAGAAGGTAGATTCATTTAAGCTGTTTTTTAACAGTACTGCAGACAGTCTAGAGAGCCAGTCTGGAATTAGTATGAGAGTGCTCAGCCATGTAATATGAGGCTGCAGTGAGAACCGGTGGATTTATACAAATATCATCAATATTTGTACAATGTTTAGGTTCAGAGGCTTACAGAAATATTTATTTCCAGTACAGTCACCCACACAATGGTCCCTAATCAGTAAACAAAACGAAGGAAGCTTGGGAATTTCTATTTAAGCCTGGTTGAATGAGTCTCTTCCTCACAGTCTTTCACCTGTACCCTGGTATAGCTTTAGAGAAGGAAGTCAGCAAGAAGTACATTAGAGCACTGGAAAATCAGTAGCAGCAGCAGGGACCTTGCCGGCACTCAGGTCTCAGCATCTCAGGATGAACTGATGGGGCAGACAGCATCTGGAACCTGTCTGGTTCACTCATATGGCTCCCAGCCACAGGAGTGACCAGCCATGTGTATCCCAGTTGGACCCAGGCCCAGAGCCACTCGGAATTTCTGAAGTAAGAAAATTAAGCTGGAAATTCATCAGACCTTGCTTTCTCTGGTGTTACACAACAATTACGATCTTATTTAACCTGTTTTTCTTTTTTTCCTACTCAATTTTTCATTTTCATAATTGTTCCAATACCATGTAATATCTGGCAATAATATTCTGTCTGAAATACATTTTGTATGCCCTTTCCCCCTTTTTATTCCCTTCACACTGCAGAGAGTTTAAATCCTACCAAAGGATTTAAAAAAATATAAATTCTATTTGCTGTCATCATATCATTCCTCAGGATTATCTACTTTCTTTGGGCAGTAAACACACTATTTGTGCTACCTGGCCCCACTCCAGCCCAGTATTATACTGATGTAAAAATTATGAAGAAAAAAAAGAATTTGTTAACTCCAGCTTGTAAGCCTTCTGCAAAAGGGGCCTTTCCCTCCTGTCTGAGGGACTGTGCTTCTGAAATGTGAGCACATCATTTGCAGACCACAAGCAAGAGCCTCTAAAAGAAGTACTGAAGTTTCACAGCTACACTCTCTTAGCACCCAGTGTGTACTCCATTTCCTGAGAAAATGCCCCAGTGTAACTTCAGAGAAAATGTCACCATTCACACCACAAGGTATACTTGGATAAGCCATGGAACTAGCAGGATGCAGAATGAGGACAACTGTAAGGTGTACCCTGGATAGCCCCTCCCCACAGTACAGAGAGTACAATAATACGTCCTGGAGATTATGGCATCACTGAGTCTTACTGGAGAGAGGATACATCTCAGATAATGTAAGAATATTTCTAGTAGTGAAACAAGAATGAAAGCTGAGGCTATCTAGGGGTGATGTGCATAAAGCAGTCACCAAGGTGGAAACAAATGTGGGGGAAAAAAATATAGCCATATCACAGATCTGATCATCACTCTGAGTCTGCATTACAAATAAAACATGATAGGTGCACATAATGACAAAACACTTACCCTGGAATCCTTTTCCAGATGAAGCTGGTGTTGAAGACTGCGTCTTCTCCTGGCCTTGGCAATGCCATTGTGATAAAAGAAGTATCCGGTATCTAAGAAAGGGAGCTGAGGAAGAGAGAGAAAAAAACATCATGGAGCTATTAGCTACTAATAAGGATGACATAGAAAAACTTTTATGCAGGAATCCACAACAAGACTTGGAGAGTTATACCTGAAGGCCCAAATTATTGTTGAGAGAGTCACTTTCAAGTTACTTTTAAAATCCTGCCCAGCAGCATCAAGATTTGCTACAAAGGTTTACAATGTGTAACTTCACTTGTATACACTTCCTATTACATTCACCTTATGTTTAAGGTCAACAGTGCAAATATTTCTGAAGGGCTTCCCAAATCACATGAGGATTATTTCCCATTTGCAGAAAAAGCCAAAATAAACGTAGAAAATTATCTTGAAACTACTACAAACCATCCTTCAGCAAAAAAGGCATTACACAAGTGCTTTCCTGAGCCACCGCGACACACCTGAGCTGATGCCAGACACAGTAAGGCAGAAAGCAGCGTGATTTCTACTCTCAGAAAAATATGATATTTGTGTTTTGGTTTTTTTTTAACACCAGCAAATGGAAGACATTAAGAAAACAGACAGCTCACATTGTATGGGTGGGAACTGCCTTGGACAGCTTTACCAATTTCAGCAGCAAACATCTCCTGAGGGCTTTCCAGCCCCACCTAAGGCAGGTGCAGGGCAGGAAGACACATGCCCTTTATTAAATACATCTCTCTCCACAGGATTGGTAGAGAGTGACTAGAAGGCTAGTAGACATTTAGCTTTGAAAAGGCTAAAAGACATGGTGTTAGGAAAACAGCATCCCACTTGCAGCAGCCAATTCGAAAGCTCCATTTGCATCTCAAATTCTGCAGCTTTTTCCGCATTCGAATTTAATAGGGAGATTCCAGTTGAATGCTTAAATCTAAGCAAGTAACTGCACATTTTTAAACTGCCCTTTTCTTTGTAGAAGTTGAAAAAAAAAATGGGCTCTTGTTGGGAAGTTACATGTCAATGCTGTGAACATTTCAACTTCAAAGGTTAGACTACCCTGCATGTAGAATAACTACCTAAAAGAGATATTCCAGAACAGGCGTGACAGTCCTGTTTCTCTCCTTTTTATTATCTATACTTCTATATGATAATGTAAACCTCTTAGGAAGTTCAAAGCTCTCTGCTGAAAAACTGATGTCTAGATATGAATCTTTGTGAAAACCTGAGCAGAATAAGGGTAGATGGATCTTGCTTCTATACAACAGATTCTCTTCCTGTATACAGGTATATACAGTTCACAAATACTATTTTCCTTCTATGAAATGATATCCTGTTTCATTAACTCTGTCACTATATTTGGTGCAGCTCTGCAAGTACATTCTGGTATACATATGGAGCAGTGTGGGAATGGAAAATTCACTGTGAATTCTGAAAGTTTAAAATGTGGTTGCATTCTAAAGATTTTAGTATGTGAGGTTTTGGGTTTTTTCTACAGAGTCCTTTTTTATGCTAGTTGAACCATTAATATCAATGAAATCAAAGCATTTCATTTTCGCTTCTAAAATTCCATTGTGTATGATATATAGTACATAAATGCAAAGCAATGTTAAAAAAAATAAATCAAAGTATTCTGTTTGGATAAAAAGGCCTCTTTTTAAGTGTATATAAAAGATTAAGGAGATTTCATCAAAATCATTACAGTTCCTTGGACCTGATTTTCAGAGTTGACTGAAGAGCCTTTCTGGGAAAATAATCAGAATATTATACATCAGCTCCATACACAAGTGAGGAGTAAACCAGCTGAGGCAGAAGGTTAAAAAAAAGGAGGCTATGAAAGCTTATAACAGTGCCCACAAAAATCTCCTACACTTAAGGCTCAAGTTCTGACTGAGTTTAGGTACTTTTTTTTAAAGCAGATATAAAAAAGTCTATACCTGACATCTTTACTGACTGGGTAGTCGAGTAGTTCCATGATCCAGAGCTTGGCAATAGATCTACTGTGCAGGAAACAGCCTTTCCCTCATGTCAAGCCATTCTGCCTCAAAAATATGCAGAGGGGAAAAAATAAATCTAAATAGACAGATCAGTTACAGCTTAAAATTCAGCTCACTACACTAACCATTGCCATCCATTGGAAGCCCTGGTCCAATTACCCCTCTAATTCTCTCAGTGAAATCTGGCTATTTTCCATTTTATCTCAGTATCAACTATTCAAATCGATTCCAGTCAATTATCGATCTGGATGTTCTTCCATTAAGGAAGATTTTCAGCAATTTGGAAGGTGTCTGGAAATAACATGTACTCATGGTGCATTTTCTGTGTCGGGTTATAGTTTCCAGTGCCACTTAGAATGAAGCTATATATTATATAGTAAGCTTTTAAAGGTGCTGTATTCAAGTCTGATCATAAGCAAAAGCACTTACAGTAAGTACAACAACAAGCAGATTTATGGACAAAATGATGAATAACTTTGATTGAGACTCCCTCACTCCTTGCACTATCTCTGCAATCTTCGAGGAACTCATTTTACAATTCACATGATTTTCAGACTCATTCAACTAAACCCTGAGGGGGACAGCCAGGAAGGCAGCTAAGTGAGGCAATACCTGAAATGTGCACACAGGAGAAGTTAGACACCAGCAAAGGGCCTAAAATGGCACATGCTTTGATGAGGATTTTGCACTGAGATCTGTGAGTACTGCAAGGAACCACTGAAGTGTTCCCATTTTGATGAACTCCCACCACTGAGTCAGTGATTCCTCCACTGTGACCAAACGGCAGGACGCAGGTAGCTCCCAGCAGGGTTTACATTCCCGCTATTAGCTTCTCCAGGAGGTCTGCTCTGATTTGGAGCTAGAGCAAAATAGCAAATAGCAAAATGAACAGTGCATGTAATGAAGTGAAATGAAAACAGAAGGGCTCCTGTACATAAAAAACCCTTCAAATAGTCACCAGCAGTAGCTACTCTGTAATATCTTTGTTGTAAAACTGGAATCGTATTTGAGTAAAATTCCTATTTCAGCAGCAGCTGGCTCTGCATGTAACACAGAGGAATAATGCACCCAGCCTGGTGGCTCAGGTTCTTTCTGCAAGACAGAAGCAAAGCTTCCTGCCCTTGGAGAAAAATTAGCAAATACATAAGACAACTAATTACTGAAAAGCACTTGAATACTCAAGCGAGAAGGGTTATCAACAGATAGAAAAGGGTCTACTATTGTCTTGATATAGAAATACAGTTAAATACAAAGTAGGACTGAGAATCTCAGAATTACAGACATTGTTACCTACAAAGTTTGTATAAAATGACTGAGGAAAAATACATACAAGCAAAACAAAAACTGCAAATACAAGACAGGGAGTACAGCAAAACCTTATACAGCCACCTGCCACCTCCTTTCCTTCTGATTTGCAACATCCTTGTGGTTACTAACAATACCACTTGAAATAAAGATAAAATCCTGTTTAACTTCCTTCTTGAAAATGATGCAAAATAGAAAAGAACTTCTAAAAAGTCAGTGTTCAACTACATGGAAGGAAAACTCTTTAAATGGAAGAGGCTTATCTAGAAAGCAAAATGGCTAGGAGGCACCATTCAGTACAGAAGGAAGCAGGAAACGCATCCCATGGTTCACAGTTTTAGCACCAACACCTTGGACTCAGGTCACTTGGCTGTTTCCAGACTACTGCTCTACTAGAGAAGTCCAAGTCAATTATTATTGAAATAAACCAAACTAAGTTAAATTTGTGGTTCTCAATCTTTCTACACTCCCCTCATTACATCTGAACAATCTTTCCCCAGTAAGAAAAGAGAGCAAGAAATGTACCCTGTGCTGCCCTAGAGGCCACTCTTGGCTGTAAACAGGCAGCTACAATTCTCCCACGTCAGGCCTTGCTTCTGGGCAGTCATTCCCTGGTATTATAAAGGGCAAGGAGGCAAAAATAAAAAGGCACAGTCCACTGCTGAGCCCTTAACTATCCATCTCCTCCAAGAAAGAAAAAACAGGCATTAGGTAGCCTGTTCGTCACAAGCACCTGATCTAGGATAAGGCAGCACACAGAGCTTCCTTGGAGCTAATGGCTCCCATCCTATTTTGTCCTCTTGACAGGAGAAAAATCAAAGTGCCCTTCTTTCTGGTCTCGATATACACAGTCGCACCAGATGTAGTTTTGCCTGTCTGAAAGCAAAGGGTATCACTATCAGCTGCAAAGCAGTGTAGGGGTTTAAAGAAAAGAAGCCACAGAAAGACTAAATTCAGACACCGCTTCTCATTCTAAACCAGCTGAACCTGGGCTACCTTGAGCAGAGCTAACACTGAAAACAACCATAAAAGCACCAGCATCATCTGACCAGAAGAGTCTATCTGTAGTAAAGGTATTGCAAAGCTGAAATAGATGCTAAAGTACTTCACCTGGCTCTAAGCAAGAGGTCCAGCGTTCACAGCCTGTCACTAGTTTGAAGAGGTGACATATAAAATACAAAAATAAAGAGGAACTTCAGTTTCCAGGCTTATCTTTAACATTAATTTTTATTTATGCACTTCAGAGATGTATCTACGTATCGCTCACAAGCAAATTAAGGAGTGCACAGAAAGCTTAACAACAGATCAGATGGATCCCTCCTATTTTAAATGGGATTTAAATCTTCCCATGCAGACGAATTCATGCTGTAACATCCCTACAGTACGCTGGTAGCTTTTGTGTATCATTTCCATGGATTTCTCCCCGACACCATAATATTCTAAAACCAGCTAACTTGAACCTATTGTTAAGGTTCCTCTCCCAAGTTACCAATGGAAACAATTATCCAAAACAACTCTCTGTTGAGCAAGATCATTCAAAAATCTAAGAGGTGATTTATAACAAGTTATCCCAGGGTCACCTCCTTTGATTGCTACCAAAATCATCTAAAATGGATCCATGAGTCAAAAAGATTCATAGAAATCTCTCATCCAGCCAGGCTGACAAAGACCCTCCTCAGGGCTCCCTCATCGGCCTTAGTATGAATATGTGGCCAGGCATGTGAGGGTTTAAACACTGGTGCTAAAGAAACTATTTGTCTGGAAAAAAAACACAGTATCCATCCCACAAGTTAAAAAAAAAAATCCAAAATCAAAAACACAAACCATTTCTCCCCCACAGAGCCCAGGCACAGCTTCTGCCTTTAAAAGGGGCCATAAATATGCACAGGTGAGCTCTTGCTCTTTCATCCCATTACTGTTCAGTAATTACATCAACAGAAAGTAAGACCTAAACCTGGCATGAGTAAGTGTATTTGGAGCCTTCAAGGGCCCCACAGGCCTCACTTCTTCAGTTGCCATTATAGCTGAAGCACAACAAAGTGCCTCCCAGCAGAAATTAGAAACCTTTTAGAAACCTTTTCATCCCAGTTTCACCCAATGCACTGAGGATGCTTATAAATATTCAATATGAATTTTTAAACTCTCTTTCTCTCATTTTCCCTCACCTCAATTAGCATTAGAAATCGTTTTACTTTTAAATACACAGATGGGAGCCAAGTCTGAAGTCAAAGGCACTCACTCACTATAGTGATGAGGACCATGTAAGAGTAGAGCCAGCTAGAAACATAGGCAGCCCCAGGCATCGAAATAACACAGAACAAAGCATGAACAAGAAAGCATTAATTCAAAGGTTGGTGGAGAAATGTGAAATAGCACAGAGAACCAAAACTGTGACAGAGCTTACTCAACATGAAATCCGGTCCACTGTGTCCCCACAGCCCCAGGCAAGGATTTCACACTTTCTCATTAGCGTGCTATAATTACTTTGAAGGCTCAACATAAGGATCCAAGCTCCAAACAGCCCTGAAGACTGGCACAGTGAGGTCCAGGTCTGAGTGGTATGACTCAGTCTTTCTGGCTTGTTTCTTATTGCACCTGTCTTATTTAGCTGCCTCCAACAAAGCCTAATCTGCTTGTCTTGGCAAATCTGGCAGGTGGAGGCATTAGCCATAGTTTTAGCACTCCCAAAATGTAAATCTCATATTAAAACCTCATCAGAAGACAATCCTTGTGAAACCAACTTATTAATACACAGTACAACATTTATCCTACAAAATAATTGAGAAACGCCTGACTCAGATACTTACTTAAGGTTTAAGCTGTGTTTCATACACATATCCAACCACCTCTTAAGGGAAGCAGCAATAGGTAGTGGTAATAAGAAGGGAATGTGACTACTTGGTTGACAGATCCAGAAGTCTGTGGAAATATTGTAATAGGCATCATAACAAGGCTACTTGTTATTGTTATTAGGCATATCAGTTATCCTGCAAGAACATGGCAATGTTGCTTAAAAAGTTCTAGTCTTTTACAAGCCAGCAGAAGTAGTTTCCAATAGTTTCTGAAACTTTGCTCCTCAGTGAAAAATCTTTTCCTCTAACAACAGTGTAAAGCCAAATGTGACATCTGAAGACTTTCTGCAATATGTACCTTTGGATTTTCCTTTATCCAAAAGGATAGAAGAAAACCTTTCATCTACTCCCTCCTGCATGCAGCAACCACAACGTTTAATAGTCTTCCCAACAACTAGGCATGAGGGGCTTAGAAATCACAGGGACAGAAATGGAAGCCATACAACCCATTGTGGACTGCTTCTTATGTTTACAAGTCCAGTCTATGTGGAATCCATCTGAACTCTGCATACAATTGATGGCAAAAAATGAGAACTTTCAAAGAGTGATTCATCTGTCTTACGTGGCTATGTTAAAATGCACAGAGCCAAGCCTCAGGAGCACCTCTTTCACTCCAGAGACTGTAAGAGGAGACTAGTTGTCCACATTCAGGTAGACCAATTCTGACGTTAAATGTCTAGTTCTCATTTTCCCCTCAGATTTGTTCTTACGTTATCACACATAGTGCTTCCAAGTACTTATGAAAGACTGCTTCTTTGGTTCAGTTTCAAGTTTGCAATATTTGGAATTTGATTTGCAATTGAATGAATCATACAGGTTTAACATTTTTGCTGTATTTATATCACTGTTGAGCTTGTCACTGAAGAGCTTCATCCTGCAAGCACGTAACAGTCATATAAGTCATCAGCAACAAGACGGTGGATTTGCTGATAGTTTTATCAGTGAATTGGAGAAGCCATTTGAGGCTTTTAAAAGAGTTATTGTAGTTTATGTGAATAGATTTGTGCATTTTAGAAAGTTTTATCCATTACTCCTCAGTAACCATAAAACCCATTATCGATTCTACCACGTGCACTGTTGAAAGCAGGATACTTTCCAGATTTGGAGAAGAATGCTACATTAGCACTCACACAGCACTGTCTGGATTAACTCAGATAGTCATTACCTGGAATAGGTGATTTAGTTACTGTTTGGCTGACAGCCTATAAGCAATCACCATTATGTCCTCTTACACAGATGTTGAGGGTCCTGCAAGATGAGCACCTCAGTTCAGCCCTGGGCGACAGGAAGAATACTGAAGCTCAGCACCCAAAAAAGTCACTGTGAACACTGAACAGTTGTGCTGTTACTTTTAGCAGTGACAAATGGCCACTGGGAAAATGAGATAGTTCCCTCCAACCATTCAGCTACATTGCTCCACAACAACCACACACTAAAAATACATATAGTTTAGAATCATAAATATGATTCCATCAGAAGCAGATTCAATTAAATTTTCTTAAAACAGGTGTCACTAGCATAAAACGAAATGTTCCCACAATCTGGCAGAATTTTACTCCTCCTATCAAAAAGACAAAAAAATAAAAAAAAAAACAAACCCCACAAACACAAATTAGACTCTGGACATTCTTTAGGGACACTTGCCCGTAGACTTCCCTTTCCAAACTTGTTCATATTAGTAAGTGCCTTCAAGAAATTGCTCCTCAACTGTGCAGCATAAGTGACATTACAGACAGAAAGCTCATTGATAATTAATTAATTAATAACTATAGTTCTTTTAGCCTGTGACAATCAATGCTTTAAGAATATGGGGTAGGGAAAGGACAGTACCCCAAAAGTGGCTTCACTAGTTCTACATTTTATTACCAATGGTGAACAAGACTTTTCCCGTAAGTGTCTGTCTCCTGCTTGGAGCAATGGGGCTCCTCTGGACATCTTGCCCTTCTTTCAAGGCTCTTAGATGTTTTCAAAGCATCTCCCAAGATGACAATACTCTGTGAAAGTTTTCACATCTCAAATAGTCTTCTCATCAAGACCATTCTTTCTGACACCATTTAATTTGCTTTTTCTCCTCTCTGCTGTTGTTTTACATGGCAGCACCCTTTAGTAGGACAGAACCACGACTAAACCTCACAACACACGAGTTTTAGCATGTTCAGAGATGCTTGGTAATCCCAGTGCCTCCCAATATTAGGAGAATATCAGGCAATTGTAGCTGTAATAATCTTGTTTCAATTACCTTGCATGTAAAATTGTATAGTCTTATTAAGTACTTGTTTAGTTATTTCATTTATTGATAGGATTCATTTAATTGTTTGCACAGCACCATAGACTGTGCTATAAAACTAACTATAAAATGCCAAGTGCCATTGTAAGCTTATATTAATGGGTATTTCTATACATATAATATACATGTACACAATCAAGTGCCTCTTTGCAATAAAAGTTTGGTCAATATTTAAATATGTTTAAATAATACATGATGCAAATCTCTTCTTTGTATCAGTACATCTGCCTCTGGGACTCATCCTGTAAGAAATAGCATGGTTTTGTCAGAGTCTGCAAATTAAATTAAACATGGTATATTTCTAACTGAGCTGGATCGATACTGATGAGAACAATTAACACTGCTAATAAAGGCCATTTTGCCTCACTCCTGATCTACAACCTGTCTCTCCTTTGAAGCATATAATCTAACAGGTTGACTACTTCTGTCAGACAAGAACCCGGTGTCACATCAGCTTTAAAAACACTGAGATAAAGTCTGCTGTTTGTAAAATAGCATTAAGATGCAGTGTGACCCAGTCACAAATTACTGGTGCTTATATCTCAAGGATGGGAAAGTGGCAAGACATGGCCACACACTGACATACTGGATTTCAGCAGAGCACTTCAGCATTATTTTTTAATCTACATCCACACAGCGAAATGTGTAGGACATCAACATGTGTACAAGTGCTCAGCTAATGCAGCACCTAGAAGCAACGTCACGATCTCAAGCTCTAATGAAGTAAGGCCATAAAAGCAGCTCCGACCAAAATTAGTTGGTTACTGACAAGAGCTACTCAAGAAAGCACAGAAAAGGTGAACTGCACTAATGCAAAGATGCAAGCCCTTACTAACACTTAAGGAAGATTTGTAGCTCTCTTTCTATTCAAAACCTTTATTCTTTCCTTTTTTTTCTCCTGTCTGTTTAATGCTAGGCTGCCAAGCAATAGCCGATTGACTGAAAGTGCTTCACAGGGAAGCTTCTGTTGTTAGACCACAGAACAAGTCTTCCAGTTCCCAGAGAAGCAGTCAGTTCCTGGAGAAAAAGATATGCTTTATGGTAGAGAAGCTGATTAGAAACAAAGGGCCAGAGGGTTGGGGAACTGTTGCTTTCTCTTTTTTTCAAACAAGATAGCAGGCTTGAGAAGAGCAGGACAAGTAAGCTTTTAGAAGGAAGCTTTAATCTTTTCTGTGGAGCTAAGAAAAGAGAGATTTTGGGACACCTGTTTTCCTTATTTTCGTAAAGTTGCTTGACTCTGCTAAGAGAAAGTCAGGAACACTAATTCCCACTATTACAAGACTTGCTTTGTGAAAGGCAAATCTCTCAATACTCATGGCATCATGAATTGAAACTTCTCTCAGCTCTGGTACACAACATTATGATCATCACTTCACAATGCAGACTAACTGCTCTGAGGAAGTTCAAGAGTTCCATACTAGACAGAAATATGACCCATATCTGCCTCACTGTTAGCAATAATGATGAGAAAGAAAAGAAACCAACACCAGCATCTCTTCCTCTTCCTCCCAGAACCTACCTCATTGACCTTTCAAGTAGATGTGACATAAGTCTTTATACTGTTTATTACTACCAATTAATAAATGACAGAAGTTTATTGCTGACAAAAAATTGTGGTCAATTCAGCAAGTGCTGATATGTTATCTTGTTTTTATTACAACAGTCAAGCAAAGCAACCGTAGGTTTTTAATTAATCACTCAGCATGTTTCAGCCTTTAGAGCCTGGAATACTTGTTTCCCTATCAAGGTACAATATATTTAACATGATTAAAATATGTTCCATTGAAAGGGGGAAAAAAAAGGGACTTTATAAAATGAAATTGAGTCTTTTAGTTTCAACCAGAAAAGGAAAAAAAGTCCACTTGCTGTCCTGTCTGGGTTTTATTCTGAACTATATCTCAATTGTAGGAGAAATTAAATTGGTTTACAGTTAAGAAAAGAAAAGTACATTTGCTTGTGAAGTTTTGGGTTTTAAATGGTAATGTAAAAATTAACAGATGGAAATGCCGTAAAGGCCTAACTTCAGATGATGCTCTGATCATTCCAACAATGTTAACAGACTATTTTTTTTCAAACCTGCAAATTTGTTCCAGTTCTGATATACAATATTTCTTCACTCAAATTCGGAATTGACAGTTCCACTTTACAACTGGTTCAGAGTAACTTCTACATTGCCAAATTCAATTCAAACATAGGTCTAAAATTAAATGACACAGGCAAGCATGAGGACCCAGTGGGACTGACAGAAATTCACCAGTTATGGTTACAAATAATTCACCATATTTTGGCTGCAGATAAAGCCTTAAAGAGAAGCTTCTGCTCCATGTGGTGTGGCACAGTAGATGACAAATACAGTGCTCACCCACAGAGCAGATTTCACACTCCTTGGTTTCACGTGTGTTTCATAAAGACTAAGAAGGCAGAAAGGAGGATCCTTCATCAGGAGACCAGAGTCTATATCTCATCTCTTTTACTACCCATACAAGGAAAAAATTCACCTGTTTGGCTCTAGTTTGACACCCAACATCTGTCTAATAACAGTACTATTTTCTGTATTTACTAATAATTATTAAATGTATATTTGTTTGGATTCAGGTTTTCACAGTTCTATACTCTAGGAGAAGACAGCTCTGACATACAGCCATTTCACTTATCAGGTAAGCAAATAATCAAGTTCAGTCATGAGTATCTGGGACACA
Organism: Urocolius indicus; assembly: GCA_013401255.1. Taxonomy (NCBI): domain Eukaryota; kingdom Metazoa; phylum Chordata; class Aves; order Coliiformes; family Coliidae; genus Urocolius; species Urocolius indicus. The sequence continues at coordinate 305,805 of WBNH01000008.1, read as the reverse complement.
CTTGTGGACTGGTTTGATGTAAACACTGAGGTCACTCTTTCCATTTGCTTTCTGTGGACAAAGAAGTTAAGAATGTAACATTTACAGGGAAGTTCTGTTTGAGAAGGTAGGTAATACATGACAAAGAACATTATGTCCCAGTTCACTCCTGAGTGAGTAAACTAGAGCTATCACTACCTAATTTATTTGTTTGTAATCCCAGTGTATAAATGCTAAGACTGGGCTAGCTTGTAATTTCCTTTTTTAGGTCCAAGCTCCCTCTACTTGCTGAACACAGCAAGCTGAGCTAGACTTCTGAGCTACTTTCATAAATCCATGACCAAATTGGATTTGATGCCAGCTGATAAATCTTGTAGCCATGTAGCCATGCAGAATTTCATACAACACATCATCAAATTCAGCTCTCTCTGGGACCTCATTCTCTGTCCCAAAGCACAGCTGAAATTAAATCTTCATTTCATTAGTACAGGGTTAGCTTTTTGAATGAACTTATGAGAGTTAAACGTAGAACTTGCCTTCATTTACAACAAGAGCAACACATCGGACTGCTTCAGGTTACTTAGAGAAATCCCATCTTTGACAAATAGTCGAGCAGTTCGGCTTCCTCTCACCAGAGGCTAGTGATGGATGGAAGCTCTGGGCTGCTCACTGAAATATTTATAGCCACAATTCAGCCAGAACCCTGTAGAGACCTGACCCATTTAATTATTTGAAAAAGTTGAAAGAAAAAAAAAAAGAACCATCAGGGTTTCTGATTACTAGGATAGTATTATAAGGCAAAGGTACGTTTCAGATCCTTTAAGCATAACACCGAGTTTGTTACTACAGCTCTTACAGAAGCTAGCCACCCATGCTACAGAGTGGAACTGCCCAGGAGAGTTTCCCAGGTACAATTATTTTCATAACAAGTGTCAGAATTTATCATTCATTTCACTATTTCGCTTGATTTCCAGCTCAAAGAATTTTCCATGAGCACAGGCATTTCTCACGTCTTACTAGTTGAAACTACTAACTAAATTCTACATACTACTTAGTAAGTACTTTTTTACAAGCATTTGAAATTAGTTGCATGGATTATTTTTAATAGGAATAATTCCATAGATGGACGAGGAAGAGTGACGTGCAAACTTCTACTTAGCTACATTGTAAAGTATTACCAGAACAACTATTACAGGAAGTCTAATGCTCTTTTTTGTTTGTTTGCTTTGTTGTTGCTGTTGTTGTGTTTGGTTTTTAAATCAACATGGTCTTTTTTGGTAAAAGCTCTAGTTGAAATGAAATTTCTGCTAATAGTGTTGTGACTTGGAATGAGTTAAACATGTTAGTAGTCCTACACTGATAGTAACAGCACTGCAGTTGGGCTTGTTTTCCCATTTTAACCACATCAGCATACTTCCCGAAGTAAAAGTTTTCCAAGAGTGGGTAGGGTGTTATATCTCATCACCTGTCATATTTTATGAGAAAGATAGAAGGCACTTCACACAATGGCTGTGTCTTCTAAAAGATAACATAAATTCCAGCACCTCAGTGCTTTTCTGAGGAGCCAAGCCTAGCAGTGCAGCCAGCCTCTGGGACCATCTGCCTGCTAATAAACAAATGCCAATGATGCCATAGGTTCTCAGATGGAAGCACTTCAAGCTGGGAGCGAACTGAGAATTTATTTAGGTCTACAGTTTTAATCTAGATTTGAATTCACCAGCTAGAAACAAAACAGTCTACCTCATTTGTAGTTTGGTAGTAGGCACAGCAATAGGATCCGTCCATCTGGCCTAATACCAAGCCTCAAGTCTTCAAGTCAGGGTACTGTTACAAAAATAGTTATCCTTTTGCTGTACAGCTCTGCAACCCAAGGTCAAGGGACAAATTCAGCTTTGGTATAGGTTAACAGCAATATATATCCATATTGCCTCTTAGAAATGGCTCTTAGTCTGCATTCAGTGCCTGAAAAACCTATCCAGAGGAGGGAGAGCTTCAAGTAGGGCCCAGACAGAGCCACAGCAAATGTGATGCAAAGTTCAACCACATACAGGTAGTTAATATATTAGTATGAAGTCGAGTCTAGAAACATCCTGAAAGTCATCTGCAAGACAGCTATCTGGGCAGAAGGAAGGAGATCCCAGACTGACAGTAGGACCATACTAACGACCTTTGTTTATCTTGTGATGATAACCCCTTTGACTGTAAATTCTATAGCATAGGTCCAAAATAGCTGAGGAACTGGCAGACTTGATGTAAGGGAAATGAAGTCAGAGACTTGTTTCCTATAGATTCATTCTGTTTCTCCTGGTGCAAATCCTGAACCTTAATCACACAGCACAGAAATCACACACCATCATGATTTTAAGAAGTAAGAGAAGTAAGTCAAAGGAGCTGAACTCACACCATGCAACACTTTCAAGGGATTTCACTAAACCGAGAACAGGAGCCTCACGTGGGTAAGGAGACATGGGATAGAGCAACAAACTGTTTTCCACCACAAAATGCCAGCAAAGAACTTGTAGATGCTCTGCTGGTGCTTCCCACCCCTCACTCTCTATAGCATTGGCTCTAGTAAACAAGTCAAGAGAAAACAAGTCAGGAGGTCATTGGCCATGTCTGCTTTCCACTATGCTACAACATCCTGAAGATGCTGGCCTGGGAGGCTAGCTCCAATCTGGTGGTGTGCAGGCAGCTTCTGGGTGAGCTGTTCTTGCTCCACCAGCTTTTGCAAGGTGGGGAAAGGAGCATGTGGCACTCTCAGCACTCTTGCTTTAAGCTCTGTTGCTCCTCAGCTGCTTAAGCTCCTCAGACCTGGAGCTACTTCTTGGAGTGGAGAGTTGGGCCTGGTGCCTTCATACCACGTCACAACGAGCTTTCATCAAGCAGGCACTCTAGGCTAGACTGCAAGAGATAAGCTACTACACATCATATTCAGTTCTGGTGTGCTGGGATCACAGCATTTTGGAAATGCTGTTCACTTCTTCATGTGTTTTCTTTTCTGCTTTTCTCCTTGACACTGGCAAAACTAAACATCATTTAAATGAAAACAAATAACTGCACATCCCCAGTTGGGCTGCAGCATCAAAAAAACAAGTAAATAAAGAATTACTTGCAGCATATTTCCTGGGTCTCTACCACATGTTCAATTTTGCCAATGAGTTCAGGCAAGATGGAATAAACAAAATTATAAATGCAGGCAGCTTTATAAATAGCCAGAATTTCCCATCTTTATGTTTACTGAGCTGTAGCTCAGCAAACAAAACAAAACTTATCTGTAAAGGTAAAGTATAATGTGTATGTTTTGCCAAGTAACAGAACTACACCATGTCTTCAAAACAGTAATACAGCAATTACAGCATGGATCTACAGTAGGGGAGTCTGACCTCGTTTTACACTCAGATACTAAATGCTATGAAAATCTGTCAAGGTAATTATTTTATACCTCAAAAAGAACACTCACTACCTTTTATATCTTACAGTCTCTGGCAGAAAAGGAACTCTTACAGAAACTGGGTTGGGGATGTACTTGAGCCCATGGTTTATATTATTCTTGTTGATAGTTTACAGCTTTCGCATGCATAGATGTAAGTAATGAGGGCTTTTTTTCTTTCTGAGTTTGCCAGTTAGAGTGTGTGCTGCTGGGGTTGTTTCTGCATCTAAGGCAGGATGCAAAATTAAAAATACCAAGCCAAACAATACAAGCATAATTTTGAAAGAAATAAGGTATTTTCACATGAGATAAACTCTCTCCTAGCACAGCAGAACTCTTATTTAATTCCACTAACATCTCTCTTGAGCGTAAATAGGAGTAAAAGGGACTTCCTAGTCTGTGCCCACAGACACGCCAAGGCTCCACTTGTGTGGTGGAGTTGACAAGGGTCCCTCAAAATGCAGATGGCAGCTCTCCATGTCTCCCCAATCACTTTCTTACAGAGCTTTTCTGGAAAAGGGGAGCTCTCCATCACCACCCAGCAGTGTGCCTTCCCACAGCAGGATCAAACATTTCCTGCTAGTTAATTGCTTCTTCCCTCTGATTTAAACACATCAGTTCACACTATCACTTGGAAACTTGTTTACAAATACATAAAGGGTGGATGTCAGGAAGATGGAGCCAGGCTCTTCTCAATGATGTTCAATGGTAGGACAAGAGGCACTGGTTACAAGCTGGATCACAAGAGGTTCCAAAGGAAAAATTTCTTCACTGTGAGAATGAGGGGAGCACTGGCACAGGCTGCCCAGATGGGCTGTGGAGTCTCCTTCTCTGAAAACATTCCAAACCCACCTGGATGAGTCCCTGTGTGATCTACTCTAGGTAGTCTTGCTCTGCCTGAGGGGGGTTGGACTAGATGATCTTTTGAGGTCCCATCCAACCCTTAGGTTTCTGTGATTCTATGAAACTGAAGACATAACATAACATTGCTGTTATGGCAAGATAACCTATTGAAAACTCGGTAGTTGTATGACAGCATTTGCAGAGAATTTACTTTTTCTTATCTTAGTAATATAAAATTGCAACAGTGAAACCTAGGCAATTAAGGTTTTTTGTTTCTTCAAAAAAATGTACATAATACCTTTTACTTCTAAAGGGTTGCTTTTGCAAACAAATGTCCTTTCCTCTAGGCCAACATAAAACACAAAGCTAATGAATTATTAAACACGTATTAGAGCAGAGCAACACTGCAGTGTGAGGCTTGATCTCATGTTCTTGGACTCCGGTGGGACCATGCAAGGAGACCCTTTTCTCTTCCTCTTCTCATGGGATGCTCCATTGCTTCAGCATCTGTTTCCACTGTGGAACACATCTGCACCCTCTGTGCTGCCTTCAGCTAGCCAGAACTAACACGTTAATGAGGACTTAGGCTAGCAGCACACGTGAAGGCAACACAGGCATTTATATCTGCAAAGCATGGACTGCCGTATATGTGCACAAAGTGACTGGTTTATATATATGCACACAGAGTCAGGCAGGAGTCTGGCTAAGAATTTACCCTTCTTTCTTCTTTGCTCTGTGCATAGGTATTACAGAAAAAGGAACAAGAAATATATGTATGTATATAAACATATCTATAAGCATACATAAAGGCCCATATACAAACCCAGAAGTTTTTTACATGCACAGAATCCAGTCTGTCCATCACAGTGCAGAAGTATATTCTGGCACCTTAAATATTAATCTAAGCAAACAGCTCTTCTCCAGATTTAGGGGCTGATCTACACAGCCAGGGATTTCCATGGCTTTAGTGTGTGAACCCCAGGACAAAGTTTTCAGGATTCCTGAAGCAGAGCCTGTTAAATAGCTTCCAAAGCTGCAAGCCCACCACATCAACCCCCAACTCACAGGCTCCCAGCCTAGACGCAGAAGTGGGCTGCTGCAGCAAGAAATCTGCCTTCTTTATCTGTGAAGTCTTGCTTTCAACGTCTCTATGCAATGCAAGAAAAAAGAAACCCAAAATCAAAAGCCCCCAACATTTCATCCAGAAATTCCTGGCCAAATCCAGAATGCTTGGTCCAACAGCATCCCAAGCAAAACCAGGATGCAGAAAATTCACAGCTGTTAGAGGTATCTTGGGTTTTGAAAGATGTAGAGGGAGAGGTAATCAGGTGATATATTAAGGGAAAAACAGACTAGTTTTGGGGAACACAGAATTCTCCATATTTTAAAATCATATTTGGCTCTTATTTTAAAATCTGAGGCCACTGAATGCTAATTGTTTAAAACTCTTTGCCTTAATGATACCAGAAATGGAACATTTAGTTATAGTACAGATTGTCTCGGGCTTAGTGCTGCTGATGGAATGGAAAGAGATGTTTAAAAACTAAAATCTCCAATTAGGAGATGTTTCCAAATGTTTCTTACAACTCCCCTTATTAGAAATAAAGAATTACAAGGCAAGGTCAAAAAGCAGGGTTTTTTTCAGCCTGCATTTAGAAACGTATTCCAGTGGTAATCATGCCAGGAGGTAAATAAAGAGAAGAAAAAAGAAGTTCTTCCTTTCATAGTTCTCACAATTTAACATGTAGCTATTAGGGGGGCACTCTCATGATTCAAACATGGCAAGGCTAACCATTTTAAGAAAAGAATATGCTTTATGATGATATCTGTTTCATCAGGAACATACAGAATCAATTTTGGCAGGTACAAATGGATTGGAAAACTGCAAACATTAGAAAGAATCAAGGAGCCCAACTAGAGTTACAAAGAGATCTGTACTCAGGAGTAATTCAGAGAAGGTTAAAGAAAATTTACCAGTGTTTTTGAGACTGTGTCATGTTAGGATCCTAGACCTAAACACAGCTATCTGGTCACGTAAGTACAGAGCCCTTCTTAATAAATTCATCAAGCGCTGAATTAAAGTACACATTTTAGCCCACCTGAAGTGTCATACCAGTTTCAGAATGATGGCAGGAAGCATAGCCAAATAATCAATTAGAAAGTGCATCACACAGTTCATAACATTAATCTTCAAGACAATGCTTTCCCTTGTATTTCTGCGGAAATACACCGTTAAGTAAATGTAACATGGGCTTGCTTAGAGATTGTTTGTTATTAGGAAGACACCATGTGCACTAAAAATAGGTAATTTGAAAATCAGCTCCCCTAGTCATGTTAAGAGGTCTGTGATACACAGCATGCATAAAAGAAATTCCTTTCCCATACATCTCAAATCCACACAGGGGGGAAAAAAAAAAGCTGAATCTGCCCTTGTGCTCCTAAGGGGAAAGTCACTGAAAGACAGGTGAGACAACAGCTCTTCTCCATTATAGGTAAAGGTAAATTAATCTGGTTTAAGTAAAAAATTCATTACATTATCCAAACAGTATGTGTAGAATAAGTATGAAAAGATCACTTCTCCTTGTGGTATTATTTGGATTTTTTTTTCTGGTCTTTTTATACTATTTCCTTAGATAGTGTATCTATACATGTATTCTGCCCCAGGAGTTTACCACTGACAGCTCTGTTTCTGTACACACACATGGCCGTGTTCAACTTTCTGCACTGTTGTTATCGCCATGAAAGCCGAGTCTACATACTGTAAGCAGAGACGCTAGACAAGCCTGACGATCGCTAAACAGATTAGGAGACTCTTCAGTTCAGCAATATTCAAGAGACACTAGAGTAGGTGGCACAAGCTTTTATTACCGGCTGACTATCGCCCCCCAAACCTCATTACAGGTTTCCCCTGCAGATTGCTATCAGCCTCTCACAAATTATCCTCTGACACAGAGAGCTAAATGCCAAACCCTACAAACTTTTCCTATTCCCTAAAATTACTGCCTTGCAGATAGAAGGGTGCAATTTCCTCTCACACGTGTGGAGGAGGGATAGGAGGCTTTATAGCTTTTCAGGGACAGGGATGATGTAACCTAGAAACCTCTTGGGACAGCATGTGCTCGGTACAGGAGCCACTGCCTGCCCCCCCAACCCTGCATACACACACACATCACACTACAGCTCTGCTTGGCTTCGTTCCTAGAGACACCCATGTCCAGGCAAACAGTCTCTTCACCTCCCACCCTCCTCCCTTCCCCTCAGCATGTACTGGAAAACAAGTACTCTCCTCTTGCACACTCAAGGGACTTCCCTCCAATTATTTGCCGAGATAAGCTACAAGATTGATTTCCGTGTCTCCCTATGTGCCCAAGGCAACCTAGGGACAGGCATGGTGGAGAGGAGAAGATTCTAAGAGACCAGAAGCCGCATTTCTTCATCCTACTTCAATCCCCTCTCTCCCTGTCTCTTCCCTATGTGGATCACACGACCACTTAAATCCTCTAGTAAAAGTAATAAATGCAGCTATGCAGAAAAGTAATCCTGCCTCCTTATAAGGCCTTATCAGTCAGATATCCCTGGGATAGGAGAACAGGAGTAGAATAAAACAGGAAAACTGTTGACCAAAAAGTCATCTCTAAGTTTCATGTAACAAAGTCTAATCCCCACAACGGATCCCTTCCCAAGGGCATCATCAGCCCAGCTCTGTTACTTTCTTGACAAGGCTAAGAGACCAAAACAATAGCATGTTATCTGCAGTAGGAGTTGGCTATGGTCAAAGCAACAATTATCTTGTCCCCATTTCTCTAATGAGCTCCCACTGGAATTGAGGCAAGGTAACCTAAGGGAGGGACTGTCACTTCATAGGGTTGGTTTGTTTGTTTGTTTGTTTTTACCCAAGGTCTTTAGCCATTTCACTTATTCAACTTTGGGGTGCCGTTCTCGTTCATTTCTCTGTAAGGAAGATGAGACTCTCATTGTGTAACTATTGGAGAAAGAAAAAAAAAAAAAAACCAAACAAGCAGTAGCAATGCCTGCAGCTCTCTCCTCCAAGTCGAGTGCTGCCTGGCCACTAAGCACAACAGGAACTGTGTCGACCAGGGCACTCTATTAGCCTCTCCCAGTCTTCCCCCCCAGATTTAACTGCACCCTAAAATATTTAGAGGTTTAATTATTATTTGAATCGGAGGTTCTAGTGAAGCTGGGCTCCTCAGGAGGAGACTCTCTGCCACTGTTGCTAGCTCAGATTTCCTGGGACTTCAGGAGAGAGAACAACCTCCAATGGCACTTAAAGTTTCACAACTTACATTCATTACCAATAAGCACCAATTGCTTATCGTGCTTAATATTAAGCAGCTTCTTCAGTCTGGGGACACCGTTTCTCTATGATAGGGACAGAACCCCTATGAAATCTTGCATATAAAGTGTGTGCAAGCTTCTCCATGGAGATGTAGCTTTAATTATTTTTGAAGTGCTCGGAGCAGTTTGGATTGCAGCCGTGCAGAGGAAGCCCTGGGCAGCCCCAAGCCTCGACCCCGCAGGATGGGAGCTCAATTGGAGGATGTTTACATAGTAAGTCAAAAGGCACCGAGCTACCATGTGGGAAACTCCTCTGCTTTTCAGTCCAAGAAAATCACCTTGCCGGGCCCTCTGCTGAGGAGCACTTACAACGGCTTTTGGCACCGCTACTCCTAAAATCCTCTCGGAAAGGCGGAGATTACAGCGGGGACAGCCGGGACGCGCCCCGCTCCGTCCCTTCTCCCCAGGTAAGTGGCGAGCAGGACCGTGCCGGTGGCCACCCCGGCGCCACCGGGATGCTCAGGGGAGGACGCCGCATGCCCTCAGCCCAATGTGAAGGGCATCGCACCGCCCCGCTTACCAACCACATCCCCGACTCCCTGAGCCTGCGCGGGGGCTTACCTTCCGCACCCCGCCGAAGCCGTGCTCTGCAGCCACCCGCTCGGCCTCTGCCTGGCCCCCGCCGTGCAGCTCTACCAAGAAATGGTTGGTGTAGACGGTTCCTCGGGCCGGGGCGCCGAGGAAGAGCAGGAGAAGGAGGAGGGCACCCCGCAGCAGCGGCGGCCCCGCCGGCATGGCCCCGCGCTGCGCGCCCGCGGAGGCAGCCCGCCGCGCCGCGGGGACGGCGCCGGGCGCACGGGCGAGGCGGGGAGGGGAGGGGAGGGAAGCGCCCAAGAGCTGGGAGGGGAGGGAAAAAGAATTCAGTTTTTAAAAATGAAAGCGTTGGAGACAGGAGGAGAGCTAGGCGGTGGGGGGCTGCTCCGAGCTCCGTGTGTGTGTGTGTGAGAGAGAGAGGGAGAGCGTGTGGATGCGTGCTGCCAGCTCCGCATCCCCAGCCCCTCCTCGGCTCTAATTCAGCGGCGGCCGGAGGGAAAGCACCAGCCGGGAGGGGAGATTGCCGCGCTGCCAATCATGGGCGAGGAGGATCGCCTCTGCCCCCCCTGCCAGCACGCATGGCACACGCACACCCAAAGGCCCTGCCAACACCCCTAACACCTTCCCTACACCCCTCGCACACCTCTCTACATACTCTACCCACCAACGCACTTTTTGCAGTACCCCTTTCGGAGCACCTACCCACCCAAATTACACCCATAGACCACCCACCAGCCCCAGCTCAGCACCCACACCCTCAGCCCTTGACTTCTGGTAGCTCTCTCCAGCTCTTATTCTCCTGGGGCTGGGGGGAAACNAGGAAGAGCAGGAGAAGGAGGAGGGCACCCCGCAGCAGCGGCGGCCCCGCCGGCATGGCCCCGCGCTGCGCGCCCGCGGAGGCAGCCCGCCGCGCCGCGGGGACGGCGCCGGGCGCACGGGCGAGGCGGGGAGGGGAGGGGAGGGAAGCGCCCAAGAGCTGGGAGGGGAGGGAAAAAGAATTCAGTTTTTAAAAATGAAAGCGTTGGAGACAGGAGGAGAGCTAGGCGGTGGGGGGCTGCTCCGAGCTCCGTGTGTGTGTGTGTGTGAGAGAGAGAGGGAGAGCGTGTGGATGCGTGCTGCCAGCTCCGCATCCCCAGCCCCTCCTCGGCTCTAATTCAGCGGCGGCCGGAGGGAAAGCACCAGCCGGGAGGGGAGATTGCCGCGCTGCCAATCATGGGCGAGGAGGATCGCCTCTGCCCCCCCTGCCAGCACGCATGGCACACGCACACCCAAAGGCCCTGCCAACACCCCTAACACCTTCCCTACACCCCTCGCACACCTCTCTACATACTCTACCCACCAACGCACTTTTTGCAGTACCCCTTTCGGAGCACCTACCCACCCAAATTACACCCATAGACCACCCACCAGCCCCAGCTCAGCACCCACACCCTCAGCCCTTGACTTCTGGTAGCTCTCTCCAGCTCTTATTCTCCTGGGGCTGGGGGGAAACCTGGAGTGGTACCAGCCCCCCCCAGAGCAGGAGCCTATATGCAGGCACCTGTAGGGATAGGAGGGCTAAACACTTTGACAAACCTCACATGGCCATGCCCACCACTCAGCTTCTCTTTTGAGTCCAGCAAACACCAAGTGCCTGGGAGTGCTCCCTGCATGTCCCTCTCTAGCTTGCCCCCCATCCTGGCGAGTCACGGGGCAATCAGTGACATATCACATCCCTCTTTTTTGCAGAAAGCCAAGGCTTAGGGAAGTGGTCAGGCAGTCGTGGGACAAAGCCAGGGGAAAGCCTTTGACCGATGGCTGTCCCCTCTGCTCTGACCACTCATCTGCATTGCTGAGCCAGTCAGCAGTGCAGGGACATGCAGGGGTCTGGGCTCCCTGAGCAATTTCCAAACATGACTTTGCAGGGAGATCACTGGCAGGAAAACACTTAGGTATTCCCTGTGATGAGACAACCGAGGACAGGGAATGTTCACTACACTGGCAGGATTTCAGAGGTGGCAGCATGTAAGATGGTAATTCATTTCTGTCAAAAATAATCTGGCATCTCTAAAACTTTAGGTGGAAACAAATGGTATAGAATATGTAAGCTTACATCAAGGTATAGTTTAGCTTGCTTCTACGGATATGTTTGTTCATTTGTCATGTCATTTGTTAATCTTTTGATGAATCCCTGAATAGTCTCCTGGGAAAGACTCAGGGCACAGAAAGCAGGAAAAGTTGGTACTGCCCTTAAAATAAACAAAAAAGATAGATTTACTGTAATCTGTTCTACAAATGGTCAGATGGAGTACAGAACTTAAATCAATCTGGGAAAACAAAGGAAAGCAGCAAAGATCACAGGTAAGAGTCTTCTTCCATTATCCTAAAATGCTTTAGAAAATAACAGAAGAGCTCACCGCATGATGGTGCATCCAAATGAGCATTGGTTTGTCATGACAAATTATTGATTTCCTTCCTCTGGATAAAAGACAATCCCTATTCCAACAGAAGGGAAATGGTAACTTGAAGCCTGATCCAAAGCCCATTTGAGTCAACAGCAGTGCTATAAATGAATTACTTGAGGTTGAAAAAAAATCAAACTCTAGGGAAAGGTAAAACATTAGAAATGGCACAGTAGAGAAGGAACACATCTTTGCAGCCTCATTAAGACACTATGTCAATAGAATTCAGCTTTTAGATGCTTGTTCTAAGCACAGACAGTTATTAAAAACAACTTTATATGTTATTTCTTTAAGCCAAGTTGTTTGTTTTCATCAATACTCAGCCACACATCTCCTTACAATACCTTTCTCAGTATTAAAGCAGATCCTGCTGCATTTGTTTCCAGGTGACTTGAGGCCCGTGAGACTCTCAGGTCAGTACTGCGTGCTGGTGACTGCCTGACAGCTGACGGGCCCTACTGGTTACCATCCACAGCTGCTCTTTGGGATCAGAAACTAAAGGAATTTTAAAAAGGAGCAGGGGAAAAGGATTTTCTCTACTTTAAATTCCTGTCTATAAAAATATATATACTCCTTTCTTTTCCTAGAAGTCTTATCTTGCTTGACATGCTGCTTTCCATAAAATAAACAGTTTAGAAGTTTTAAGTTTAGAAGTTTAAGATCAGATTGGACCACTGGGATTTCTAACCTAGCCCTTAATATAAGCACATCTCTATTAATTCTTGCATCTGATCTGTGGCCTTTTTTTTTTTCTTCATGTACCAATCTTCAGTTAAAATCAAAGGTGTTCTATTACAGCTATTGTAGAATGTTCCAGTGGTTGCTCACGGTCATTTGGAAAAAGTTGTAACTCTGCCTGTCTTTAAAATACTGATTGGTCCTGCATTGACTTCTGTGCCTTGTTTTTATTATGGAATCCTAGAATCATTTTGGCTGCAAGATGCCTTTAAGATCTCCGAGTCCAGCCTTTGTCCCAGCTCTATCAACCACTAGACCATTTCCCTAAGTACAAATATGAATTTGTCCATGGAAATACCGAACTTTTATTGTACTTTTCCTCCTCATGTCGTGTAGCTTTAGGACTGTGATGATAAAGACATCTAGATAGCACACTCTGAGTCTATCTATGTAAGGCATATTTTCCATCCCTTCAACCATGCCCATTAAATCTTTTTACTCCTTAAATTGTGAACCATAATCGCTACAGATGTATTTTCAGCAAAGATCAGCCCAGTGCTAAACAGATATTACATCACATTTCTATTCTTACTGGGTACCCAGTGTTTCACCATCCAAAGATTTCATTCAGTCACCTTACCACTAAGGCTTCCTGATGTGCAGCAGAGTACCCATGCTGACTGGTACACCTCTCATCTCCCTCAAACTCTCTTCGGGACTGGCACTCTCTAGGACCAGTTATTATACCCAGCATGGCCAATGATCTTTGTTCCTAGATATATATTACACTATGGGGGAAAATAATAGAAGAATGGCTCAACTGACTTGCAACTGGGGCACAGAAAAATACATACGTCATTCTACTTGTTGTCTGTCCTCTTGTATTGGACAAGTAGAGTATCTGTGTTCATATAATATAGGCCTGTGATAGACACCCTACTGAACAATCTTTGGATTCCTGCCCTGCTGTGCAAAAGAGCAAAGCACAGTGGTAAACAATGCCTGCAGAAATGCCTGAAAAATAGGCACAAGTAACGGGTTAGGTGAATGTCTGGCACAGACTGAGCTCCATGGTGTTTGTGTCCCCACTTGTGTGCCTCTGGCCAGGTGCCACTTAGGGCAATTGGCAAAGTGAAAAAAATAACTTTACTGTTTGCATTTCATCGGTGGTTTTTGTGGCTGCTCCTGCAGCCTGCCTGTGCTGGCTCACATGTTTGGTGTAGTTGTCAAGATCCAGGAACAAGCAAAAAAGTTGGGAACTGGAGAAGTCACAGCATGACTCCCTGTGCTCCAGGATGGCCCAGTTCTGAGTGCTGGGCTCTCATGGCCAATTGCTTGGCTCGATGAGCACTGCTGGAAGCATGGTCTGAAACAGATGGCAGGCTGGTAGTTGCCACCCAGACACTTGAAACAGCTATGTACAGATTGCCATGGAAAGTGCCATTGGATTCTTCTTGAAAGTCATTAGGGAGACTGAGATGATTATTAGTTACCAGTCTTAGAGCTCTTGAAGTTGTTGCATTATGGAGTAAAACGAGAGAGTTTGAAAATGAAGTCAAGGATTTACAAGATACAAGGGTGATTATGAGAAGTTATTACTACTGAAGCAGAGCAATACCATGGGTTGCAAGATAATGTAAAATGGTTGGTAACATGTATGGTAATAAATGGGGTCCGGGGGCTGGAGTGAGCAAGCAGCTGTGTTATACTTAATTGATGGTTGGGGTTAAACCACACAGGTTTTTTTTGGTGCCCAACATGGGGCACAAAGGGTTCCAAGATAACAACATGTTTGATTGTAATGTGCTAGATGGAATTTATAGCTATTACTGCCATTGAGCTATTAATCAGCAAGCTTCTGTGCTTGCCATGGAGCTTACTTGCTTCATGATGTGCTAGAGTTTAGTGCTTGTTAGTGGCTGCTCTTTGCTTTTGCTGCTTGCTTGTGCTGCTTATCATCTTGCTCCGATGTGCCTGGGAACATTTTGATAACAGCAATGGCTCATGCTTTGATTATGGGATTCAATCCAGACAGGGTAGCAGTAACTAAAAGTATCCAAAAGCAGCTTTTGAGACGAGTGCCTGCCTCACTAAACCTCTTGGTTATACTAGCAGTCACAAATGTTACTGGTAATATAGGTGCCTTAGCAAAATATCTTGAGAGAAATTGGGGCTGTAACTTTGGGACCATATGTGCAGGTGGTAAATAAAGGAAAGCCAGAAAACCAGAAAGGAGTTACATCAGTGGTGACAAAGAAACAAATGTGGAATGATCTTGTACAAGCCTTTATGCCACGATTAAAAATAGATGGGTTCACAACACAGAAATGTTTTGCCAATAGCAAAACTCATCACTTACACAAAAAAGCTGACCACCTCTGGCCCCACTGCTAACCCTGTACCCACCCTCCATCAAGGCACTACCTGACAAATGCCAGAACAGCAGAAATGAAGGTTTGGACATCCCCCAGAATTGCCACCACTTTAGCTACTTATTATGAGAGGGAATAATGCCTTCATGTTCTTTTTAACTATAGAGTAGCAGTCTGGGGAGATTATACATGTGTTAGCTCTGCTGGATACTGGAGCTGGGGTTACTGTTTCACATAGTAATATTAATAATAAAGCAGCCACATCATAGATCTGTGGGCAGGGGAGGAAATCTGATCCTACCCTCAGAGCTAAGGTTATCTTCACAATTTACCTTAACAATAGGAAATGCCACTTCATTTACCCATACAGTGTTAATTGCCCCAGGTGAAGAATCTATCTTGGGTATTGATGTGTTGGCAGAATGAACAGTTGAAACTTTAAATGGTCACTTCTGCTGTGAGACTTCAGTCTATAGCTGTCTTGCGTGGATTTGTGAAGTGGAATGCTGTTGTGCAGCCTGTGCCTGCCAAGGTGGTAACAGTGAAACAGTATCACATTCCAGAATGGGGAGAAGGAAATTATTAAAATCATTCAGGCACTTCAACAAGTAGTAATCATTAAGAAAACCATGACTGCTTTTAATAATCCTACTTGGCCTGTTTGAAAACTAGACAGCACTTGGAGAATGACTGTAGATTGTGGAGAATTGGATGAAGTCCTCCTCTCACCTGCAGTTATCATACCAGACATGATTACTCTTATAGAAAAAAAAAGGAAACATTTACAACCCTGGAAGGCTGTAAAAATTAGGAAGACCTTCCTAATGCTTTTTTTTAAAAAAAGACATTGCATATTTATAAGGCATGTGCATATAATTGTACTAGTTGTATGCAGTTACATTTAAGAGCAAAATGGGATCACTGGGACCTGAATACCTTGCAGGTCACATACACAGGCCTCCTGCCCCTGTTAAGGGAGTGGTGATATATATGCACTGCTGTGCATAAGTGTCAGGACTGGCTTTTGCCAAATCCACCCAATATGCTATCAGCATGGCACAATGGAAGCATTAGAACAACTCATTCTCTCCCAAAATATTACTACAGGGGAAATGGAATTGTTCACACCGACAGATTGCTTGGTGGGACTGTGACCTGTTTAGCCTAGATGTGAAGATTCATATAACCACCCCTGAGAAAGCCATATGGTTCTGTAACCCAACTTCTGCTGTTATTTTACATCTTCTGTTGATATCAGATTTTCAGGTTCTTTTATTTCAGGTATCTTTGACAAATACCAACCTCTTATGTAGAAGAGATAGCATTGTAATGGTGTTATTGGTGTGTTGAAGTTCAATCTGGCAAAGCATAAGCCATGGCTGTTCGATTGGTGTGGGCAATTAACCCACGTTAGGTTATCAAACCCAGAATGATATTAGCTGAAGGAGCTGGAATAACAGTACATATATTTCTGGAAGGAGATGATACTCTTGTTTTTTCTCCTTCAGCACAGTTTGGCTTGTCATAGTTTGTAGTCTTATAATATAAGCAAATGCCCTGGATACGTTTTTTGTGACATCAACATGCAAATACTTGGATTCAGTTGGCCTCTAACTAACTCATCTACCTTTTGTATTGAGAGAGGATTAACAGCTGCAGATCTTTTGACAGCATATTTCATTGGCATGCCAACCCCGGTAGCTGTGTTACAGAATTATAGTATGCCAAGTGCTTTTGATATTAATGTTCTTCATTGCTATTTTTTCCAATACATAACTGTTGTCTGCCAAGGAACACTGCAAAATTGATTGGCAGTGAACTATCTCCTTCCTCCACACCATAAATGGTGCTGTGATTTTGAAGGCATGTGTTGCTTCAACGTAACTGATGAATCAGCCAGTGTAGAAGATGACATTCAACATCTTCAGGACTTAATGTATCAAATGAAACAATCTACTGGTGGTACCAGCACACCTCACCCACTCTATTGAGATACACATCATTTACTTCCATGCAGCTTTCCAAACAATCCAGATCACTCAGCATTCTCTCATATATAGTTTACAGCTTCCTTCTTTGGTAGCTTTATCAGTAATGAATTCACATTGATGTGCTGGATTTAGCAAGATCTTATAAATAACATTTATTCACCCCAAATCCTCTGAAACTTCTCCAGAGATAAGTCAACTTTAGCAATGATTCCCACTTTGTAATAATACATAAGAATCTAGAATAAATTTTTAGTCTGTTCCATTAAAACCATTGTGATTTTGTGTACAATTTATTCACTGACATGTCATGCGATTGCTTGTGTCTGAGATACCCTTGATATCACAGAATCACAGAATGGTAGGGGTTAGAAGGGACCTCTGTTTGTCAGCCTTGCTATGGATCATCTTATAACAGTTTATAAGAGCAAGCTTTAAACTGGTTTGTTTTGATACTGACCAGCATGGAGATGAGGAAAGCAAAGCAGAAGCCACAATAGATGAGTTCAGAGAGAGCACAGCTAGTATTGCTCCACTTTGAGCTGATTGCCAAATCAGCCATGATTCTCTTGTAGAGGATTTTCATGAAACCCATCTGGGCCATTTGAGCACAACAATGAAAGATGGATGTATGAGTTGTTGTAGCAAACTATGAAGCCAAGCTAAACCACTGTTTCTGTGGGGAAGTTCAAGCTTAAAAAGCTTGGATAGTTACCTTGGCTCCTGATCTGCTATATATGTTAAATGCTGTTAGCAAAGAGAGGGCAACAGTAGGTACCACTTTGCATCTAATATATGTGAACCCAGGAAGGTTGACAGCTACTAGGCACAGGAATTAAGATGAAATATTTTATGCCATCACTGTGTGGGACTACATGGATTGAAAGACACTTGAACACTGGAAATCCACAGTTTCTGGTAACTTAGACTTTAAGTTGCTGGCAGAATCCTCTCAACCCACATTTACAACTATACAACTGTTTTAATGTCAAGTGTTAGAGTGAACAAGAAGTATGTACTAATTTAGCAACTTGAGAGTGCAAATAGTAGAGTATAAGAATTTGTTTTCAGCATGTATTGACTGCAGGCCAGCAGGGCCAAGCAAAGAGGTTGGGAGAAGGAATAACTTCCTCGTCAAGTGGTTTCAGTTTTCTTTTCAGTTATTACCTCCAGATGTAGGGAACAAGAGTGGGGTTGGTAAGCAGCTTGGCATCTGAGAGGCAGAAGGTGAAAACTGTTGATATAAACAGGGAAAGCAATCGCCCAGGCTTACTCAATGAGCTTACAATCCCAAATGGACAAAGACGTGTAAAATATATGTAACAAAATACATTTAACTCTGCATTTAAATGTGCTTAAGTTTAAGCCCATACTGAAAACCTCATGGGTTTCACTGGGACTACTGCATGTACTTGTCTGCTAAATGGGAATATGATTATCCATGTGCTGCAGTCATTTCCTGAATCTGACTCTTGGCCACTGCTTAATATCCACATAGATAAATGCTCAGCTTAGGCAGCCATGGCAGACAGGTACTAAAAGTAATGAAAATATGTGGTTCATTTATTTGAAAAGGATATGCTTGTCACATTTACCAGGCTTGTTTGGGTTTTGTGTTGCTGAGTTCTTTACTGAAGACTGAGTCTGTCTGGAAGAGAGGTCTGTGCAAATGATATTAGAGAAACTAGAATTGCTCAGAGTCAGTTTGTAGCAGATGGTCTCAGTGACATTTTAGAAGATAACAATGGGTGAAAGAAAGCTCCTATGCAAGAACTGGAAATATTAGTGTAAAAAAAAACCCAAACCAAACCAAACCCCAACAACAGAAACAGACTTAACAAAAAAGGGGAAAAGAAAGTCAGGACAAACAGACATCTGTGAACCATGGAAATGACTGAGCCAATTGCGACCTGTTCTATGTGCACCTGCTTCAGCAGAGAGGTTGAACTAGATGATCTCTACAGGTCCCTTCCAACCCTACCATTCTGTGATTCTGTGACATGGAAATGGCTGGATAGGTAGAATTAGGCACAGAGGTCATCCATCAGAAGAAACTGAAGATGGAACATCAAAAGACCTAACAAGATGGTCTCCTAGAAATCCACTCACTAACAAATCTATTAGCTTCAGAAAGCTCCCAACTGTGTCCCAAATGAAGTACAGAAAGGTGGGGAAGAGAGGACAATTTGTTCTACTTTCTGAGCCCTTGTAATTTTTCATCTGTAGTGGCGGTATCTGGGCCAGGTTTTGGTAGTGGGTCAAGGTTCATTTCCTTCAGGATCTCTATATGGCTACCTTTAGCTTTTTGTCACATTCAGCTGTCTCATTCCCAGGCCCCGCCTAAAAACCTTTTGCCTTTTAACCAGTGACCTCCTCACACTGCTACTACAGAGGCACTGGAGCTGGGATGCCGGCACAGGACAAAAACTGCCACAAAGCCCAGAGAATGCTGCGGGCTGTCTCCTGCAGATATTGGCTCGGCCATCAGGAGGATCAGAGTGTGCTATATCCTGGCATGGTGGCACTGATTGCAGTTGCCACCACCCACCAGCCCAACCTTCTGTCATCAATCATGCCACAAAGAGCTGTTCATGCTAGAGGCCACAGCTGGCAGAGAGGACACAGGTTAGTAATGGGAAAGGCATAGGGAGAAATGAAAACTTGAATTTTTCCCTAGACCTCACATGCACCTTGTACAATGATTACTAACTGTTCACACAATGAAACCTCAGCCCAGTGTGAGGTTCAGAAGTGCTGTGCTGTAGACAACAGCAATAAACAGCCTTTTGAAAAGAAAAATTGAGGATTTTCTAAAAGGCAGGCCATACAAAGCCTACTGAAATTCAGTGGGAGATGGATGACAAAGTCTATCTGTTCTTTGAAATTCTCCCCTGGCAGAAATAATTTTGCCTTGGTTTTTGGCATGAAAACAAACACATCTATTCCTACACCTTCTTTTCTGTAGTGCTGTCCTTTTCCAAATCATTATGAAGTGTATATACCCATATTGTCACACCAGCATCTGGCTCCCCAAATGTACATTGCTGTTTTGCCTAAACATTTGCTTTGGCAGGTTCTTTTAGTCATATCCCATTCAGGTTACTCTCAGGAGCCATCCCTTTGAACAATGGTGATACTTTGCATGAGGAAGTTAAGCAGCAGGATCATCAACATTTTGACGGGCATCACAAGACAAAAATAAGCTTAGTGGGAAACATATCAATTTGATCTTCTTATGGAAATGCAAAATTCAGAACAGTCCAAATAACTTTTGCTATTAAAGGATCACAATAATGCACTACAGATATTGAATAACTGTTTGCATTACCAGGAAATTAAAGAAATACAAGAAACAGAAAAAAAATGAACATTGGAAAAATGAAAGAAAAATCTATTTGCAATGCAACAGTCATAGATCTTATCAAATCATACCATTGTATCTTTGTGTAGACTCCTCTGTGATTTGCTGAAATGTAGGACAAGGTACACCCTATATTCAACTGGTATAAAACATTAAGCACTGAATAAAGGATATTTTTAAAAATAAGGAATAGAGAGTTACTTTACTCAAGCTGATGTGGGGGGGGGGGGAATAATTCACTGTTAGGCATCAAAAGATAAAAAATGTCAGATTCAGATCCACTCCCTCCTGCTAAGTAGCAGTCTCAACATTCAGACACTAACTGCCATTAACTGGTATAAGACAGGAAAAAAGTGGTGAGCAGAGAAAGCTCTTCCTGCTGCTCTCAGTGGGATATGACCCATATCTACAATTCAAGCTGGCACTCAGCAAAAGCTCTAACTGTGCCTCAAGGCATTTTTCATGTCCAAGTTTAATGCTAACAAGTGGTATTGCCAAAGAGTATGTTAAAGGAATAAGAATCTTAAAGCCTGTAAATTTAAAGTTGAGTTATTTCAGGAGATTGCTTTTTATCACTAGGTGGCATTGCTCTAAATCTTTCAGTGCCTCTCTTCTGAGTTCTTTACTGTATGGGTAATATTCTAACAGCTGGTGAAACACATGGGTTTCACTGAGGTGGGCCAGCGATGCTGCTCGAAATATGTGTACAACACTTCAGTGAATCTGTACAGTGAGAGATTTTTATTCTAACTTTGGCCTCAACTCTTCTATTTACTACTATAGAAATAAACCCAGTCCCTAACCAGATGTTCAATTACTCCAACCGCAAGTCTCAGCCTACTCAGAAGCACTTATAAAACAACTTCAGCTCCCCTCTGATGTCTCCCCCCCTCCACAATTCACCTTCACAAATCTTTTCACTAGGGACAGCACAGTTGGTTATTGCTCATGTTCCTGTGTTGTACAACAGCTGTAAAGCCAGGGCTTTCTGCCAATTCGCTGCACCACTTAGGTTGACTCATTGGGCCATGGAATTTGAAAAAACATATTTTAAAGTTATTTTCAATTTTTTTTTTAACTTGAACCGTTGAATTGCCTTTGAAAGCTGTTAATGAAAAGTCTGACAGCATGAAATAGAGGAGTGAAAAAGCATGAACATTTATATTATCCCTAAACTTGAATAAAGTTTTCAACAGCATAGAAGTGATATAAGAACTCAAACCTCCACTTTTGAAACAGCCTTAGCAGAATGTGTGTCTAATTCTATTTCAGAAACTCATTCTGACTTCAGGAACTAAATCCTCTGTTTGTTTCTAAGGCTTATGACCAATTGGGCACTGGTATCATATCCCAAAGAGGGTTTAAATCTTCAAGGAGGTGAATTTTAGCCACATCCAGAAATACAATCCTGAAGTCCCCTAGCCTGTAAAAAGCTAAAGTACAAACATGGCAAAGAAAAACCTGCTTATGCACTTTATATTCAGGAGTTACTGGGTAAGATTTCTAATAAGGTCTTGGAAAAGGGCCTAGAGCCTAGAACTCCTCACTCTTAACTCCAGGCATCAGCTACAAATTCTGATCCTTCCACATCTACATTTAAGGCATGGCAAGTGAGGACACTGAGCCACTCGCATAAGAAATCCTTGCATGTTTACTGTTTTAACAGCTACAGCCTCAGTTCTGTTACCAGATCTTTTTCTTCCTAAGACAAAGCCTTTAATAAAATGTTCTCTATGGCCTGGATAGCACTATGTGCCTTACTGATTTGACAAGTTGATTTGTATTTGCCTCTGTTTCAATAAATCAACTTCATTAAGTCAGCAGGAATGACCCTTCCCATTTGTCTGAACTCAGCTCAGCACCAAGAGGTCAGAACAGCTCTATGACCAACAGTGCTCCTGTTCAACAGATGGTTTTCCTAGGAATTAGATGATTTGTAAGAGTTGCAGCCATTAATTTTAGCAGAAATACATGGCTATTCCAGATCCTTTTAAAGAATTTCAGGGCAAATATAAGTTGCTTTTCCGTAGCAGAAACCAAGTCAGTCAAAAGAACAAATATTTTCACTTTCAATGCTACACAGTTGATTTCCAAAAGTCTAAGATTTTTTAGAAAACAACCTTTTTCTCTTTTTTAATCCCTCTTTTTTTAATCACTCCTTTTATGTGCTCTCACTCAGATAAACTTACACGTGATCATCTTTCAGCTCTGAGGAGTGAGACAGTCTTGCAGAAGCAGGTCAAGGACCATTTCCCCACTCTCTAAGCCCATACAGTCTGCTGTTTCATTCACTGGGTTCTCCAACAGTTGCTTCAAGACTTCGTAACTGGGCATGTGTAACTACTCAATCAGATTGATAACACTTACTCATCCTTGCAAAGCACTTGAGCTCTAGAAATGAAAGCAGCTTAGCACTAATGACAACTATTGTTTTTAGCCTACAAAGGCCTTGAATACACACTGGGGGAAAACTAAGGGAAAAGTTTTAGCAGTTTAACTCAATCAGTTTAGAAACAGTTTAGGTAAAAATCAGTGAACGTTCCTTATGTTATCTCTCAAGAAGATGTCTATAAACCAGTTTCTGAAGCATTGAGTGGGAGCAGGAAGAGCTGTGTGCAGTGCTCTCAGCCCAGTGCATATCAGTACAGTGCTGGTATGCTGCATGCCTGAGAGATACCACTGATGTCCTGAGACAATGGCTTCCTTCTTCTCTCCCTTCTTTCCTTAAATAAATTCCCTGGCAGGTACAGCCAGAAAACAGCCTCTCCTTTATGAAGGATTGCTTTTTCTCTTTCAACCAACCCAGCAAATGGCAGCCACTGCTTAACATCTCACTTGCACTCCATCTACTTTGCAAGCACCATTTTCTTCCTGAAATAGCCCAGTGCATATGGATCAGTATCATTCATTTGTATGTACTTTGAAAATCACACATTGAATTACTGAGGTTAACAAGTGCCTATCACAGCCTGACACTGCTGCATAGACATGGGCTGAGTATACACATTATGTCACTGAGGAATAACTAAGTAGCCTGTTAATAATCTTTAAAATTAAGAGTAATTGACTTAAATATATTAGTCATCTTAATAAAACTACCCACATATACATGACAGATTATGATGCTGACAATAGGATTTAAAAAGGAAAACCTGTGTGATGCTAGCACGTCCTCAAAGGGAAGTGAGTTCTGTGGTTCAAATATATGAATTCAGAGACTGAATTCCCTCTCAGGTCTGCCACTCACTTCCACAGTTTCACTTACCTACGAAATGGTGGCATTTATTTAAATTAGGCATATTTACAAGCATTCAGTATTGGAATATTTGCATGGAAGACTATGAGGAAATGCAAAACCCCAACATTTACTCCTTCCAGAAGCAACCGACTGGAGTCTACAGGGACCTTAACTTTTTTTCAGAGAAACAAGCTTTTACTTCTCAAGAACAGAACATTGTTAGAGTAATTTATCCCCCGTCCTCCCCAGCTGCCTGTTTAAGGTCTGGCATTTATCTGCTCAGGAAGCGATTCCATTCATTTCTGTAGCATCCCTCATGAGAGTCTCAACCGGGCAGAGATCTGAAATGAAAGGTCACCAGGAAAACAAACCAGGAGTGGACTGTGAGCTGGCACTCATGACAGCAGGAGAGAAGGATGGCTTTGTGGCAACAGGCACATGGGCTAATTGCAGTTTTCCTGACCTCTGATGCTTTGGCTAAGATTTCAGATCTGAATTTCTTTTATTGAATGTGCAAAGTAAAGCCAAGGGAATATTAAAAGGGAGAATACCTTCTGGAAAGAAGATATAACTAATATCTTAAGAACTACTCACGCATATCCAATGGATATTGTGTCTTAAAGTCATTATTTGCTGCAAGGTTAAAGTGAAAGAGCACCTGAGATTGAAATATTTATTAGCTTTCTGCTGATGGTCATTGGTAATTATTCATTACCCAACATTTCTGATAAAAGCAGGGCTCTGTTTAGTCAACTATTCGATGAGCTGCACTGGGAATATTTGGAAAAATATGAACCATTCTGGTCAATTAGATTCAAGAAAGACTGAAACTGCTGCAGGTATTTTAAAGTCAATGAGGACAGTTGAGGGAACTAAGAGCGTGCCCAAAGGCTGCAAAGTCCAGCTGGGTTTTTTCAACCCATCAAAGTAACAGAAAGATAAAGCTGCTCTGAAAATCACTATTGCAGAATCACAAAAAATTCATCTACGAGATGTCCTGAAAAGGAAGGGACACTAAAGACCAGGTGCTGTATCGTTAGAAGAACGAGTGGGTATTAATAATCCGTACTGATGCATGATTACACTGAAAATTAAAAGATTAAGCATTAAAAGAAAAGTATCAAAGAAGTGATGTCTTATAGCTGGAAAACAGGTTTTAAGATACAGCTTGCTAAGCTTATGGAAAAGGCTGTGATGTGGTGCATTCTGTAAAATGAGGATGGAATTGCTAATGTGGTGGAACACTCCCAGTTCTTTGGACCAATGTTTCTTTTAAAATAAAAGTGAAAAGATAAGGTTCATATAAGGCACCTTTTTCTCAAGAAACATACACATGGAATAAGGGGGAATGCAGCACATTTTCAGCCCAGTGACATTACAGTATGCCTTTAAGCCTCTGCAAACAAATCCAACTGGTGAACAGTTGTTGATTTATCATGCAGTTCCCTGGAGCCACAGTAAGGTTCAATCCGCCTATTCAATTCACCATACCAGTTCCTGAGAGGTGACTGGAATTATATTTAATCTTTGTTGTAATACGAACACATTGAGGTATGAGATGTGCAATGCTTCCATCCCTTAAAATGAACCAAATCACCTCATTCCAGGAAAAGGAAAGATGTTGCTTCAGTTTCATCAGACAACATGGCTCCTCCTGAGGTCAACACAAATTTCCCCAGTGCAATAGAGGCAGAATAGATTGCAATTCTGTACTGTTTTTATTTGGTAGTAAACATCTTTAAAGCAGACTGTGCCCTGAAGTGTGCATTCACACAAACCTGGTGTTCCCCAGCTGGACTATTTATGTGAACAGAATTTGGCACTATCTGTCTTAGATGTAAAGGTGCAAATTTACTACTCAAAGCCTGTGTTACTTCTGTAATACTTATTTGCTTCTGGCTTCCAAAAGTTGCTATAAAACAGAAAGAAACTACAGGTTCTTTGTTAAATGACAGAAAAGTGACAGTCCTCCCAGCTGCAGAGCTGTGAAAAGCCAATGGCTGCTAGATATTTTCTTGCTGTATTTTTACAGGAAGAAATCAGTGTGAGTGTGTACAATCTGAGGGCACTTCCTCAAAGATGGCAGTTGGAAGTAGCTTTGTTGGAAAAACAACAGAAAAATCCTCAGAATAGAGCTTCTCCTCTAAGAGAAGCTCTCTATCTTACAACCTCTCCCCAAGAGTCAGTTCCACAAGGCTTGATCATTCCTGAGGTATCTGCAACTATCTCTTTGGAAATACTGTGCCATGCTAAGGGATAACAACCAAAACCTCAAGTGTCTGTTCCTAGAAAGATTTGCATCCAGTGAGCTGGAGGCTTTAATCTGTTAATATTTTAAATTGTTTCTCAAGATTATAGGGATCACCCAGCTCTAGCTACTTCTGCCTGACATGCTCTCCTCTGCTTGTATTTTAAGAGCTTCTAGAACATGTTTCAGAAGCAGCTGTCTGAAACTACGAAAGAGAGCACTTAGACATATCTAAAGATGCTAGTGACACAGTATTCTTTGGTTCTTCCTTGGACTGAGATAGCATCACTGACATTTTTATTTAAGGACATTATTAAAGGAAATATAAGATTGCTTGCTATTTTAGCAACATAACTAACACAATGACAAAATTCAGCCACATACCTCATAAAAAAAACTCATCAAATTTGCTAAATGCTGTAAAAATTACAGAGGGAGTTTCTGTTCTTATCAGTTTGTTCATCTCAATTATGAAAATAGCTATGGTTTCAAGTACTTCCTAGTATTGAGGAGCCAAATGCAGCTTGTCCTTCAAGAGCACCAAAGATGTCAGTGAAAACAGAAATTCTTTCTATGTTCTGAAATAATTTTGTGCTAATATAGTCTAACCAATAATTTAAACTTAAAAAACAGAGCACATGCTTCTGCAGAGATGGAATGGGTGCAGAGTGGGCAGGCAAAGCCTTTTTACCTTGAAACACAGTATGTTCTCTTTTTAAAGGGATCTTTCAGTCTTACATTTACTTATTTGCTTTTCACCTCTGGCATTTTTAAATGAAGAGCAGGCTTTAAAAACCACTGTGAGTCTTAATGTTAATCATCAAGAAAGGCATCCTAGGCATGGGATAGCACACTGACTGTAAGTGTTCACATCTGGGCTCAAGGTCTCAAAACACAGGCTAAATTTACTACTGATTTGGGCTCCAGGCTTCCTAGCACTGGTCACCCCAAATGCTACGTCGCACTTGAAAATGCAACAAACACTCAGAGCTCTTAAAAACATTTCTCAGAAGAGGTCTCAGAAGTAAAGAAGGCTGACTCCAGAGCTAAAGATAGCTGACTCCGCAGCTCAAGGTACTGTCCAAGACATTATGCTTGGTGAGAGCTAGGACCATTGGTGGCTTCCCACAGAGTGAGAAATGACAGCGTTGTACTGTAGGTCACTTCATGACACCTACTATCATTAAGGCACCATTTATGTGAGAATCATTAATGGCATAAGGAATGCTAGAAAAGAAAGTTAAAAGCATTGAGCAAAGGAAAAAAAGGTGAACAATTTAGGTAGCAGCCTTTAATCTTTTATGCCATACAATTTGAGTCCTTGCACCCAGCAGGAGGTATTTGACCTTTTCTTCTTCAGAGATTAGCACTTACAGGTATTGATTTAAACT
This sequence comes from Urocolius indicus, assembly GCA_013401255.1. Classification (NCBI taxonomy): domain Eukaryota; kingdom Metazoa; phylum Chordata; class Aves; order Coliiformes; family Coliidae; genus Urocolius; species Urocolius indicus. The sequence continues at coordinate 278,946 of WBNH01000008.1, read as the reverse complement.
AAGATTTATACCATGACTGTCAATTTTATGAAAGGCACAATAAGAGAGATTAGCAAGAAATTGCTAGGCACACCATCCTTAATCAGCTACAAACTGTTTTCATCCTAAAATCTGCAGGTTTGTCGGCAAAAGCAAAATATACATAACTAAGTGGGGTAGCAGGAAAAGGGTATTCATCCCGACAGAATAAAAATAGCTACAAAGAAAGGGTAATATCGGAGAGCTTGTTATTTTTCATCTGGACCAGATTCACAATTTATGCCACCTCTTTTAAAATCTTTAGATTAGAATTAAAGTTGCTTCTCAAACACCAAGTTCTCCTCATGCTGTTCACTGGATGTGGGTTCCACCTGAGCATGTCAGAAGGCTGCCGGGCCAACTTCTAATTACCCAAGTCCCTTGATGGACCCAGTCTCAAGTAATGTGCATCCCTTTTTCAACCCAGGAGTCTTACTTGGGAAGAAGTAGGTTTAATAAACACAAGGGATAAGGAAAAATCCTCACCCAGTTCTGTGTGAATGAGACCTGAAGACTAAATATATCTTTAAGAAGGATTTTCTTTAGCACAAACAGAAGGAAAAGCCTTGCTCCATTTGTTTCAGTAGGACTTCAGCATTTATTTTGTTCTCAGTGCATTTTCCCAGGTGCCTTTCAGTGTGTCTTGTCCTAATCTGTTCTGAAAATTCCATTTTTGCCTGCTTGGCAGTTATGGAAGCATATGCTACAGGCAGGTGTATTTCTACTACAAAGGATAAAAATGGTAGGGAAAAAAACCCTACATTTTCTGCCTCTCTTCTAGTTATGTAGTCTCTAAATTAAAAGCAGGAAAATGGGCACCTCTTTCACTGTTACAGTCTGCTTGAAAATTGGTTTCCTGTTTAGCCTGCACCGTGAGACTTACATTATTCTATTTTACAAGTTACAAAGCACCAGAGGTTCTTGTCTCTGACTGAAATCAATTAATATTTTAAATAATTATATCTTTCTTGATAAAGTTTAGTCTGCATAGCCCTTTATCAATGGTGCCTTGAAATAATAGAGCTGTTAGGTTCAGGCAACTTCCTGGCTGGAATCAACCTAAGTAAAGCACAACGTGCCCTATGAGGTACAATTAATCTCCTAAATGGTAAAAACTTTTGCTTTTTCTTTTCTGTTGTGTCAACAACTAAAGAAAATTTCACAGCAGCTCCCCATCATTCATACTGATTTTTGAGGTATTGACTCAAAGATGTCTGAAAGCACATCTGCTATGAAAAGCAAGCCATGGAGCCAAAAATCTGGGAGAGCTGTCCATGCTGTGTAGGAATCAGCACAGTTTTAGACCCGCTATCTCAACTAGACCTGCTGTTGCATTTCTGCAGTGTCAAGAGGACTCTCAAAGCCATTCCTGCATTTATGTAAGAAGCCAGCTTTGGATTTAGATTTCCTCTTATAATGTGGGCAAAGGTTACAGAGGCCAGGCTAGGCTACTTCTGTCACAGGAACTGAACAACAAGAGAAAATAGGAAGGGCTAGGACAGACACATGAGGTCATATTGTTCTGTTCCAGAGGGAACTGGAAAGGTGGGATGCAGTCACAGTTATCTTCTACCCCAAACAGCAATTTTGCACCTGGGAGCAGGAGCAACCAGCTTGACTCCGGCTTAAAAATAAGTAGAGAGAACATTTTGCTGGTTTTTATCTGCAACCTACAGTCTGAAAATTGTTCTTCCTCATTTGCACCTGTCCACTGGGAAGCTCTCAAAGGAGCACTGTCAAAATGCAACAAACCTCCATGGCCCCAATGGGACCAATTTATGATGGCTGAGGATCTGACCCAGACTGCTGCTCTCACTTCTCTGCTACTCAATCTGTATTCAAAATGTTTTGCTATCAAATAGTAATACTATTCTCAGTGCTAAGGTTGGGCTAAGGAATGGCGATACATTAATAATTCTCCAAGTAATGAGCTCAACAACTTTCAGCTGTCAGTCACAGCTTCTCTGAAACTATCCTGGTAATAATAAATGTTTCCAGGTATGTTGGTGCTGCACTAAAAACAGTACCCAGCAAATGTGAGACTCACCTCTCTGTATATGCAATGGGCCTAATGTAATTGTCATGATCCTATCAAAAAGTCAGAAAATAATTTTAGTTCTTGTATTAACATCTATTTTTTTTTAGAAAGGATACACAACCAGCTCGGGGAGATCTCAATAAATATTTTTTAACATGAAATTAAAGTATAACTCAACATCATTATCAAAGTAGAAAAATTAAGACTGTTGTGCACAAGGAAAAGAAAAATCTTCTGTAAGAAGGAAAAATTATTCTTTTAAGTTTCCTTTAGTAGGGCTGTACTTTTAGTTAGATCACATGTAAGTTACTAGACTGACCCTGGAAAAGAGGATAACATAGCAAACCATCCAGATCACATAACCACCCTCCATAAGTTTAATCTACAGAGAGATTAGGTAAACTCTAATTCTTATATGAAAATTGTTTCAATCCAGCTGTTGATTCCTGCATTACCAAGCCTCTCCCTGCAGCATCTCCCTGATCTCCTCCTACTACGAAATAGTTTAAAGAATTCACTCTGTTTCAGTCCATAGAAAGTTTGCTCATATTAGAATTACGCTCAGCCTTGTGATGGAGTAGAGATCAATATAATCAAGGAAAAAAAATTGTTCCAGGTTTTTTTCTCCCTCATAAATATTTATCCAATTACCAATATCTGGTATGTCTTTATACTCTGACTTAAATCTAAGTTTGGATGTCACAGAAATCTAACTTGCATAAATAATATTTCACAAAGAATTAATGACAGATTTGTTCTCCTTGAGCAACTGTCTTCCTCCTGAAGGACAGTCTCCTTTTATAGGGTTGCTTTCCTTGATTTTGCTTTCCAAGTAAACAACCTCACTTGACACCTTATTCATCATCCAGTAATGGTGGAGAATGCAAACGTGCTTGAGCTCCTGATTTGCTGCTCTTTTCGTCAGATGGCATAAAGAGACTGAAGGCAACAGCTTTTCAAGGGCCACATGCAAGTGAAATTGTTAGCCCTTGGTGATTTACAGTAAGTTAGAAATCATCCTTAATTTTGCGTTACCCACTGACATAACAGATGCCTGACACCTATGATCAGCAGCTACACCACATTTTTACTCTCTTGACAGCACCACTGATTTAGAAATAAAAATCAAAAGCCCCAAGCCATGAAAATACAGAGTCTAACTAGGGAGGGAAGAAGCTCAACTCCAGTTTTGCTTACAGCTGGCCAGAAGTATAAAAAAAGAAAAAGTTCTTCACAAAATTGGAAGATCAATGAAGTTCAATCTTGGAGGGTTCTCCCTTTATAAATACTAGCATGCAATGAATGGAATAATGCAATGAATGGAATAATGCAATGAAATAATTCCCACAGAGTCTATAGCCCATGAAACAGAAAAACAATGGAAAGCATCCTGAACAACTACAAGGAATAAACAGAAGGATCCCAGGAAGAGCTGCTCCTTGAGGCTTAGGAAGTCTCCACTCTCTAATAGGCAATTAGTAATATTGGCATCAATGAATTCTCCCTGAGTAGAAAAGATCAAATCTTTTTGATCCTTGGCCTTAGGTGAAATCTCTTCCAGAACTGGCAGCTCTTACCTGAAATCAGAGAGGCTGAAAGAGCAACTCTGTCCTGGAGCTGAACATCTAGAAAGTAGCGTCTTTCAACCCCTTTGTACCCCAGCTGCTGGACCATCTTTAAAGAGAGAGAATTTACATGTCAGTGTTGGACTCAACCAAAACTTGTTAAACTTTACATACAGGGACATATTTCTCTTTACTTGGGAAAGAAATACAAACAATATTTTTCTTGTGCCCTGTTTCTGACTTCAGGAAGATGCTGAGCAGTGCCATTTCCACATGCTTCCTGAAGAATTCTACTGCTTTTTTTTTCCTATTTCTAGTCTGAAATGTCCTTAGGTTAGAGTAAGACTGCTTGAGTTTTCCATTTTAGACACATTCATCCCAGGAGTGGATGACTGTACTTCAGTGTTTACGTTTCAATTACTGGCCTCCAACATCAACTCTGCAAGCTCTCTGCTGTTCAATGAAAACATACTTGTTTTCCTGTGGACATGCACAACAACTTTTTGTTAATACATCACCAGAGCAGAGAAGCCATTTAATGAAATATAATTTTGTTGTGCTGCTTGGATTACAGTTCCTGGCTGGGAAAACTAAAAAGTACTCTGTCACAGGAATGGATTTGTTATATGTAATCGAATGTCTTACTCTTTTTCCAAGTCATCAAACCTCTGCATAACTTCAAAACACCTGAATCAAGCATGAAAGGCTAACAAGAAGATCAAAACAAAAAGCTGAATGCCATCTCACACTGCCTCATATAAGATTAAAGGGAATTAGAAAATAAGTGGAAAAGCCCTTGAGTCAGTCACATTGGTATTGGTTTGGAATGAGTATCTAGGGAGCTGCTGAAACTGCTAGCACTTGGGAATCTTGTGCAGTTTCAGCCTGTGTACCTCAGACAGCCCAAGAAGGGAGACGGATGATGAGCAGAAAGTCAGTCAGACCTGAAATTTATGACATCTGGGATATCTCAAGGGAGCTGATTCCAGCAAAGAAGGTCTTTGGCAGAACACAGGGCTGGGATTCAGGACAGTGGGATTTTACGCCCATCTCTGTCCATGCAGAGGAAAAGACACTTTATCACCCTGTTTCCTTTCCTATCCTTTTGTCTACTCTATGAACTTAGATCAAAGCACCCTGATCCTGAGCAAGACTGAAAAGTGCAGCGTGCTATTAATAAGCATTATGTTAACAAAATTACATTTATTTGGGAGGCCACTTTAGACATTCTGTCAGAGATGTCATTCCTGCCACGCATCACAATAATAGCCATTCCACAGGTGGTCTTCCTTTTTGCTATGTTGGCCAAAGCAGACCTGACTGAGGGCAGATTTGAGGCATTAATGGTCAAAGCCCATTCCACATGTTGGAGCCTTCTTTTATTTAAAACAGAGGAGACAGTCACCTATAAAATACCCATTAAAGCACATTCAATCTAAATGAAAGATTCTATTGCTGTAGCAGCTATCCAATTCAAACATCATATTTGGTCTATTCCAAACAAAAAAGGGTCTCTTCAAACAATATTATGAGACATTTCTAAAGCAGAAGGGCTGAGTAAATCTCCAAGTGGGTTTTCCACTTAGGAAGTTCTTCCCCAAATAAGGCTTACATAAGAACAGAAAATCCTCCTGTAAACTAGGATTTTTCACTTCTTCTTCAGTACAGGCAGAAATGACTCAAGGTGAAGGAATGAAGCAAAGCTCCTCAAGCTGTCTGTTGAGGTAGGTCCAAAGCAGGCAAGCAGCAATCTACAGTCCCTCGGGTGAGTGCAAAACAGATTTAGAAATACTTCCTCTCTCTCCTCAAGTTCCCCAAGGGGAAAGAGCTCAGCAAAGCCTTTTATTTAATAAAGACCTTTATCCAAGAAATAGTACACTGTCCAAGCCCATACCTCACATAAATAACATTGTGTCCTAATACTGATAAACTAAGATAAACATTTTGCTTGATTTGTCTTACACAGCCATTGCAAATTTTTGGAATATGGTAAATCACTAAGTAAAGGCCCCTGTTATGTAGATGCCAGTTTAATATGTTAATCACAGGAATGTGTCTGTACTACACCATCAGAGCAACTGCACTTTTTACGTGGCAAAGCCATGGGAACTTTTTGTGTGGTACTGCAGAAAACAGAGGGAAGGTTCAACTCTGCCTAGCTCCCCTTGATTTGTAAATAGTTTTTGTTCAACAAGATAAAGTTATTTACATTTTATGTTTTTGTGTGGGGAGGAATTAATTTTCAATGGAATTAGGGAACTTGTGCAAAGATTAACTGAGAAGGGAAATTCAGTGGGTTAATCTAGTTTCCAGCTCCTTGTCTGATATCATGGTTTTATTCTCAAGCCCCTCCATGCCAGCATCATCCCCACACTTGACATGTCCTATCAGCTTTTCATGTATTTCATTTTACATCTTTTCACAAAAGATACCTCTTATTTAAATCTGTCTCACTTCTCGACATGATACAAAAAGGCAAGACAATACATTTTAGATGAAAGTAAATGCCCACATTATTGCATTTGGTTCAGTAGCTATTCATTAATCTATTAAAAAAAGTAAGGCATACTAAAAGATTTGGGCTAAAAAATTTGTGAGTTTATATTAAATAGTTTACCCAGATTATTAACAATCTTGTAAGAGTTATAGAAAACTGACTTTCAGAATCAAAATTTATTCTCTCTCTTTCAGCTCTAAGCTTGGATATATTATGAGTGCAAGCCATATTAAATTTAAAGCTAACCTGATATAGGCTTAACTGTCCGTGTCTAAGGGCAAAGAATTCTGTGACATTTGGAAATGGCAGCTAGTTACACACCATGTATTTTTCAGAAGCATCCATTTTAAAGCAATATCATTACATGAATGAGCAATAATCACTGCTTGGAGAGCTTTGCCTAGTCTGGTTTTGTTTGTTTTTTTTTTTCTTGGCAAATGCCTGTATAGCATGCATTTATGAACCTAAGTATAATTGTGCTGCTATTTTCATAGGAAAACTGTCATTGTATAAACAACCAGCACAGGGCCTCATGGCACTTACTTACCTTCCAAAAGACAATTGCTTTCATGGAGCAAATACCAGCAGTTGCATTAATAAATAACCTGTAGACTGTGCTGGACAAATAATAGGAAAAAAAATGGATCTCTGTGTGAGAAACCTGAGATGAAAAGACACTAATCTCTGAAGCTCATCTTCAGAACATGAAATAATATACCCAACCAATGAAAATCTAAACTAAAGATCTTATTATAGTTGCACATACAGACAACATTTGTTTTAGGAGACAAATGTAAATGCACTCAAAAGCACTACAAGATGAATCTCACCTTGTACTTTCCAGAATCTGATATTTAGCCCAAAATCTTTTAAAAGATCACCCAAATTTCATACATCAGCTGGAGAGTTATCAGCAGAGGAAAAAAAATATACTAGAAATGTACTGAAATCCAACAAAAATGCAATATTCCCAACTATAGATACCTTTCATTAGCAATACAAAAACTATTTTCAAAGTATCCTGCAGAAAAAGAAGTTTCTGCCTTGAGAAACTTGCTGTACTTTCTTGAAGTTTTAAGCTCTGAAAACAGAATACCTCAGAAGATTAATAAGTTATTATCTTGAGATATCTTGAGCTAATTAAGATGCTTAACAGTGACCTTGCTTCTCATTCAGTGTGAACTCATCTGTTCTGGTGATGGTTCACTTTAGCCCATTGGTAACATGTTAGCCATCAGTCCTACTTATTTATTTCTAATTAAAAAAAACAACAAAATGTTGATCTGTCACAAAACAAGTTGACATAAAAGTTTTCATGAAAATAAACATACCTATCCTTTTGTCTGCTAAATGAATCATCAGTGATGCTTTCTCCACATACAGCATAAGATTTTAGCTATTATTCTAAGTAAATGAATTCAGGACAAAAATAGAAACAGTCATTAAAAGATAATGTGACTGGATAATTCTTGTTTCCAGTTCTGTCTACATACAGAAGTTTAAGGTCTTCATGATATTCCCAATCAAACTGAATTAAATGCTTTCCAAGTATAATTTTGTGCTATATAAGCTTCTCATTAAAGACTGGGAAAGGAGAGGTGGGGGGGCAGGGGGAGAGAAAGCCTCATTTACTCTGAACTAAAATAGTCCTGATAGTGCAGCCAGAGTGTTTGTACTCTCACATTCCTTGTTTTTACAAATGAAAGAGAATAGTAATCACGATTCAGTAAATTTATCTGAAATCTCTAAAGCAGAAGTTAAAATAACAAGGCATCAGGCTGGCTTTGCAGAAGTCTCTCATGCCCCAAGCACAGCAGCAATACATGTAGTTCAAGGTGTCAAGGTGCAGAAAGTGACCCTCTTACCTACAATAGCTGCCTAATGAGATTGTTTTGACAACAGCACTTAAGAATTATAAATAATGATCACCTTTAGGAAGATTTTTCTTACATGTTTCCACTTAGCCCCAACCTGATTGCAGTGGTTTTGCAAACCCTGATGATCTCAAACATTGCTCAGTACAAACAGGTTGTTCATTTCCCAATTAAGGAAGCCCCACACACAGTTACTCTGAGACTCCTTTCCATTCCTTTGTTGCCATAGTGAGGCTACCAAGACTCTGTGAAAGTACTCAGCATGTCAGTTTTCACACTGCTACAGAGAGTCCCATGGCTATTCACATGGAGCGAGTTCTTCAAAGCCATGGGTGGGTCGTGCCATGAAGGGTTTTGCATGCAGAGTTCCTTGAATGATCATACCATGGCTGTAGAGGAAAATGCATAACCTACCCTTACAGGCAGGACTGTCCTGAGCTGCAAGACAGTTTTCACAGAATAACTTGAGGTCACAATGTGAGAGAAGGAACCACAAGAGACTTTTAATTCCCCATTATAAAATAACTGAGACCCAGCATAACTGAGATCAGCTTCCCCTGATTCTCATAACCAGAGCAAATCACCTGCACATGTTCTCTGTGGGGAAAATGTGCTTCTTTAATCATGGCTATATCAAGAAAGAAGGAAGGCAGAGCAGAGCAGCTGATAGAACAGTAAATCAGGACTTTGAGCAAGAAAGAACACTTGATCTTCTTCTAATTAGCTGTAATACAAGAGTAACACAACATTATCAACTTCTTCCAATCCTCTGTGCCATATCTAAAGTGGTTATGGCTGCGATTCTGTCTCAGGATTTTCCAGTTCTCTATTTTAAATGTCACAGCTGAGTCAAGAGCCAGTGTCAAGAGAACGGATATGCAGTCACCTATAGAAGAGTTGGCACTGACAGATACTCTCTGCCCGTTCCCTCATCAAAATCATTTGTCATCTCACCATTTAGCCCTCAGGGATAACATGACCTAGAAAACTGTCAGTTTCTTAGCTAAATATTTTTTTAACAAAATGCTCTGCTCAGCTTTGACTAACTCCAGACCATGATGTAATGGTGACAGATTTGGTAGGTGGTGGGCAATGTCCTATTTGTTGAGGTCTTTGTTAAACACAGACTGTTGTCCACAACTTTAGTGGCTGCTCTTAAGATGATTTCAAGTTTGCTGCTTTGAAACATTTGCCAGTCCACAAATGGGGAAAATGGGAAAGGAAATGACTCTTCATCAGAAATAGAGTCAGATGAATAGTGGCAGGTTACATGCCAATCAACTCATCTTTGTTTAAGCAAGACATCGTAAGGAACAAGAGCCAAAGGGCTGATGGCTAAACAAAATACGTGTATACTGATACACAGATGGCTCCAAGTCAGTCTGTCTCTTCTCTTTCCATTTCACTTGATTTGTTTGGTCCAGGCAGGGAAGCATGCATAAACTATGTGGATTTTGGAGAACAATAATATAAGTGCGATGCCAATGCTCTAGTTCAACTAGACAGACAGGTAGGTGTGGGTCAACAGACTGAGCAGAGATGTTCAAAGCACTCTCCTCCTTACCACCTTTCTCCTCTAATATTTGCTAATCTGTGCATATACTGCTAAGTTATGGTGTCCAAATCACCTCACACTAATTCACCTCTAAGAACAATACTGGCTAGAGAAGAACTTCAGAAAAATGCCTGAAAAATGATGGCAGAGAGATGGGCTTTTCATCCTTTACGTGGTGCTGTGTGGCTCAGTGCTCTCAGGCCATATGGACCAACATCAAACAGTTATGATCCCCACTTGTGCTTGCCATTGCCACATTTTGTTGCTGCTTTTCTGCATACAGAAGCACTTGCAAGCAGGATCCCATGCTATAAAACAAAAGGCCCACTTCAGAGCTGACCACCTACACCTCAGTCAGCTGTGACATGATCTACATATTTGCTCTATACAGTAACAGTATGCTCAACTTCTAAGCAGACCAGCCATGTTTAATTCAGCAGGATTTAAAAATCTCAGTTGCTACAACATAGACCAAAAAAAAAATCACAAAAAGACAGGAAACCAGTTTATGGAAGTGAGGTTGTACTGTTCATGCTGAAATGTGGGGTAGATTTGGCATGGTTAGTGGAGCATCAGTGTTTAGACCAGCCAAAGGTCTGATCAAACTTTTGTGACTGTTCCTTGGCCTTAATGGAATTCCTCAGAGCTACACTGGGCTGGTGGTGCCTGAGGCTGGCTGTCTCTCACGTTTGCTCTTAGGGCCATAAGAGCATGTCCGCATAACCACACTAATGATAATGTCGTCTGTGATAATAGCATGATTAAACAGGTGCAGACACAGTAGTTTCCTGGCAAACTGACTCCTCCTCCTTCATGAAAGCAAAGCATTTGCTTCAGCCATTATCTTCAATAAGGATATTTATCATGTGCTTCTCACGTGTTTTTTAATTCTCTTGACATTTAAAAATAAAAGTACATTTGGCCTTACTAACTATCCCCCCACTGTTAGTATCTAACACACTGCTCTGCTGACCGAGCACATGACCTTCTGCTCCTCTGAAATTAAATGAAGGCTCAGAGATTTTGTTACCAAGACAACTCCTTTTGATGTTTGTGCAAAGTTACATGCTTTGGAGAGAACCTGCAAAGCTGCTGAACCCCACAGGAAAGACACCTGTGTCTCGCTCTTTCAGGCTGATGTTCAAAGGACCACATCCAATACAGGTTGAAGCCCTAACAAAGTCCTGAAACATTTGGAGTGTATCAATCTGACTGTCTAAAATAAGAGGAGCTCTGTTGCATGGAAGTAGCACCAGCTTGCATATTGCTAGAAAGGACGAGAAATCTTTGCTAAACACTATGCTTTCAACACAAAAAATATTTCTGCAGTCTAAATGAGAGTACAACCTGCAGAAACATAAAAGAGCCTTACAAGAGAGCAATAAAGCCGAAGAAGCAAGTATCTCTTGGATGTGTCTGTACCAGAGGTCCCAAAGGGAGAAGAGGTTTATTGAACACAGTTCCAGAGGGTAATGGACATGTTAATGTGAGCATCTTTTAATTTTCCATGGAACAAGCGAACATGAATAAATTACTCTGAAATGACAGAGTGCTCAGGATCTAACAAAGCACTGCCAAAAAAAGAAAAAAATCCTAACTAAATACAACCCATGTTAAGCAATGCTGAAAACTCCAGGGCATGGCAAAGAGAATGAGCCTCTCAAGTAAGGGTCAGAAAGCAGCTACATCAAACATTGCTGTAGGTAAGAGAAGTCATGAAAATGCAAAGATGATGAGATGGCCATTTCTAGTGTTTTAGTCTTGCATGGACTCCATGGGCTAACATAAAACATGAAGCCGGCAGGATGTTTCAATCACCAGGAAAAGAGACCATTGTGTGACTGTTCTTTAATCCTGTTACTATTATTCTTACAAGGGACCATATACATTCCAGTTTATAATTACTGCAACTAGAATTTACCAATATTTCCCACGATACGATGCTGTTTTCATTTGTTTACAACTTTGTCAAACTATGACAATTGCAAAAGAAGATTAATTTTGCCATTTTAGATTTGCCTTAATAACTGCATTTTTGAAGATAAGGATGGGTTTGGATTTAATCAGAGAATAAAGGCATGGAGTATAAAATCAGCAAATTGAAAGTGTAAGGGGAAAGATCATTTTCACATTAATTCAAAGCTTTATTCCCAATTCTACAGCAGGACTTCTGTGTAATTCTGCATGGAGGAGAGGACCAGGCTTGCATATATTCCCAAGGTGAAATGGGGTAATAAATTCTTCCTTACAAGTCTTTGTCTGCTTATATCTAAGTTAAATATTTTTTGGCTTCTCTATTTGTGAAGGTGTGAATCCCTACAGCTGACAAGGGTGAAACAAGCAGTGATTTGGGAAGGGCCACGTCAGCCATATAGTTTCATAATGAACACTGAGGTCCTGTTCCTGCTCAAGACAACAAAACTGCTCCCTGTTGAACAGTGCATCATAAAAAAACTTTCTGTGATTTATAGTCTTGACAATCCTGCAACCAGCAAAAAAATCCATGCAAACTCACTGAAATTTGTTAGCAGGAAGGTCACAAGCTACCAAAGCCAGTTTGAGTGCTGGGAATGATTGTTATTACATCTCCTAGTTATGGTAGATGCAAAATAGCACATCTCTGACAAGCAACAAACAGCACAGAGGTAGGCCAGAATGTACACAACGTGCTCCTTTATCTTCTCAGTAACACGACACATTGTCCTACACTCTTTGAAATACAGAGTTAATCTCTAGCATGACTGTTTCCAAACTGAGGAAGACAATGCTCTGAATAAATTCTTGCTTAGCAAATACAATCTTGACTGAAAAATATCAGTAAGAAAGTAGATAAACAAAGCAAATATCTGCATCTCTGTGAACTAACTGTATCAAGACCTAAATTCAGGTAAGTACATAAATGTATCTTTACAGAAAATAATGTATAGTTCCTTATTAGAGGTTTCTGACTTGAAGGGCGTCTAGAAACAAACAGAACTGAGTCATCCCAAGTTACTGGGAAGCTTGTTGTTTTGGTTTTTAATTAGTAGCACATTCTTGCTTTAGAGTCATTCAAGGTCTAGGTAAGAAAGATCTTTAATTATAAATTGTCAAGCAAAATTAAACTGAATTGAGCCTAACCATCCTCTGCTGCTGTTAGCAACCTTCAGTCATGCTTTCTTTTGGTTTTCATGTTGCTTCTTCCCCTTAAAGGAACAAAGGCAGCATCTCTTGCCACCAAGGGAAAATGTTCAGTAAATGTAGTTGCCTCCAGCCTAAACAAATCCTGATATAAGTTCACCCAGCAGTACACAAAGACCATCATCACTGCTCCTAGTGGATGGTTAATTGGGTTCTCTGTCTTATTATACTCTGTTACAGTAGCTACTGTAATCAAATGGCTATGGTCAAAGAATACATCAATGACCTGCTGTATGCAATTTTTCTTGAGACATGCTCTTGATTTTCACCATCAGCGACCATTCCCTAGTGATAAATACACAGAATTTTATCATCTATCAGACAGCACCTGAAGGAGAGACCTGACTCACTTTCCCATCTGCCTTTTTTTATTAATTTATTTAAACCAGAGCATATATCTCAGAGGAAGGAAAGCAGAACTGGCAGAGGAAAAGATGATGCAAAATTAAACAGCAACGCTTGCATAATGGATGGCGCGACTTGCTAGAAATTTTTAATTGCTTTTTACCATTTGGTGCAAGTATTTTCAGATACACAACCATCCTCCACAACAGAGCACAGATCCCTCTGCTACCACAAGAGCACTCTCCTTCCCAAAAGCAGGCATATTTACTGTGTCAAAGCTAATTAGCAAAAAGAAACACAATATTTAAAGCATGGATGCAAGCCCTAAGTTTAGATACTGCCTGTTCCTTGGTACTACTGAAAGACCACCAGTTTTGAGCCCTTTATAACCACACGTGAAACTCCAGCATTAGGAAAGGGGCATGAAAGGGTATTTGAGACATTTGAGAGTCTTACATTTCTTGTGCTTGAACTCAAAATGACTTGGCAGCATGCTAAAAACAAACAAACAAGATGTTTTCTCCCCCATACAATGCTTAGTTTAATTCTAGAGCTCTCCACAACAGAATGTTGTGGAAGCCAAATTATAAATAGGTTGAAGAAGAAATTAGACTCATTCATCATTGATAGATATTAATCAGGACAGCTTAGCCACAGTCGCCTAGCATGGAAAACAGTACTCAGCAGATTACTAAGAGCTAAAAAAAATATCTGTGGAAAGATATTTTAGGCACATGTTTTTTTCACTTACTGTTTTCCCAAGTTTCTCCACAAGTAGCTACTGGTTGAGACTATTTATGAGGCTGGATCGACTTCTGATCTGGAATAGCAAAAATAACGACTCTAAGAAAAAGTGCTAAGAACTTGATAATAATTCCTGTTTTGTTTGGTTTCCAAACTTTGAACAGAGAACCTGTACTGTAATTCAATTAACATGAATATTTCAGTTTGCACTGAAAATACTTCGCTATTTTACGACTGAATCACAATAAAATATTGTCATTGAAGTCAGCCCATCCTTTGTAAGAGTGTTCCTTGATGCAATGAAAAACAAAATTAAAGACAAAGACAGATGAGGCACAAAAGAAAATATCTATCAAATTCATATGCAGTGAAGAAACACTGCAAGGTTTGCACTGAAGCATTAACCCCAAAACTTTCACCAGGAAATATGTGAGTGCTTTCCATTTACCTCTCAGAAGAGCCATGCACTTTTGCAGTGGTCATTTGAGATTTGCCTTTTGCCAGCTATCTTACTTTAAGCTAAGGAACTACAGTTTAGGAAGAAATCTTCCCTTTTATGTTGCATTTCTTGTGCTGCACTTACGAAAGTGTCATCAGATTACAAAGAGGGAAAAATCTCATTCGATCTGGTTTTGAATTAGGGTTCTGGGTTAATTTAGACATCCCTTCTCAAAAATCATATATGATAATTACAATCTTGCAAGAATTTTACAACGAGGTATGAAAGAAAGATGTAGGCTTACCTCTGGGATGGGAAATGTACACAGAATATAAAAGAAATATGTAAGAATCAAGTCAGCTGCTTCAAAGGAGGAAAAAGGTTAAAAACATACTTTCTCTAAGTAGAAATTCATTATCAAAGAATTAAGACAACACATTTACAGTTGCTACAAGTACAAATATAGTTATATATTTCCTTTTACAAGTCACCATAAAATTACTCAAAACTCCCTAATTTAATCCAATTGAGGACTAAGACTTTAACAAAAAATATTTGCATTTACAACTTCTGGGACAAAAAAAAGACTAAGTCAGTTATTACTAGTTTGAAGTTGAAAAGATACTTAAAGAATATGCAATTGTGCACCAGAACACACTTGAAACATCTGGTAGAGGCCAGGCTTTTCACAAGCGGCCTTGGTGAACATCTTCAAAGCACATAATCCTTTGGCAAATAGAGAAGGATCTGTAAGTCAGTCATGTTTATGAACAAAGATGAAGGAAGCAGCAAGAAAACAATCTAAGAGTATCTCCTCAAGAAATTAACATGAATAAGTTCCAAGAAAGTAAAATAAAATAGTAAAAGTAAAATAATGCAAGGGCAAAGAAATCAAATGCTAGATAATCAAGCATGACCTATGTTCCTGAGTCAAGGTGGAACAAAAATATCTGCCATTAACTGGTTTCCCTTTCTCCGTTGACATGTTCCTTGTAGATGAATGTCGCTGAAGTTGGCTGACTCAAAAATCATCAGGGAAAAAGTAGGACAGACTACAATATCTACATGCACTCACAATCACTGTGTAACTGCAAATGCCAAATGCCTTGGGAAGCCAAACAAGACTTCAGAAAATTGTTTAAAAAAACAACTGAAGGCAGCATCTGAACTGACACATGATAAGAGCAGAGCAGAGAGAGTCATAAAGAAGGGAAACTTTAATGATTAAGGCTGATTATCGAGAAAAGCAAAGTGCATTTATGCAAAGCAAGTCAAGACAATGAAATGCAAAGCTAGGTGAGTGTCCAAGCAATGACAAAGGAGCAGGAAATGCCCAAGAAACTGTCACCAGAGTGGAACCCATGAAAAGTGAAGGAAGTAATCTACTCTGAAGCCTCTGTATCCCAAACATCCTGCACATTATGGACAGTCAAAATACTCCAGCTGAGAGGGACTGAGGACTGATGTACTAAACACTTGTCTGTTGAAATCAGATGAAACCAGAAAATTTTGTTGGTTTGTTTTTTTTTTTAATCATAATGACCTGCATATTCCTGTCCCTGACAGGAACCCATAAAATAATGGATGACAGAGGTCAGAACAACAGCTAAGTTGCAGAAGCAGTTATTGCCATCTCCTTACAGTAAAGCAAACCCTATATTTCAACTCAGAATGTGGCATTGCAATAGTAACAGGTATCAAACAAAAGAATTCCAGGAGAACTTTAAATACAGTTATACGGGTAGAGTGGGAGGTTGTACAAAAATCTTTAGCTCAAGAGAA
The DNA here is from genome assembly GCA_013401255.1 of Urocolius indicus. Lineage (NCBI taxonomy): Eukaryota > Metazoa > Chordata > Aves > Coliiformes > Coliidae > Urocolius > Urocolius indicus. The sequence goes on along the minus strand of WBNH01000008.1, from coordinate 262,909 downwards.
ATCTTGAAATCTATCCAAGGCATCACAAGTAATGCATATGCAGATTTCCATCACTTAAAACAAGAACTATGACAATAATTGAGGGAAAGGAATGGTTTTGAAACCTGAGATATTTGAAAAATCCGGCAACAGAGAAGAAAAAGAGAAATAAAGATAAAAATCAGGAAAAAACCCACTAAAATTTAGTGGCAAATTAAGTAAATGTTGGAAAAAGAAGTGTCGTCCTATAGAGATCAGGATTAGAAACTAAAGGTGGCACTTAATAATGGCAGAGCTGATTTTAAACACTCGAAAATATACTAACACCCTGTCTGGTCTGGTTTTTTTTCTAAACTGTCTCTCCTTACAATGAAATAAAATATTTGCACAGGTTTGGGAGACTATACAGCACTCTGTAAACAACCTACTGATAGCTACAGTATAAGGAAATTCTAAGAAAATGTCAGGATAAGGAATTGGTTGTATCTCTTGAAATGCCCCCTGGGGAAGTACAGACCTCTAAGTACTGAGGATGATTTTATATTCCAATTTCTTGTTTCAGAGTATCAAAGCTGAAAATCACACTGTTCCCTGCTTAGATCACGTAGCTGGCTCAGAACAAGATAAATTTCCTACTGATACTATGTTTAAGGAAATTGCTCATCGCGTGTTCCCTCTGGCTGGATGCCAAAAGGAAATTAAAGATACATTGGCCGGCTCAGCTGCTATGCAGTAAAAGCATCTGAAAAATACAGCTCCTGATCTTCATCATGTCAGGGTAACCTCTCTGCAAATGAAAGCTAATAAGGTTTGGATTGAAAGGAGTAGTGATCAAGTTTCTAAGGTCTGGGACAGACTCTCAAGCTGTAAGAGCCAAGATAGAGTACTTGCTGAGGATCAGGACTCCCAAAACTGTCAGATCTACTACAGTCCTTCCTACCAACTAATTTGTAAGAGGGAAGGAAAATGCTGCACCTCAGTAAGGAAGATTTTGTCAGCCCTCAGAACAACGTTTTCTAACTAGTACAAAGTCAGAGGTTTTTGACTGCTGATTTCATCTTGGCAGGGAGAGGAAATGAGCTGAAAAGGAATCAGCTTCTTTTTTTTTTCCTTCCATAAATTTAATCCTTCTTTAAAAAATCTCTCCAAAGTACATATGACTGGACAATCTGTACACAGCTTGAAACAAAAATAACACCTTAAACCAGCCAGCTGTTGAGAAAGCAGCACAGGCAACAAACCACTAAATTATGCAACCGCTTAGAACAAGGACACCTGGCTCCAAGGGCTTTCACCTCACTGCATTCCTCTGAGGCCAAGCTTTCCCAGTCACACAGATATTCAGTGACATCCCTCTCCTTTGAGATTGTGAACACTGTCCCAAATCCTGAATAACATTCGAAGATCAGAGTAATCCTATTGACTCCTTGACATCTCACATAGTCTCAATGACAAAAAGCAAAATCCGTAATTGAGCCCATTTTCTGTTGTCTACTGTCTACACCACTCCATCCTTCCCATCATTGCACTACTGACAGCCACAGAGTTGCATCTTTCTTCTCAATATTCCTAAAAACAACAGCAGAACTCCTTTGGAGAAAAGGGAAACAGTCCCACAAAACTATTTGGGCTCCCTTGGACTTAGCCAGACTTACCTTTCTTCGAATGTTACAGTCATGTGAATTTCTCCTTTAAGTCTTAATTTAGCCAGTGTCCAGTAGAAAGTATGATTTTCAGCACTGGCCCTCATGATTACAGCATATCTAAAAGATATTTTTAAGGCTCTATTCACTACAATACAGAAGTCTACCAGATATTTACTCAATGGAAGTTTAGGAAACTAAGTAGGTGTTAAACATCTAAGTATTATTATATATACATTCACTCATATGGACACTCACAAAATGTCTCCCCAAGCATATAAATATATAACAACTATGTGTGTGTGAGTAAGTCTATGTAATATATAAAGAGCAGGTTGGTTTTTACAAGTTACCTCAATGCTAAATGCATTGCAATGCACTGTCATATAGTGACACTCGTGTTGGATCTGCCACTTGCTGGGAACATACCACTGAGCTGACAGCAGGGTGAGGAAGCACAAGCTCTTTTTTTTAGACAAGAAGGAAGAGAAGAGCATCTTTTCCAAACTTGCAGGGACTGACTGGAATTTTTTGCTAAAAAACCTCTTTTGCCTAGTCCAAAAAAATGTCATTTTCAGCACAAGTTATGACTACTGCAAGCATTGTCAGGGCTTGCTAATAATAACCTCAGTGAGAATGAGTCTCAGATGCAGAGGGAAATGTATAAATATTCTCCAGTTACAGATTTGAAACAGCCATTTGAAGAGTGAGTGCTTTTGTGTTCCATTTAGTTCAATAAAGATGGAAGTATCTCCAAAAGCTGTATCTCCTGTTTAAATCCCAGCCAAAATCCTGATTCTGCTATCTATAACAAAACACATTTCAAAGAAAACACAGTATGTTAATCAGATCAATAAGATATAAGTGATATATAAGGAAGGTGCATATTGAGCATGAATGAATGCTTGGTTGATGTTATATGGTGAGTATAATAAACTATGCAGTAAGAAAGATCAGTTAGAAAACAATCAGAAGTGTAGAAGACATGACTTATGACTGAAGATGAAATTGATGTTCAGTCTAAAGAGGAACTACCTGAAAAAGTACAAGATGTAAAAGCATTAAAAAATACCCCAAAAAAGCATTGCAAGGAGAGAAAGAAACAAAGAACTTGGAAGAGCATTCCACTGAAAGTTATTAAGTAGAGAAGCCACAACAGGGTCAGAAAACTCTATGATCCAAAATGGATCTGGCTATACTTTAATAAGTATGCTTATCATGTATGCTTATCATGGTTGCACTCCTCGGGCATCTTGCTGTCACTGCTCATCAATGCAGACTATGGTGTTAGACAGACCTTTTCTCTGGACCACAAGAGCAACTCTTGCAATCCTATGTGTTCTCCACACCAATGGTAAGTAGAAGACAGAACAATTAGGCTTAAATCTACACAAAGTAAAACTCAGGTTAGATATGAAGAAAGAGAGAACCAAATGTCTGTCTGCTGCTAAGGGCAGTGACTCTTCTGACTGCTCATAGAAAAGGTAGTATCTCCATCACAGGAAGTTTTTCAAACAAAACTCTTGTCAGGGATGATACAAATCCTGCCTTTGGAGAAAAGAATGGACTGGATGACCGTCATGCCTTCTCATTCTATGAGGATTTAATATTAAATGGTTGCTAGCTAATATCCTCCCTGTGTTAAAGATTTCTGGACTGTTTTCAGAGACCTGAGCTAGCAAGAAAACATCTGGTTGGAACCCACCTATCATGCTGTAATATTATTTTCTTAGGTAGATTGCTAATTAAAAAAAGGTGGGGAAGACAGCCCATCTACCTGAGGCTGCAGCTGGGACAGTTATTGAGCACTAAGGAAAGTACATCTGCCAATAGACTCCACAAACCTTTATATGCTGAAAATATCTTGCAAACTGGTTGCTAGGTGCTCTGCTCCTTGACATTTACATGCTTGAACAAAAACACATCTGCTGTTTAGCAAAACGTCATAATAAATGCCATTTTTAAGCATTGTCTGCTGCAGTTCTGATTAGCTTGTAAGCAAAACATAAGCATCATTTTAGTTCTTAGAGGGAAGTCCTGTTATGTGACAGCCAAATACGGGCTGTCTCTTTAAAATGCTGGGGACGGGTGCAGCCACTTGTAGAAAGCAAATTAAAAAAAAAATATCTCTATTTTACTGACAGTAATATCTCAGTTTAAAAGCTTAATTAAAACAAATGGCTTTGTAGGCATTTTCCTATTAATTCATCACCTCTCAATAACACAAGCTAGAAAGAAAGTGAGCAGGTTCGTGCAATCCATTACATAATCTAAAAAAGAAAGGTGAGGATATCTTTTAGTAGACATTAGCCTGGACCTCAAAAAAGAATAAATCTACACTTGAGCTCCAGCTCTGGCAGACAATAGCATCTATATTAGTATCTTATTCTCCCTGTATGGATTTTATAGGTGTTTGAGAAGAACAATGCTATTTGTCTAGTTTAGTTGTTGCAGGCACCGCATTCAACTTTGGTGAATGTTCTGGGCAACTGCTATGTCAGTATGAAGGCAAACAGGGACACAAATACAACTGGGTGGCTTTTCAGAGGGAATCCAATGGTTTGCTGGACCAATAAAAATTATAACGGAATGCTACAAAACAATTTCCTCCTGACAGCTCTTTACATCAACTTTGAATGGTTGAAGATATTATTTGTTGAGCATGCCAGGAACTCACTGTTACAATGGTCTGCAGCAAGGGCAGTATGAGATGAGCACTCACTGCAGCATCACTCCAGGGAGGAGTTGGACTGAGAACAGGTAGTCTACATCCCACCAACTTCTGCTGTGAGAAGGGCAAATGGAAAAGCAGGTCCTTATTTTATCCCTGCTGCTATTATACAAAGAAATCAATGGAGAGCAAAGGCTTTCAACCTCTAAGCACAAGACAAAGTGACAATGATCAAAAGCCTTTACTGGGCTGGCTGTTCAGTGACAAGGCACAAGGGAAAGAGTTAGAGCAGTATGACACTGGCTCCCAAGGGATGTACATCAGCATTGCAAGAGACTGACAGCCTCCAAATGACAGTAAAGAAATGAGCAGCAATTATACAACATTACAGGAGTTTGGGGTACCTCACATATCCACATCTTCTGCAGTAACGTTCTGGCAATAGTACACTTGGAGTAGTTTGCAACCTTCAGCTATTACTTCACAAAAAATAAGAGAGAGGAAAAAGTCTTAGCTGATCTGTCTCCTGGGACAGCAAGGTGAGCCTAGGCAGCACATCACAGATCAATGTGACAAACTCCCAAAAGCAGTTAAACCAATGCATCCCGTGTATCTAGTTTGGCTTGACTTCAATAACCAGAACTCTTCTGCAGCTCTGAGTGCATTAAACTACTCATTAGCTGATTACATCTGAATTTAGCAACATTGAAGAAACTCAGCACAAGGGCCAGTTTTGTCATGGTACATAGGCTAGGGAAGCTGAGGAATTGTACTACACACTGAAATGTATGAATCTACATCTGGCCACAACATTGCATGGAGTGTAAGCCTGGAAAATTTAGAAGGTAAAAATGGTCTTGAGTAAAATATGAACTTGGGTTAAAAGGGAAGGAGGAAAAAAATGTCTTTATATGTAAATAAGGGATTCTGGGAGACAGAGATGGTTACAGTTAATATAAAACTGATCTAAATATAAAAGAACATAAAAACTCCTCCTCTGCATGTTCAGTCAATTGCATCTTTGAAAAAGATAAATATGCTGAAGGATTCCCCATCATTTGAGATAGAAAGATCTCCATTCTTGTATTTGCAATCAGGCACACCGCCAGTTATTGTTACAAGTGATGTATTTGCCCTTATGGCTCAATCTGTTGAAACGATTCTAACGGTCATAATAACGACAGCTTTTCTGTCATAGGAGAAAGGCTGATACTGTGAGACAAAAATATCAGTATACATCTGACAACACACTTTTATAAACAATACAGATAATACTAGGAGGCATTAAAATTCCCTAACTGCGCTAATTAGAGCTACAAACAGTTAGCAGGGCAGGCCTGTTTCACAGCATCTGATGTTTATGTATGTTTTGGGGGCTATTTTTAAAAAGCTGAAGGCAGAGTAAGGCTCTTTCAGGAGCATTTCAGTGTGATGTTTCACACAAAGCTTAAGTGATTAGTGCTGGGGGTAATTTGTGTTGAGGTGTTTATCACCTTTGTGCTAGTATTTTTTACTACAGTTTTTCTATTAATTCAGCAGTTTGATATCCATCTGATACACTGAAGGCTGATACAATGGAAAAGCAGAGACAACACGATAAATGAAGACCATCTCAGAGTGTGGGCATTTGACAGCTATGTTAAAACAAGTTGAACTAAGCATACAAAAAAATAAGTTAAGGTTCTACAAGTTATTCAAGGTCATCTATTTAGTGAATGGGAGGAATGGAAACCTGAGATTCAGTATCCTACCTCTGCCAAGTTTTCTTCTTACAGCTTTCAAATATCATATAATTTAGACAATTATATAAGTGCAGATTGATAGTTTTCTCTCTACAGTAGTAGACTAAGACTCTAGTTCGTGTTTAAATATTAAGAAATACGCATCCTACTTGGAAGGAGGAGAATCTCATGTAATTTTTGCTGGAGTGATCTCAAACATTGCCTTGTTTATGGGGAAAGGATATGAGCTAGTATGAGATAAAGAACAGCCTAAAAATTAGGATTACAACTTGAGAGAATGATATTGTTATAAATTGTACAATACCCTTCCATGAATCAAGTAATGAATCAAGATCCAGTTGTAAGCACTCTTCAGAGTTAATGGTAACCATATTAATCAACATGTTTTAATTCTTTGTAAAAATTATTATAATAAACCTTTCAGGTTCATGTCAAAATACTCTATTCAGACAAAGCCTTTAAGGAGCTGAACTACACATGATAAGTCAACATTTGGATCAAAACAAAACTCCCACAAAACAAAAGAAATGCACTAACTCCAATGCAGTTCTCAGAGGCACTCTGAAAATTAGCTTCATCATTTGCAATAAGTGACATATGTTTTAGAAAGTTGAGCCCTGTGCAGTGCTGGTCCAGTCAACATAACAACAAAGCATAGTGCTTTTAACTCATTTCTTTCCACCACCTGAGACAAAGTCTCAAGGAAGGTGGACACAGGCTTGATTTCACGCATTGTAGTATAAACCAAATTGTTTAACTGAGGATGACTTTCTGGTCACATTTCTGGACTATTCTGCAGATCACAAAGTTTTAGAAACTGGGAATGTGTTGCTCAAGTTTTGGTTTATGGTTAAAGCAAAATACCTCCATTCATTCTGAACTTAGTTGATCACATACACTGGCAAATTTCACTTCCACATTTGCTGATACAAGAGATATGGCATCTCTGAGTCTGTATGCAAATAGATTTCTATGGTCATAGAGTTCCAATAATTTCTGAGCTGATTACCAGACTGGAAAGCAACTCCCTGACATGCACAGAAGAAAGATTAGGAAGAAATTTATGAAATCAAAATAGTGCTTGCTCTGTACTTGGTAAAAAAACCCACAAAAAACCAAACCACTGTAACTGAGAGAGGTTTCTTATGACTACAGAACTCAAAGAAAATAGAGATACCAAATGCTTTTCATATAAAAAGATTACCTTCAAAAATATTTTAGATGAGCTTATCTTCCCTGAAGAGAGATAAGAGGGCAATTTTTATTTTAAAAAAACTCACAAATCATTGGAAAAATATTTTTCTTTTCTAAGTGTTCTGCCCTGGCAATTTATTTTTCTAATTCACTAAATCAAAATAGAGAATAGTTCAAATTATCAAAACTTAATTTGTAGTGCAGAGATCACAGCGAGTAATCTCACTTAATGAAGCTGTAATCAATGTCTGAGGAACTCCATTATTAATATTATTACGTTATTTATGCTCTATATGACTAAACTCTTCACCATGAACAGTCTTCAAAGGCAACATTTGCATAAGATGATTACTCCAAAGTTTTGCAAACAACCTTTTGCACAAGTGAGGTGCTTCTCATGCAAGACAACATGAAATCTAGAAGGTCAGGTTCAGCCATTAGTTTAAATCAGCCAGATGAAGATGATGTGGGATTTGTCTTATAACAACAAAAGCAGCTTAAAAACTTTTTTTTCTTTTTAAATCAACATTATTAAAAAAATAATAGACTTTATAAACCAACTAAGAAAGTCTTAGGGCAAGTGCCTGTACTGCCACTCATCCAAAAAGCTCTTTTGTTTTTGCATGCCTGCTATGGCATGGAAGCAATTGCTTTAAATGTTCACCTAGGACAATACCACAGTCACTTAGTCAGTGAAGGCATTTCTCAGATGTTAAATAAGTGGTGTCAGCTCAGAGTACTAAGAAACTCGTAGTTTCCTAAACTAACTTTTTCCCTCTAGTAGCAAAAAGGGAGCAGCTTCGTCATTATTATTCACCATGTATTACATTAGTTTCACCCAGTGGCACCTGTAAGGACTTGGGACAATGACACTCAGAATGCCCGAAAACCCATTATCTTCCCAGCACTAGCAATTAAATATAAAGACATGGGATGCAGAGGTTGCTTTGTGCCAAAACCTCTAGAACTATCTGTTTTAAAAGACACAGAAGTCAAAGCATTGCCATAAGCTTGTAAACTCCTAAGAGGCTCCACATTTACCAAGCCAGAATAGATAAAATAAAGTTTGGTTTATACATTAAAATGGAGATATTTTTGTTTTATTGAAAGAAAAGACGAATTGCTCTCATCACCTTTGTTAAAGTATTCAATAATTTGGTCAAGGCCTGAAAAAGGTACAGCAGTCCTGTAGGTCTATGGAAAAGTTATTAAACGTAGATGATCTCTAAAGGTCCTTTCCAACCGCTACTGTTCTGTGATTCTGTGAAATATCTTCATCAACTAACCTCAGGCATAAGAGGTACTGCTTATCTCCTGAGACTCAGTTTCACCCACTGATAGAAGTGCAAAGTAATATTTCATAATCTCCAAAAAGATTTTATCATTATTCCAAGATGAAAAGTTGCATCTGTCTAGTGCAACAAAAATTAAATGTTATCCTAGAGATATGTACTTCTTAATATCACTTGTCTGTCTAGATGAATATTAAACAAAGACTAACAAAATACGGAAAGCTATTAAGAAGCCAGATCCCCTTGTACACCACTGGAATAAATTAGCTGGCTGCAGCTGAAGAATAATACACAGATTTCTGAGAGGAAAAAAATGTACAGACTGGAAGTAATTTCTGAAGGAGTATAAAAAAAATATAAACTTCCATTTCTGCCTAGGAGTAACTCAAAGTGATTGCCCTTACTTGTACTATTGTACAAGTGACTACAAAGCTGTATGAGAGCACACACATTCAGCATGTTTTGAAATGATAACCAGTAATGCCTTTGATAACTTATAATATGAAGTTTGAATGTCTTTCACCATAAGATCCGATGCTGCAAAATTAAATCTGCAAGGTGACTATCTGGTTATTCAGTCTGTGACCTGTACACAATGTTTTTGCATAGGCCACTGAGACATGTTCCGACTCTTTCAGATTCAGATGAAAGGAATTAATTACAGATGGAAAATGAAGGCTTTAAAACTGAAGCAGAAGGTCAGCTCTTCAACTATCATAGAAGAGCTCACCTCTGGTGATATCGTTTAGCTGTCTCCAGTTAAGCAATATTTCAAGTCCATGTAACGATGCCAAATCTGAAAGCGGGGGTGATACATCTGGAAATCAGCTCTGCTTTTATTCCAAAAAGAAGATGCCATAAGTAAACTTTGTGTTAATTTATATGATAGAAAGATTACATATGTATTTTACTTTGAAATGATTGCTAGTGTTATATGGCATAATCCAATTATAGTGGTGCCAAGCTTATACCAACCATTTTCATTTTCCAGTGTGCTATGTGGAAAGAAGCAAACTGTGACGCCAAGATTTAGGTCTGGACTAATGGAGATCTTCTGGCAAATCCTATTTTATTTGTAAGCAAGCATTAATTTATGAATGATACAGCTAAAGCAGAGATTAATCCCCTAGAGCTTTGTCTTAATACACACTGCTAGTCCTGTCGTTCTAAATACAGGACATGGATCACATTTTGTAGCTTATCTCCTCTCAGATGTTGCACACTCAGAGAGCTACAGAAACTGCAAAGACAAGAGAGGCTCTGAAGACAGAGCCATATTCATACATAAGCAATCCAGTGTGTGGATATTAATCACATGTCCCATCTATGCTTCATGCTATGTTCAAGGGGCAAGAGTTAATTTGAAAATGGTCAGCATTTCCTGTAGGCAGTGGTTTGCTTTCTGCCAAGAGAAATTTCCTCAAGTTACTGCTGGCAGCTGTCCCTTAAGGGAACAGCATCATGATGGATAAAAAAGTACTTTAGCTAATTTAGCCAAACTAAAAATGAAGACACTGGAAACCCAGCAGAAAATGATTAGAGGATACCATTGGGACATCCATCCAGCTGGCATGATTGTAACAAACTGGCATGTTATAGCAGAACTTATCAGAAAGATCCTTTAATAAAATAAAACATAATTTCTCAGAGATTGCCTTAGAAAAAAACCAAGCATTTGGTAGCCCAGTTTTGTTACTGGAGCTCTTCAGTATGCTTCAGAGTCTTCTACCACACATCTAGTTACACAATAATTCACTCAAAGGAAGACAACTGCTGAAGATGAAGCATGGAAACTTACTGTAGCTGATGACCATTGCGGAAAAGCAAAGGCAGAGCCAAAGAAAGTTCCAAATAAAACCGTAATCCAGTTGTGTGAGGGAAAGTTGTTTCTCTTAGGAGGTATGGAACTGCTTTACACTTGCTGTTTTGGCTACACTGCTATAAATTGACAAGACTACTATACAAATTAATCCTTCTTAATGCAATAGTGTTGTATGCTTCATATCTGTTGCAGAGAGAAGCTACAGCTGGCCCAAACACATTGCGGTCAAGTGTTGACTTAACGCACTAGAATTTTCTTTTAAATCCCACTGTTATAATAATGTTCAAAACAAATGCAGTGGTGAATAAGCGCCCTCTTAAGGGCACTTGTTATGAATAACGTTCCTTCAGTGCAATGGAATTGAATGGCTGCAGAAACTGAAGCTTGCTCAGAATGCTGTCAAACACAGTCTTTGCTATTTAAGGTCTCTCATCTGATCACAGTGGCAACTACAGGCTCCACAAACAATTTGGATAAGTTGAATAACCTCTCCTTCAACAGGATACCCTAATGGTCATTTTCACACCTGAGGTCAGTGAAGGCATCATCTAAACACATGGCCTTGCTTACAACAACACTGTAGGGAGCAGATACCTAGGACACTGCCAAATTTTGTCATATACATTTAGCGGTAAAACTAACTTAAAACTAATAAAGTAACTTCTTCAGAGTTTTCCATCTAGCAGGCCCAAAATCCAGGTCAACTCTATACTTTAAAGCCATCATCAGGTCAGCTAATATTATATGCACATCAAGGATTTTCTTAAACATCATTCTCATATAGCTTAAATAAGGTTAAAAAAGTGCATAGAAGCATGTCTTTCTGGTAGGAGACACCTATAAAGTGCTGAACACAGGAAAATCTCATCCCCAACTTGACTACTTTAGCTCCAGGGAAATCAAATGATAACATCTCTTGAGCTCCATGAAAGCAGCTGTTTATTCTGGTGTTGGTTTGGCATTTTTTTTTTGCTTCCTTCTCAGCACACTGGGTCATCCTGTTCCTTTTGGTATATTTCTTAAACAGCTTCATTGACAGGCTTTCTGCTTTCAGAGTAGCTATAGCAGTCAATGCTTCAGCAGGTAGATCAATGTACAAGGAAAAATATTTCAGGAACTCTCAGTTTGAAGAAAGCCTACTTTTGGACACCACACTCCCATATTTCCTTTCCTATAATCTCATATTTTAGATAACTGCTTATGGAGCAAACATTAATATTTCTCAAAATAAATTGACCTAGAACTATTTGTTTTGGACATTTATAGACAAAAGCTTTGGAGTGTTCATTCCAAAAATGTGCTGCAGTAGCCAGCAGAGAGAGAAGCAATCCTAGGAAAACACATTACCAGGTATTACCAGGCCAAAAGAGAGGTAGCTCTGTAAACTTCTAGCCTGCTTTTGGAAGTGATTATTTGGAAATTTTCTGCACTCTTAGAGAAAGCAAAAGAGAAATGGGAGGAAGGATGGCTGAAACAAGAAACTGAAAGGGAGCCTGTCATGATTGATACTACTGTTCCATTGAGATATCTCTTGCCTCTTGTTTTTAAGACTTTAGCGATAGTTCCATGAGGGCAGGATGCACTGGTTGCTCTGACTGTGTAACATTATACTTCAGATCAACACTCCTGGCTCTCCACTATTTCAGTGGGATAAGCAGGAGAATAACCAAAATATTTTCCCTTATTCACTGCAGATATCTTGCTGGTACAAGAGTGCAAAATTCCTAAACCACACGCCCAGCTGAACAGTGCTGCACCTATACACATCACCTTCCATTATCAGCTGCCTGCAACTCTTCAGAGTCTGCATACTGGGTAAAAAGTTGCCAAGAGCGTTATATAAACTGCTTTAATTTCTTTGATGAATTATTTATCTTAGAAACATACCTGTTTTAGGAAACCATGGTGAACAGATGAGTAATCAAGGACACCACAGTGAAAATTGATGTTTTAAAGGTTTAAGCTACTAGATTGCAGAAGCACTGTGGAAAAACTAAAAATTATTCTCTCACAGTCATTTTTATTTGTAAGAACAAACGTTACTCAAAATAGCTGTTGACAATTATCCTAGTTTAGCATAGCCAGGCATCAGAGGACATATATTCATGAAGCAGTAACCAACTAGCTCTGTAATATGGTATTGTCACTGCTAGTTATGGCCCATAAGCTTTGTATCAGGTTTGTAGGACCTCAGGACTGAGACTTATCAGGCTTTTCTCTATCTAAACTTACCTGGACCTGCCTGCAACTGAATTTTAGCTTCATTTAGCTTTAATAGGAATTTTCCCCATTGACTAGGTGTCTATGGCTAATTCGGTTTACTTCTGTGTATCTTTGTATCGCACCACCATGGTTCAATGACTAACAATGTGGTATAGAGAAATGCAGCCTGATATAACTCAGAGGCCTAGGGATATGTAGATACAGGATGCAGTATAGAAGTACAGGCATGAGGTAAGAGATGGGGCACAGGTTTGGCACTGGGAACTTCACAGCTCTGAACGACTCACTAATGGTCAGTTAAAGAAACACAGAATGAACCTGGAAAAAAACCTCAGGAGTAATAAAGGGAACAAAGATATAGTGTCTACACATAAGCAAAAAGGTCACATGTAGTAAATTTGAATGTAACATGAAGCTGCAGAACAAAGAAGAAAAAGCAAGTATGCAGACAGATAAAAAGGAATTCAAGTATGTCCTAGGCTAACAAGTATATCCTAGTGTAAGGAAGAAGCAACCATCAAGAGAAAAATCCTATTTTTCCTGGTGAAGAACTCCGGATGCTAACAGCTCCCCCACCAACAGCAGAGTGAAGCCACAGGTCACGGTACTTCAGAAAATGGAACATTTATGTCAGTATAGCTTGCAATTTGGTAGTAGACTGGTTTATGTACTGAGATGTTATCACTCTGTCATGTAAATATATCAGGAGTAAAGCTAAGCTAAGAGGGTTTCTAAGGAATCACTGCATTGCACTGAGCAGCACATAGCCAGGCTTATATAGAACTTCAGATGAGCACTTTTATTCCCACATTTTACTGTAGTCCTGGCCTGAGAATTTAAATAATAAAGCAAGAAACTCCTTCAAGGACCATAACTGAAATAACTGCCCAGAAAAGGCTCTGTCGGATGTTACTGTCATAGATATACATCCTCAATTAATACCTAAAAAGCAATCTGGTTTTCAGCATTATCCCAATCATACATGAGTTTACTAGCAACAATTCCCTCTTTAGACTTGCCCTTCGCTACTTCTAAGTACATGCAAGGCTTTTTTTTTTCCAGTCAGGTTAGACTCTTGCATATAAGCAGGGCTCTTCTTACTCAGGCTCCCCACAGTATTGGTATAGTCAGGGAGACAATACAAAGGGGTAGGGTGTGCCAGAACTAGCTTTGCACGCATTCTCCCAGGAGTCTGTCACAGCTCTTCAGTTACACTGCAGTGGAAATGCCAGTTTCATTTGCCAATACTGTCTACAGTCTCTTAGGTTGCAAAATACAAGTTGCATTGACAGAAGTCATTTTCCATAATGTAAACCCAGTATTAATTGATGTATCTAGGACTCTACATTCAACTTCTTGATTTCTTTCCCTGTGAAGGGCTTGAGCTGGTCTTCAAGAAGATAAAAGAATGATCTACCTGTTTCTCTTGGACTTTGAGAGCTAATTATATCTAAAGTGTGCTCCTGGGCCTTCACAAGATAAACCATCAGTTTTGTCAAGTGTCTCTTAATAGCAATGGATCCATTACCACATAGTTCTGTCCATGTCTGAGACAGGAAGATAGTGCTTCTTTTGTAATCATAGATTAATCCTGATTGTTGATCTTCTCAACAAGGCACTGATAGCCTAAGATTATCCTTCTTACAATTACACATATAAGGAAAAAATGTTTAGGACATGCAAGTGAAGAGACGAAAGGCAGCTGGAGAAGCAATAGGGGTGACTAATGGACAAATTTGCTTTGAATATTTTCACTGTGGAAACTTTCTATTCCTGCTCAAATTTGCTCTATGAGATGATATTCTCTCTCACTCCCCCACACGCCCATTTGCATTTCACACACAGGTCTGACCAACAGTAAGTGAGGAAGAGAAATACTATTATAGACAGTAAATGTGCAAACCTAACCTTTTATGTAATTGGATAATGTCTTCTAAGACATTCAGAGTCTGATTTTATTCTCAGTTACAGGGATGTAAATCTGGATGTTTCTTTGAGATCAGAAGAATTATATTCTTAGCCTTTATGCCTTCTGGTGGTCTATTATACAAAAGCACTCTTGTCCTTTTACTGTAGATAGCCAACACAGTTGTCTGTCTCTAGTACATTGCCCATAGGATCCAAGATGAGCCAACCTCCTTAAGATAATAGGGCAAGATCCAATGGACATTGAAGTAAACAAATGATTTGTCCAGTCTCTGAATAACCAGCACAATGACTACCATCTAAAAAACAGCTTAGTCTTAGGTGACATGGTACAACAATATTGCTGTGTAAGTAAACCTGTTCATGAGGATTTGTGTTCTGCAGGACAGCTTTTAAAGACGAGGTTCTGAAGGCACTAGAAAATTAAAAGGCTTTTGTAAACTTATAACAATTAGCTTTAAAGTCATCTCTACTCCTTAACATGTAAGTTTATCTTTATAATCACTAACTATAGAAACAAGACTAGCATAATAGTTTCAAACAGGATTCCCATAGTCTCTTTTTGGGACAAGGCTATCTTCTGGCTAAAAAACTGATAGCCCACTGAGAGCCTCAGAAACAGCTTGTAAGAATGTAAAAAAGCTCTCTTGGTAGAATTCTGAAGTTTGTATCTTTATCTCAGTTTTAACTTAGAATAAAAAAAAGCTTTCAAAAACTGTTCCAATTAATTTTAAGAAATCCAGCAAAAGAGCATTTTTGATCAAACAGACAATGAACTCTGGTATGTGAAGAACCAATTTTCATAGTTAGTCACAGCAAGTGTTGCCAGAGTCACTTTTAATGAGTGAAAAATAAAAGACTTTGTAGGAGCAAATATAAACCACTGAAAAAAAATGCAGCATGTCTGAAATCTTGGTCCATAAGCTTGTCAAAGAATAAACATCAAAGTCTTTTATGGCATTAGTAATTGAAGATGGATTTAATCAAAGGAATATTTACATATGAATAATACAGCTTGTTACACATTTATAGCCATCCATGGAAAATTAATTTGCAGTGCAAACCAACTGGGTCAGCTAACAAATGCCAATGAATGATGAACATTGCTAATGACAGAACTGTGTTTAATTGGTTTTAAAAACCTTACTTCTTCTCTTGGTAAGTGCTTATTGTACACTATAAAGATTTTAAAATGTCACTGTGCAACTATGAAAGAGACCAGTATGGGGAAAAAATCCCATGGCAGGTTATGTTCTTTGCATTTCCTTTTATATAAACAAAGATTACCTTAACTAACAAACCAAGAAAAACTTAGAAAATGTAGTTAAAAAGATGTGGAAGTTGGTCCAAATGCACTACAGTCAGTTGCAGCTTGCTCATATCTTTTTTAAAAAAGACCTCATTGTGTGGAGAAGTGTTCCTGGTGGTACTTAAGAACTACAGGAAGCAGCCCAGTGATGACTGAAAAGAAAAACTCTCATCTTCCTTTCACCACCTTCTTGGTTTTTTTCCCATTTCTTTGTTTAATAAACCTGAGAGTACCTTAATGAGGGTTTTTCCACCAGCATGTGACAGAGCACAAAGCACAGGGTAAAAAGTGGCAGTATAAAGTATGAGGTATAGGTGGAGGGCATGTAAGTGGTGGACAGAGGAGCTGAAGAAACCTCACTGACTAAGCTATCAGGTAAACAACTTACTGTGGAATCACTTCAGTGCAAATACCTCAGAAAGAGAGCACACTAAAACTTAGAAATTCCATCGAGATTAATCACTTTCTCATTTCCCCCTATAACCATGATCAATACATACTGAACCGAATTTTGCCTTGAAGGTTGCTGCTCCCATCTGAAGCCTGAAGAACGGCACAGAAGAAGCCTGCAGAGCATGAAGACAGTGAAAGCACCACCTCTAAAAATGCTCAGCAACTGCATTTCCAAGCCAGAATACTGGTACAGAAGAATCTGAATCAATGACTGACCTTTCAGTCAGCTTTGAAGCCCATTTAATGACAGCGCTCAGTCCAGAAGGTCAGGCTAAGTCTAGTCCCAAACAAACTTGACAAGCAGCACGCAATGTAGACTTAACACCTGCAGCAACAACCGTTTTAATTTACTGATTCACTGCTAAGGCACTAAGTTACTAGCATATATAGGTAGAGCCCAAGAGCAACTGGCAAAGAAAATAAATTCTCTCCTAGAGGGCTTCCTGCAGGTTAAAATAACACACAAAAGTCACATAGAAGCTATAATTGAGATCAGTGCTATTAACAGGATGCTGGTTAGAGTACTAATTTTTTTTTTTTTAAATTAAACCAAATGCTAACATGCCCTCATTTCCCCTTCAAACCTCAAAGACACAGATGAATATTTCAGCACCCCTACAATAGTTGCAAAATGTGTTTCAAGCCATGTGCAATGAAAGCAGCCCAATATTACCTCTTTCACTAAGATTTATGTTAAGACTAATTTCATAAAAATAAATATATTTACCCAACACCCCTATGTAGTTTATATTTTTCATATCAGAGAAGCTGACACTGCCCAAGACCCACTGGGGACAATTTCTCTGGGAAAGTCATATCTGAAATGTGTTTCAAAGAAATCCATCTTGAGGAACGTTCCCCAAACAAACATAAGAATTTAAAGGCATAACTTAGTATAAGGTATTCTTAATATGTGTGCTAATATTAATCACACAACTTATTTCTTTCTGAGATGCTTTCTTGCCATATTTACCGATAGGAAAAAAATGTTACTGGTGTTCAGGGAATTAAAAAACAAGATTTTAGGCACAGTTAAAGCAAATAACTGAACTCATCAAGTACTTGAACAACAGAACAGTGCTTAAGCCTCTACTCTATCTTCCCAGAAAGTATTTCATAAGGCAATTTGAATTAACACATCCAACTACTGGAATATCGCTCAAAGAAATTAAAAATACTCTCCCCTTCTAAATATTTATACCTTCAATTTGCCAGTGACATGCAGTGGTTAGGATTCATAAGAGCAAATCATGAAGTGTCTTATCCATATTCTGCCATCTGGAAGCTTGTAATATTACACACCTCCATTCCTTTTGGTTAGAAGACTAAATAACACTTTGCTGCCACCTGCTATTTTGGGACACCTCATGATTATTTCATGATCCTGCCAGAGTGCCACTTTGCTGTTATTGTTTATTAGGGAGGATGAACAGCTAGCTCTGACATCGCTATGTGTGTAGCTGCACATCCTGTGAAATCTGAGACATCTCCTCTCTCCAGAGGCTCTTGTTAGAGGAAAGTAGGAGCTCATAAATGGGGTATGTGAAAGTAAAATGAAATACAATCCTTTGCAGTAAATTATACATGAACTTGATATCAGTTTTAATCATCCATGATTATTAAAAGTTGCAAGGATGTTGTTGTAGAGGTTTCTTTCTTCAACTCCAGGACACTGAAGAGAAACTACGGCTTTCCATTTTCAAACATAGGTTGTGTTAAAAAACATAGTATTTAACAGCGGATGCAATGATTTTTTTCAAAGCTCTCTTTGAACAAGTGAAGTTTTGCTCAAAATTATTATTAAATTCCTTCTGGTTAATAAAAAAAACCCAACAAAACATTCAAGAACATACATGCTTAAGTATTTTGAGTGTGCCAAAACAGGTAAAGGTGCAAGAAGGGTTTGGTAGTTCACGTGAAAATCTTGATAGAAACTTGGTTGCTATAGCAACAGCATATTAGAAGGATATGGGGACGGGGGGAAATGCCAGAAACACATAACTTAAATAATGACAAAGATCTAGTTTCAAGTCTTCTCTATTATATGGTACAGCTCATTTACCACAGCTAAATAAGCACAGACTGTACGCAACACATTTCAAACCAGCAAGTGTCTTTTTTTTCCTTGCTACTCCTAACCTTTATCGTACCTAAATACTTCAGAAAGCTTTAGTCATTAAAGTACCCTTGTGAGGAAAGTGGCTTTATCACTGCTATTTGGTATTAGAGGAAGTCAGAGAGCACCAATTAACCTGCCTTGTCATGTTAGAAACCTAGCGCAAAAGCAGCACCGTGCTCCAGGCTGCTGCAACTGCACAACCCACCAATGGTGAGCGCTGAGCAAATGATCAGCCCCTTACCTAAACTTCAGAAAAGGACAGGGATATTTTGGTAAGGGAGAAAGTGCTGTTCTGAATAACTGCTGTAGTGAGCGTTAGAGATTCCCTCCTGCATTTGTTCCAATTACAAAACAAGCTCCCCAGGTTCCACTAAAAAAGGCAAAGATTTTCTCATTTTCACAGTCTGTACTTGTGTGGAAGGAAATGCCTGGAATGGGATCTCTCTTTAAAAGGACATTGGTCTCCACAAAAGTTTGTAAAGCATAAGTTTATCTTCTGCATTACATTGCCTGGAAGAACCGCCCCTCAGGACAAGGCATGTGAAGCTACTAGTAGATGTCAGTTTTTCTTTTCCTCCTTCCCTTCTCTGTTTTTGTGTTCTTCTGGAGGCTGAATTACTGTAATTCTTTATTTCTCTAGAGTTCGTAAGTGCTATTACTATTATTCCTTGGATATACCTGACTCAGATCCCTACAACTTGCTTCCTCACAGGTTTCAGCCTAGCCTTTCTGACATGGGACAAATTCTTGTAAAGGCTTTTTGTTTGCTTTAACAGTTTTATGTATTGCATGGAAGGGTCCTTTTTAGCCATGACCCATTGTACTTCATCAGCTATCTTCCCTCAAATGTATTTAGGATGTCACGAGGATTTCTGGCATGTTATTCTATAGACTTCTGTTTTATATTCCTTGTGGCCATTGTAGATTTCTCTTCTGCCTATCTGTCTTGTGGTTATGAAACTAGCCTCCACATGGTGTTTAAGTCAACTCCATCATGCATTTCTGTTGTTAACATAGCTGGATAACAGGACCTTGGCAGATAAAATCTGAGGCTAATAGTGCCTTTTACTTGTTACACTACTATGTTGCTGCTTTACAATGGCATTAGAGAGATTAGCCAGTGACATGGCACATAGCACCCAGGTGCATGTCTGCTCATGTTCCTTCCTCCAGTTCATCAAAGCCATGGTCAGTCTCAGTGCAAATGCCTGCTCCTCCTGTGGAGGTTTGACCACATCTTCTGTCTCTTAGCATACACACTGCTCTGCAAAGCTTGACAGGTGGAGAGGAGAACACAAGACTTTTGCTAGGAATATTCAAAAGAATATTCTGTGTGACCACCTAATCTCCCCTGGAATACAAATTCAGGTCTCTTAACAAACACTCATCCTTTCTCGTTGACTAATGCAGAATCAGTACAGCAGTGACAAAAACCATTGAACCCAGGTTTCGTTTACAGGAGCAGATCATTCCCTGGGTCTCTCTCGTTATGCAACAAGGCAAAGGGACCTCCACAAAATACCATGTCTTTCACTATATTTAGCTTACCCTACTCACATGCTCCACTACTGGAAGGAAAACATCATACTACAATGTGAAGATAGCCCCACAAAATCAGATGGCAAATACTATGTTCTGGACTGGCATAAGCCTTCAGTTCATAGCCTTGGATTCAGATAATATGACAGAGTAGTTTGTATCTCAGAAATACTTTCCTGACTTGGAAAAAAATCTACCAAAGAGAAAACAATTGCTGAAGGCTTTCTGAAGTAAGTGGCAGCATGTCATTAGCCTCTTAATTTCACATATCATCTACTTGATTGACCTAGTCACTCTCCATAGGCAACTCTACAGAGAGCCAGTCTCTAGCATTATTTTACTAGTTGCATTTCCTCAAAAACCAAAGTGCTAAATCCCCCATTCTTTCTTTGGTGAGAAAACAATGGGAATCTCTCAGGGTAGGTATAACCATCCAATCTCTTAGAAAATCTGAGTGATCCAAATGTCTTTGCAATTTTTTTGTGTGTTCCCTGAAACTCACTCAAGGTCACAGAACCTTTGTGAGAGCCACAATGTTGGGTTTTATTTCTAGATCCCTACTGTAAAGATTTGAATGTACCATCTTCAAATACTTCTTTATTACTTCTACTAGTACAGAAATATTTTTGGCCATCTATTTCCTCAATGTAAAGTTTATCCCAGTGTAGTTTTCTTAGCTATCATGACTGCATTTGAACTTACTTCATCTGCATTCCTATTTTTCTTAAGGATGATAAATACTACCAAGGGCCTGTGGCAGGCCAAGTGTGATGCCACAGACCAGGTTTTTAGTGTGTTTAGATTTCCAATTTGTGAACTATACTGAGAACTAAAGTGCTTCCTTCAAAATTTCACACTGCCTGGGATTGTTAGGAAAAGAGAATAACCTACACATTGCTTCAGCATCTTTATTTGTATCTATCTGTCAATGTGCTAAAGCAAACAAGTTACACTGAGAAGACAGACCTTTGTGCAATGAAACTATCACTTTCAAATTCTTTTCAATAGGAACCCAAGCCTCAAGAGCAGCAAACTGTTTATTCCTTCTTATTGTTTCTTATGCAGCATCATCCTGGAAGAGTATTGGCTGCTAACGTACCCGCTGGAGCTCAGGCACAGCATGTTCCCACTGCAGAGAACATCCTTCTCCTGACCCTGATGAATGATTACAGAGGAGTTCTGATTCAGCACTAACTTTCCTGCACTGCATCATTAGGCTGGAACACAATAAAACTGCCTCTGCATTTGTCCACAACTCTCAGTAACCTCCACCCTGATAAAAACTAGTTATTTTTTGCTTCCTCTATTAAAAAACACATCTCTGCATTTCACAATGGTAGCACTGTAGCTGCTTTATTCTCATCAGCAGACTCACTTCTATATAATAGCCTTATTTCTCCCCAGACAATGAAAATCTTGATGGTAAATATCCAGTTTTGCAAGCTTTATACTTTTCCAGTAAAAAAACCCAATTATCTAACCTCATTTCAAGTAGCAATGACTGAAGTTCCCATCTGAACCCCTATCACACTTCAAAACAATTGTCACACATGCTAATTACAGTTTTGTACCCTCAGTACCGTGAATCCATCTCAAATATTAGCTTTCTGAAAGATTTTGTAAGATGATGTAATATACAGTGTATAAAGATTAAACATCATTTATTATACAGAAACAGTGAGCAATTATTACACTTTCATAAGCTTCCCAAGGGCAACTCATAAATAGTACAATGCTTGTTAAAGGAATATATGGCTCCTAAATTTCTACACAAAGACTCTCTGAATTTACATCCACAGCCTCACTTTTTAATATAAATACAATTGGAAGATTTCCTAACAGTTTTCCAAAGGATCACAGAAGGATGCCAATAGACTTGAGTTATCTCAGTTCTCACACTTCCCTCATTTACACCTACTCTGAGCTGGGACAACTTTAAAACTTACTGATCAGGGGCCTAGTGTAAATGTCAGTCACTACACTACTCTGCTGTATTCCCAGAGCAGAGTCTTTAAAATCAATGTAACTTTCAAAGTAATGAACTAACTGCAGAAGGCAATAAGGAGTGCACAAGGTCACAAAAAAGACCCCAAAAGGATGGTTCAGAACTATTGCTGTACCATTAGCAACTTTTGAAAACAGCATTAACATGAAACAAACTGTCATTAGAACCATCCTTTCCTTGTCTTTCCAAAAGGCTGCCTGCCTCTAGTGTGGTGAAAGAAAGGCACAAGTTGTACATTTCATAAACACAAGGAGCAGAGACCAAGCAATACATTCCAAATGGAATTATTCTCTGTAGAAGTTGTAAAGATTTTTAGATGCAATACACTAACAAGATCCTCATCCAAGAACCAAAGTTTCTCCTGGAATTCCAACTCTTGCAGTACAATACTTCTGATACCCAGCTTCCATTTTTTTCTATAGAATAAAAGTCTTTAAAAACAGGAAACTTTGACAGTTTGGTAAACATAGAAAGTAAAGTATAAGCACAACATTTAATCATGTTTTCAGTCTGATTTTTTATTAACCTCATGCAGGTTAAAATGAAGGAGGCATGCCACAAAATATTAGAAAGGTACAGGTGTTATTCCAAATTTGTAGACAGAAACATTGATTTGGTCACTTTGATACTTTCTTTAACAGAAGAAGAAGAAAGAACATTTAAACCTCAACAAGAAAAAAGTGATCCATCATATAAAAAGATTCAAAGACAAATTCAGGAAAGAAAAATGCAAAGATAGCACATAATACTGTGTAGTTAGAACAAATGAACCCCAGAAGAATTGAGAGACTTTTCTGGTCCATTTACATGCCTGAACTCAAGAGATACCAGTTTATAAATACAGATCACCTTTGAGCACCTACAAAATTAACTAAATAGGAATTGGAAACCTGACCAAAGAGCTATTTCTATAAAACTAATCAATTATACGTGAGAGTATGTGTCCTTTGGGACAAACTATGTGAACTCAAGTCCCTGTTTCTCCCATGCCTCTCCAAGGTGGCACACAGGTCCTCTCTGCCCAGCTCTATCCCACACTGACTTGCTTTGTCACAAGGCCAGGACATCTTCAGGAGGGATGTTTGTGACTGGCAATCCATCCAGAGGCTCCTTACTTTAGCTTCCACTGTCTTCTTACACTCACATCCCCAAGGAAAAAAAAATAATTCAAACATCTGCACAAAGCAGGCAGGAATTTTAAGACTTCTTTGGCAAATAAGCTAGCACCTCCTTGACTGCAGAGGCACAGAAGGAGGTACCAGATGCCTCTTCTTCAGTGCATGTAGCAACTTCAGGTGCTATGCCCATTCTTTGATTAACTTAGACCTTTTTGTGGAGGTTTTCTTATCAATTTGGATCATACATGTTGTTGGTCTGATCTTTTTATATCTGTTAAAAATATTAAAAACAGGATCTATGCTGTTTTACAGAAAGATAAAGCATAAAACGGAACTCAAGTCCTGGGTTGAGAAAAGGATACAGATTCCCTGTCTTGGTCATGCTTTCTTCCTCAGCAGTGATCAGAGCAGGCCTAATAAGGCATCACACTTGCTCCCCCTCACAACTAACCATGACAGCTTAGGCAGACATTTATTTGACTACCAAATTTCAGGCCAGCTCCTCAGCTGGGGAGATGGAAGCAACCCTATCCAGGCAGTGCTGACTTCCTGCAGGCACTGCCCTAGGGACCTTGGAGGCACTTCTGCATCATAGATTTGAGATGTGAGCTTGACTTCACAAGAGGTAAGCATCCAACATACCTCTGCACACTGAGGAAAGATGGTGGTTTCCATGGCAACACTCATTTTAGAAGAGCTTTCAATTCATCCACTCTGCTCCTCTCTGCCCTGTAGCCCAGGCATGTATGTCTCCCAGTGCTCATCAACATGCTCACAAAAGGAGTGTTTAGACATGCACGGCTTTCCACCTTCCTTCTGCTTGCAAGATTCTCATGGGTACCTGTGAGGGCAGAGAGGCCTTTGGGGATGTGCCTGAATTTTTCAAATGCAATGAACAATTAGATGATGAAAGCCCCAGTGGGTTTGAGAGGATGAGGATGTTTTTAACTGTGAGCAGTTCCAACTTCAAATGCTGTATGACAATATGAAAATAAAATGGTCTTAATATCCGGGCTAAGGTCCCACTGATACAGCAAAAGACATAGCAAGAAACAGTCACTGCTTTGACAACCTAAAAGCAGATCTCCACATGCCATTTGTTCATGCTAGTACCTAAAGTCTCATTCCTCTTTTCCTGTACTAGTAGGTGGTTCTAGTCATGCGAAAAGGTAAACAGAAAAGTACTCCATTATCTTTTTAATGTAAAGTATCTGAAGCTGTCATACGTAGTACATGCTTTTACATGCAGATCTATAGGGAGAGACAAAGGAGGACTCCTATCCTGAGGTCCAACATGCACAGGGTAGCTCCTGAGTCATGATATATTTTGCAAGTTACTGATACACTACCATTACTCTTATTACCAAAGAACAGGTGTGTGGGAAGGAAGAGATTTGGTCGACACCTCCTCTATAGAATACATAGAGATCCACTGAAGGAAATAGTGGTAAATATTACCAAGCTGATGCCTTTTACATAACATCCTGCAAACTTTATGTCTGTACAAAGCAATGCCTCATTCTCACATGAGGAGCATAAATACTCCAAATAGGAATTAATGATTTAATGTCTTATTCACTGTACCCAGAGTTATCACATTTTTCTACACAAAGTTGTTGTGTATTTCTTAAATTGTCTGGACTTGCCTGCAACTCAGTAGCAGCAAAATGAAGTTTACATCAGAGTCAACTTTTCTGCTACAGCTCTCTTACTTTTACTATCCCTCCTATCTTCTATTAGAAGCATTTTGCACTCTGCTCCCTCCTCAACTCTTGCCAATATTTCTAGTTATGTGAGAAATAACTGAGACCTTTTTTCAATACCTGTATTTGTAAGAGAAACAAAATGTCTGAGAGTGCAGGTTGTAGGCTGTAGATTGAAAATGCAGTAATACTCCTGCCCACTCTGTGTCAGTGACTGATTACATAGCATGAGGCAATATCATGCAGCGTCCCACTAGTAGCATGATCAGCAGCATCACAGAAGCAACTGCCACTGCCACCACTTGACATACTTTTGAGGGTATCAGCGCTCACAACCAAATGGCAAAATCTGGCAAAGTTCATACATCATGCAGTAACACCCCTGGACAGGGCACAGCCACGTTTGAATTGCATTCACTCTCAAGTTACGGTTTTGCAGTGTTGAGCTCTGAATACTGATGTTGTAGTGAGGGGAGAAAGAGAGGAAGGTTACTGCCCTCTGCACATACACACAGAACCACAGAATCACATGGTAATAAGTATTTTCTTGAGACAGAACAACGTCTAACAAAATAACCAACAGCAAATCACAGATGAAAGTGTTAAGACACCAGTTATTTCCATAATAAATCAGTTAGCTGGTTTCTTTTGTGTGTTGAGGTTAGGGCCAACGACTAGCAATAAAAAAATAATAGTAATAAAAAAGATCTCACCCCACCTTCCCATAGTAGAGGAGGTTACAGAGGTAGTACTAATTAGTACAGACAAAGGTCACTGAAATCTCGACTTTGTCTCAAGCTCTTGCAAACACAAGCTGACAAGCTGAGCTAACATAAACCTAGGGTATCAGATTTTGGTATATAATAATCTATATTGGTAGCTAATGTTGAATAATTTCACAACTAGCTACAAGGTTTGTTTGGGGTTAGGAAAATAAGTATCTGCTCTCCCAAACTGGCGTATTAGATGCCAAAGTTTCTGTAAATCATTAAAAACCCACAACATAAAATTTCTCTGTGATTTTACTTCTTCCTACTCATCTTATGGCACTGCAGCTCTCATCCAGGTTTGATCTTTCAGACAGCATAGCCACAGCTATTCTGGAAAATGTCAAATACATTTCATATCTCCTTAACTTCTGTAGGAATAATACAGTATTTGCATGCTGTGTCATAATGACCTGTAGCTTGAATCTTGCAAAAGAAGAACCAGAAACAGCAATTGGAATGCTCTAAAGATGAATTTTGCCTATCATTTGCTCTCAAGTAAAAGGAATATTTATTGCATTAATAAATTTAAGAGGTCTTAGCTAAGGGCTAGAGGGACAAAATGCCCAATTTATGTTTACACTGAAATTAAAAAGTTAAATGGAACAGAGGCGGACTTAGCCTTGAAGAGTCTTCAGCATTTTCTGACACTTTGGTTGTACTTTTTGCTTTTCAGAAGTTTTACGGTACAATTGAAAACTGAAATGAAAAGTAGACAGAAAATAGTTTTCATAAATAATGCTTACGGTCCTCATTACTACATTTTGAGATTCAAGATTCCTCTGAAGATACTTACCCAGAGAATTCAAATGTTTGTATTCAAGAGGAAGAAGTTTTTCTAGACAACACCTATCTATCACAACAGAAATCTACGCTCCTAAGTACCACCCCCCACCTCCACTACAGGTTTCCCAACCAAACACACCTGTATGAATATCAGAGGTTCTCATACACAGGCAAGTTTCAAGTAATTTGCAGGAAAAGGCTGCAGCTTTGCACCACACAGTGCACTTCTTCCCTAAGAAGCATCAACTACAAGGGACAGGAGTGGCCAGAGATGATCCATCTTGTTACAAACCGTTTCATGGTATGACACTAAAAAAGTACACAGAGAGCAGAGCAATGTCTGTAAAAGCCAAAATCAGGAAAGATTCAAACACCATTATTTGCCCTGAACTTCTGCAGTGTAGGATCAGAGAGCTAGTTGGCATTTCACCACGAACAATTCTTCTCAAGAGCAAAATAAGGCGTGCTATGAATTACAGGGGCAAAATAGCAGCAAGAAGAGCATTAATAATCTGAGGAGGTGCAGTAGCAGCACAACACAATGTACCGTTAATTTGATATTTAGGAGCAGTTTTACCAATGCCCAGCACAAAGCAGTACATACTCTGCTATGTCAACTTGCAGTCTGAGAACTTGCATCTTCAGGAACTAATTTTGTTTCTTGCAATAGCTTGAATAAAAAATTTACAGCATCCTCAGTCACTTCTACATTACAAATTCATATTGTAATTTATTAAACTAAGTTACATTGAGTGTGACTGCTCTAGCACAAAAGCTCCTCATGTCATACTAACACAATCTTTTTATATTAGGTCATATTGTCCAGTGGTAAAAATTTGACACAGCCCACAGAGAAGGTCAAAAGGGAGCTAGAATCTATTTATATTAGCAATAGACCAAGGTCTAACATTTTTTGTGTTAGAATTGAAAGTAATTTAGGATGTGAAACAAATCTGTTGCCTCAACTCACTTCATATTCTTGTTCCACTTTTGTCTAGTTCTTTCTTACTAGCTTAGGTCTGACCTAGTTCTTTCTACAGGAGGGGGAAAAAACTGCAGTCCTTTCAGTTACATTTGACTTTCCCACTCTTTCAAAAATTGGCATAATTACTAATTATGATTGTGCACATATCAGCATGTTTTCTCAAGAACATTTTCTGTTTAAAGAGATAAGCTAGCTCCCTACCTCCCGCACTCACCTACGGTCCAGCTCCATTATGAAAGCAAACATACATTTTTCAATCAGCTGACTAAAGTCTTGGGTCCCATTCCCTGGCAGCCACACTTGATAAATTACCAAATCATACAAGCTTTACCTAGTCTGTTTGCTTTACTGAAAGTAGTTTATTTTTAATATTAGAGAAGGAAAAAAAAAATTAAGAGTCTTATTGAATAAATGCAATTTAAAACTAGATTATTGACCCTGGACAGAAAAAAAGAAGAGTATGAGATTTCTGTAATTCAGAATAGACAGACATTGCTTCGTATGCTAACATTCAGTCTCATGTTGGTTTATATGGAGAAAAAGAGACTTCAGTATAGAAAACAAAACTACCCACTTAAAACACCGATTCTCTGCATCTATTCCCAAGGCAAATTCCTATTAATGGTAATGTCTTCCAGATCTAAGCAAGGACAAAAGAGTACTTAATGTAATGCTAAAGAATCCAATAAAAATCTATTTTAAAGGTGTTTATTGGGAGAGGGAAAAACCCCAAACCAATCAGCACGACACACTGAGTGAGGGGAAAAGAGCATCTAGGGGACAAATGCTGAGGAAAAAGCATTCAGAAAGCTCCAGTGGTTTAAAAGACCCTAATGTGCAATACTATATAGATGTGCAAGCACTTTCAACCTAAATGTTTATTTTTACTCCAATTTTGCACTTGCATAGAAGGCTGTAAAAATACAATCTATCATTGAAAAGAGGACTTATAATACAGCCCTGTGCACAGGAGTATAGCTTGTGATTTGAAGTATATAACTGCCTGAGTCAAATCCAAGACAGGAAGATGTATTCCCTTCTGCTTCCATGAAGAAGAACTCACTGAAGTACAAAGAAGCCCACTGATTTTGTTGGGCTGGACCTGCAATCATGAAAATCACAGTAGTACAAAATCTGCCATCATTGACATGCATCATTTAATTCTAGGCTTCAAATATATCTTCCACTTGGGAAATGATGGTCGTGGGCTGCTGAAGCAAGCAGAAAAAAGAAAATTAAGTAAATCAAAATCCAGGTTCAAATCTTGACCTCCACTTGACCTCCTCCAGAGTGTGTGCTTCTCTGCATAAACCTAAGCTTTTCCCCTGATTTACTGGCAAACACTGACTTTTCTGAAGCTATCTTTATCTGCAGACTTCAAAAGAGCACCTAAGGAACTGACTCACAAATTCTTTGGGTCTGCAAATAAAGCTGTGTTCTTTGTGAGACTGTTCCCTCATGTCTACCTCTGAAGTAACATGACAGGATTGTCTGTGACATTCTGCTTCCAAATACTGTCACAGGGGTCTGCCAGTACAGTCGAGCCTTAGCAATTTCTCTTTTTTGTTTTGATGGCAGATAGACATTTAGCTAATACTCGCCATGATACTCACTTACCTGGAGTTGTCCATTTCCTCAAACCACCACTAAGGGAGCCCATTTGAGTACATTCCTAGGAAAGGTGCTAAAACTAGGTGTTTACATCTTGGACAATGTGAACAGCAGGTCACATTTGTGGGCAGAAGAGTTAAAAGGTAATGAAGTGTTCTCTCTTGGAAGCTTATATGAAGTACAGCAGTGATAAAGAAACACTTCTGTACTTGACCTTAAATAACTTCCAAATAAAATTCAGAAAACAAATTTAAAACATTGCACTCTACAAACAAGAATAAATTCAGCTGCTCATGAAACACTTGGATGACGCACAAATCTAAAGCACATATGTCACTCTGACTTCTAAGAGCAATATTCTCGTTTCCCACAATTTCAAGACATGAGACTTGGCAGACAATGTTGTTTACCAAGTCTTCAAAATGCAAGATGATGCTGGCTGAATAGAGAAATCCA
This sequence comes from Urocolius indicus, assembly GCA_013401255.1. Classification (NCBI taxonomy): domain Eukaryota; kingdom Metazoa; phylum Chordata; class Aves; order Coliiformes; family Coliidae; genus Urocolius; species Urocolius indicus. The sequence goes on along the minus strand of WBNH01000008.1, from coordinate 233,566 downwards.
TTTACTTTGCTCATGAAAAGGAAACTGGATTGTAGTATTTTTATTTGATAAGTCCGCACCTCCACTCTACATAAGCTTGTAGAAGATGAGAAATAAATAGATAAGCCAAAAAACACCTTTGTTTCCAAGCTTCTGTAAGGAACATTGTTTCACTGAGTGTTTTTAGAGGGCAGAAAAACCTGTGTTTTTTCCACTGACTCATCTTAGCAAAATGGAGACGAGGTGGTTTGAAAAGTATTCAGAGTCCAACTGACCATGTTTCTTGTATTTCCAATGATGTATCTAAATCCTGATCAAGAAAACATTGAGTCTTGATTCTCATAATCATCTCAATTTGTTCTTGCTCTTCTCAGCATTATAACTCAAGACACTTGACTAGAATAGACTGAGAACAAGGAAATTATTATGAGGGACAGAAAAAAAGCAGTTGATGGCAGAAAGTGGAGAAAATTGGGCAAAAGGAGACCGATAGTAGTAAACCCATAAGACAAGACAGGATAAGGTCTAGTGAGCACTAGACTGATTTCAAACATGGCCTGGGGCATACACAGCTGACACTGCTTGCAATGTAGGGGCAAGCTGGCAGAAAGGTGTTCTCCCACAGACCAGGATACTGCATCAGTTAGGAAATCTCTGCCAGGTCATGAATTAAAAAGACATACTTGTCACTACACATCTAGGCTCTGCACCCCAGCTGATGCCAACCAGGTTGCTGGACTTTGAAGGCATCATCCCAGAATGCTTGTAACCACGGAATCAACCTGGTAACCTGGGTGGTGAGACAGAAGGCAGAGAAAGAAAGAGAGGGAAATCCTATCGATGATGTTTCAATAGCTAGAGGCTGGCACAAAATTCAGTACTTAACTGCTTTCTTTGTAGAAGAAAAGCCATCTGTCAGTTTGCTTGATAGCCTAATTCTCCCTAATTCAATCCTGTTAAATTCAGTGTTAAAATTCTACTGAAAGTATTTCTGGTGTTGCAGTAAAAGGGAGACAGGATGGTTTTGTTTTGACATGGGAAGACTATAGATATAACGGTTTTGGTTTTTTTAAAGCTGCCATCATAGCAACATGAGTCAGGAAGTAGATTTTGTGCCTCAGTCTGCATTATTCCACAGTTTTCTTTGTGAGCTGCTCAGATTTCTTGGTATCTTAGAAAAGAGAAACTAAAAATGCAGTCTATTAGAGCCCGTAAAGGTTTTTTATGTAGTCACCAAAGAGCCTTTTAAACTATGACTTCCTTCAATGGCATGAGCTACTTTCACTATCATCACTATGGCACTAACTGCCACAGGATTTCTCCAAGCAACGTAAGGTCTCTTCTGCATGGAGTTGACTTAGAAGGGGCTCCAGGCATCCACTGGGAACATCTGGGATAAGGGTTGGGAAGGCCAGAATCTAGAATATTTGCTGGCTCATCCCAGCAGCTGCTCTGCAAAGGCCATACATCACCCTTCTGTTGAAGACATCTTACACAATCCAAAAGAGACTAGTCTTTAAAAAAAAAATAAAAAGAAAATACAACCAATCATACCACCCCACAAAAACAACCCAAACAAAACCACCCACATGAACATCCCCTAGTGTAAGGCATATAGCATGGGGTGATATGGCTGACACTGGGGATTCCAAGATCATAAAGAAATTGGCAATGAGCCATATAAAAGTAAATGCAAAGCCAGGAGCTTTGGAAGAGTAAACATAACATCTGAGAAGGCAGAAGCACTAGGAAATATTGGTGAGATGTTCCTAGCAGTTGCTAAACCACACCATCACCAGTGTTCATGTACTTCAATATTGCTTTGAGAAGAGGCAATCCAGAAGGATTTAAAAGATTCATTCCTCAACCAGCAAGCAGCAGAGCTGAGAAAAATCCATTTGGGGAAAAAAAAACTCTTTAGAAACCAGTGGAAGAAAAGCTCAAAGAAAGCTTTAAAAAGAACTTCTGGATGAAAATTACATCAATAATAAGGTTGTGATGAATGGAAGGACATAAGGTCAAATGTTAAAGGAAACATACAACCATTTTTCTCAGCCCACAAGACTAATGTTTCTACGACAGGAAAGCAGCTCAGACTGTAAACAAACTGTCAAGTGCAAGGTTTTTTTCATCTTTTAAAAAAGAATACGGAATAAAGGGCATCACATTTTGAGCTTATGGGTAGTTATCTTCTGAAAAAGAGGGATTAACAGGTGAATGACAATTATAATACATTTTCTTTAAATACTATACTGCTCTTTGCCCATTTTATCCATTCGAATAAACTTCTCTTAGACTTACAGATTCAAGCAAGTTTCATACCCATTTTCTGTTGAGTGCCTTAGACAATTAACAGATTTACCACTTGGCAGACCACATAGCCATTTTAGGGTTCTTAATTTATTACTTTATAAACTGAATATTACCAGGGCATGAAGAAAAACTTAGCATTCTCTTTTCAGAAAATGGTTTAACGTCTGCAAGTAAAAACTTGAAGTCAAATTCAAATCTAAAAAATTCATCTAAGTATCATGGTGCCCTCTCAACTAATTCCTCTTTACTAATTCCTTAGTGTATTGCTAAGTAGTTTTATGTTGTAACAATTATTTTATATCAGTATCTTCCTTTATCTTAATTCCTCAGAACTGAAAACAGTAGATTTCATTTACTGCAGTGCCTCTTGCCATTTACTCACAACTGTATTGAAAAAGAAAAATTAGCCAAAAAATAATCATGAAACTTAAGTTTGTAAATATGATGAAATGAGCAGCAAGGGTACCATCTAGAACAATATGACTTTTTAGAAAATTCCTACTACTTGAACAATCAGGCACCAAAAGATTCCACAATAAAAATAAAGTTCACTTTGACTTACTTGAAAAACAGACAAAGGACCCATACACCACCTCTTTACAGATTAATGCTTAATAAAGCCTAGTATGAGTCTACTGGGCTTCATTGAACTTCTACAGTTCTTGAAAACTGATGCACATTCTACCTCATACTCTCTAAAGAATAGCAATAGGAGATTTAGGAATGTTGAGTAACAAAAAATGAAGACCAACACATCTCTCTGAACATACTTGTTTTTCCTCTAAAGCACACTATTCTTCCAATCACATTAAGATGAATTGTGATTCATCTTAATCTTAAGAAACTTATAAAAAGCCTGTATGAAATGGAATGACAATGTTTCTCTGTCAATTAGATATCATTTTTCTGAGTATACTGATCAGAACAAATAGCCAGATGTTTACATGAGCCCCATCTGGTTTTGAATCACTGGCCAAAGAGAAGTAATGCAGGTCAAATAGCATTTCCTGTCATTAAGCATAAAGAGCATTATTCATCAAAAATACCTGCCTAATATTTCTCTCAATGTATTTTCTTCATTTTGCTAAAACCATCTTACGTCACGTAGCCTGTCATCACCGCAATTTTTACCATGGCAACCCATTATCCTACATAGTTGGATGAACTAAAGCTGAATGTAGCGCTGTCCCTATGCATATGAAGTTTTAATTTAGCTCGGTATTCACTGCTGCCAACTAACAAAGTGCAGTTACAGACTGCCTCTCATATCTGGAGCACAGGAGATGTGCACAGTGTGTGTACCAAGACAATTTATATAAGGAAGTGTTTTTGCAATGCTACAGGATTAGAAAAATATTAGTTATGCCTCTCAACTTAAAATTGATTACGTTTTTTTCCTTAACTAATGTAATCACACAGTCATTTGTAATGGAAGGATTTGTGGATGAGCCTCATAGCGATACCAGTGACTTCTACGTTTGTACAACTTGAAAAGTACGGTTCCTCTCTAGGTAGCTAAACAAAAGACCATGAGCAAAGCCTTTAAAATATACTACTAAAAACCCAGATACATCATCCTACTGCTCAAGGGAAGCAAAAAAGTTTGAGCCTAAGGATCCAATCAAACTAATATCTTGTACTGTAAAAAAAATCATCTCAGTAATATAAAACAAACCCTGGAACTGGAAATTGAAATCCTGTAAATATTACAGAGCTTCTTCCTCTGGCACTTCTGTAAGATGACATGAGTTGCCACATCTATTCAAGACTGACATGACAGGAGCTGTGGGACAATACAAATTCAGCACCAGCAACTAACTATACTAAATGAGAAGGCATATGTTTGAACTCTATACTGTATTTCCAGTTGCCCCAAAGTAACTCACTATTTGTTTTTAGTTGGGTCATCACACCACTGAAGGAAGAATGGGTAAAAAGCTACTTAAAAGGCAGTCACAAAACAAAGTAGTCCCTTAGCCACAAAAAAAGGAACAAGTTACACATTAACATGGATTGAGGGACTAGTAAGTGTTTGGAAATTGAAATTATTACAGAGAAAAAAATGCTACACAGCTTTAATGTTTTATTCTGATTTTTTGGCATGGGAAATAAAAGGAATTCCCAGAAATGGTAGGAATCATTTCAAATTATGCCCACAATGCAACGTGTTGTGTCACTGAGTAAAGAATATCACGTTTGAACCTGTATGAGAAGTGAGTAGAAGAAGATCATCTGAACAGGTTACTTATTCTGACCTTAGTGTAAGATCTTAGAACAAAATTCTGAGATGGGGAAAAAAGGGAATAAACAATATATAATAGAACAATATATAAAAGAACACCCTTCCAGAGGGTCATTTGAAGGATCAAAAGCAGAAGTCCAAAGCACATAATCCCTAGAGAGCATCTTTCTTGGCCTTCCATTCCTCACCATGTTCAGGGCCAAAAAAACCCATTTACTTATCTTTCCTATGCACCCAAATGGAAAGTGGAGCATTGACTCTGTTTTTTGGGCAAATTCTCAAAAAGCAGTCTCGCACTAGAAAACTCTATAAATCCCTGTTGCTAGGGAACCCTATGGGCTTTTTGTTTTTATTTTGTTTTTAAGCTTCATTTCCTTTCCAATTTCTCCTTCTTGATCCTTTTAATCACAGTACAATCTACAATTAGCAAAGTGATGCAGATGAGTGCTCTCCATTTACAGAAAAAAACTCAACGCTTAAAACCTTAGCAGAGATTTCCAGTCCCCCATAATAGTGCCTCCCTACTTAGGGTGTCAAGTGAGCTTTAGTTGAACTCCAGATAAACCACAGATGCAAAATCAGTAATATTCAGCTCAGAGCATATGCACTGGGTTAAAGAGCAGACATAAAAACTGAGACATGATAGAAAAGCACTTTAACATAAGATCTAAATACAGCATTGAGTTACACACAGTGTATGGAGTCAAGTCAGGAATACTTCAATCCCTCTAAAAATTCATCTAAATGAAGAAAAGCTCCTAGGAAATGTCCTGCTATTTCTCCATTGTTACATTGATCCACAATAATCCTCCAGAAGACTACAGCTAATGCAGTTAGACCCTACAGCACCTTCTCCTTGTTTCCTGTTCCAGGTTCCTTTTACATGTGATCATGTAGAAGAACACATGGAGTTAACTTGTTTTTATTTTCAGTCATCTTTGACACCAATACCACAAGCAGATTCTGACCCAGCATTTCTTATAAGTTACATACTCCTCATCTGAGATCTCAGCTTGAATAATGTTCACTTCATTTTGCCTAAAAGCTTTATCCAACTAATCTCTTAAAAAACTATATGAGTCTTAAACTGCTTGCCAAGAACCAAAACCACTCTTCAGGTGGTTTGTAACCTCAGAGCCTGCTGCTCATGACATCTGGCCAGAAATTGCTGGTACTGAAACTAGAGACTTTCCAGTTCAAAGGGCTGAATGTAATCACAACTTTCTCTAAGTGTCCCTGTCATGATGGATATATTATATTACTCCTTCTGAAGTTTCCTACTGTGCATAAAATATGCTACATCTGGAAAATGCAAAAGCTGCACTTCTGGTTAGCTGTTTTCACAGAAATTACTATGTTGAGGAATTCTTTCACAGAATGAGTGCTGAAAGTCTGTCTCAAAAAAAGCAGACTCTTAGATTTGACTATCAATTACATATCTCTCTGAAAGCAGAAAAGACAAGCCCTTTTAGCTCCTCTTAAAGGCTCATCCATTGCTTAATAAGACAACGAGATCAAAACACTCCTAAGCCACTGAATTTCAGCAGTCATTGAAGCTGAGGAGAACAAGGCTACACCTACAGGACTGCAGTATTACTGATTCAGACTCATCTCCACAAAGCAATGATTTGATTGCATCCAAAGAGTATTTTTGTATTGTGTCAATTTGTCTCAATGAAGCCACAAAGAAAAACTAAAGCATAAGATGAAAGCCATTAAGGAGGAGACAGCTTTTTTGAAAGTGAGAATATAATCAGTAAAGAAATCTGCAGCAGCACACTGGATTGTTTTTTCCCTTGGACACAGTTATACAGCATTAATAGCTTCAAGAATCCAAAATAAGCCTAAATCTGTAGTTAGGGGACATTACCTTCCTCCTCTTGAGAAAAGCTTCCAGTTTATTTGGCACTCAGACTCCTCAGGAGAAACAATTCAATCCTTTGTCTGGTCAGATTGTATTCAAAGTGCTAAACATTGACATCAGAAGGCATTTTGGCCCGGCTAAATGGATGAGTTACTCTTGGAGGTCCAAACTTAAAGGGATATATACTCTGTTACTCACTACACTTTCGGATCCAATTGCAGAGCTTGCCGGAATAGTCAAGGCAAGAAGATTTAGGAAAGTACATACTGTTTTTAAATGTACAACAGAAGTAGGTTACATGGGTATTAAAGTTCTACATATCTTAAGAATGCTGAAAAACTGTTCTTAAAAATATCCCATAACTCCCATTAAAGAAGTTTGTTTACGACCTTTGAGGATAAGAAACTTTGTACTTCTGTAACAAGCATCATACCTGTACCACAGAGAAATGTCACAGCTATTCCATGGTCAGAGCTTTTATATTTTAAAAAATATCAATGTAATTCTAACTCACCTGTTCTTGAAAGGCACCATACAGGTAATTTCTAATTAGACAGACAAGAAAAACTTATTTTCTTATAGTAATTATGCTTAAGCCTTTCAAAGACCTTGTTTAGTCTGAGATCTCTCATGCTGCCACCCAAGATCAATACATTCTGGAAAATCAGGTTTCCTCCCTAGATTTCATGGTAAGGCACAACATGATACAGAACTTCCACAAGACCACAAAAAGCATTATCAGCTGCAGAACAGTCACTGATCATTCAGTAAAATGCTTAACAACTAGGCCAACCAGACTGACTTGATAGTGTATTCTTTTAGTAAGAATCCACATCCCATATATTTTAACTCATCTTAGGAAACCTCTGCAGGAACACAATTAGGATTCTGACTCCACTACGGTCACTGGTAAAGGTTACTAAAGATATTAAGCCTAGGATTGACAGCTTCCTAGCCAGCAATGTGAGACTTATAAAGGCAAAAAATAAGGTAAACTGACAAGTCTCTTTGGAAGATTTAATTACTCTTCAGTTTCCTGACCTGTTTGTTTTCTTCGTAGGAAGGTGCCTTTGTTTCACAATGCATCAAAATACTCATCTCTAAAGTGTTTTCACTGATACCTTCTTTTGATTCCCTGAATTGTTTCTGCGTTTGGTACCTTTCCTAATTCAAAAGTGACAGGCAATATTTAATCATAGAACATAGCAAGAGCTTAAATACTAGTACCAGATTTTTGTTCTTATACAGGAGAGAAGAAACAGAATTTATTTTATCTAAAGTATGTAATTTAAAATTAAATAAGTGCCAGAAAATTACCTGGTAGAAGCATAAACTCCATTTCCTTTTGACTTAGATTTTTCTTCAGTTTCCAAAATTACAGCAAATACAGAGAAATATAAAGAGGACACATGATAAAGTTTCAGTTTTTCTAGAAATGACAGGCAACCTGTTACTAGTATATTGCAAGATGAAACAGAACTAAACACATATCAGAAGGGAAGATCTCTAATGGCTACCTCTAATGCTTTTTTTTCTCTCTTCTCCAAATAAAGAAGGGCATTAAAGGATTAATGTGAAGCCAGATTAGCTATGCAGATATCTGTTTTCATTGTTTTGTGTTTCAATATTACCCTATGTTCTCAAAAGTCAAAGCTACTACGTCTGTATGAAACAAACTCCAATTCTAACAACACATCCTCTATTAGAAAAGTATGTCCCCATTACTAATCTCAAAACCAATATCCTCAGTGTGACACTAAAATAGGAGGTGGTGAAAGGCAAGAATTCCCATAGTTTCCTGACACCTGAAATGGTTCAGAGTTACTTTAGCCCCAGCACAAGGTTAGAGGGATCTATCTGTTCTACATTTAACCAAGTACAATAACCCTAAATTCTTTCTTTCCTACATGAGAAGGCTTCATTCACCCAAACATACCATGGATACCAAATATCTAGATCTTTCTATCTGGAAGGAAATTTTCAGCTGGCTTAGACTGGTTTTCTTTAGGGGAACTGTTTTTCTTCTTTTTGTTTGGGGGATTTTTTGTGAGGCTTTTGTTTGTTTGCTCGTTGGGGTTTTTTTCAGTTCAGCCTGATTGATACCAAGGGCTTAGGTTACATGAATTGTTTTATCTGCAGCAAAACTGCTGTAAATTACCACCAACATCCACTGACAGTTCTTTTCCCAGCATTGTTCCTACCAACACAGTTACCATATTGGCAGATCTGCCATTGGAAGTAGGTAGTTAATTTTTAAGCCATATCTACCTGTTCTTGTTTATATGTGGATTTTCACATGAATATATGTATATATGGCATATACACAATGAAAATCAAATCAAAACTGTCTTGGAATGGCTTTCCTTTGGAATACTAAGCCTCACCATATCACAGATAGTTTCAAGAAAGGCTCATGTTTGAATCAGTGTAACCAAGGAAATAGTAATCTTTGTGAAGATGGGATGAGTGACTGGCATTACTCAGATCTGTTATACACAGAGCAATCTCATAGAAAAACAATGTTTTTTCCCCTCAGTTTCACATTATTTTCTCATTTAATAACCACATACTTTTACTACATTCACACGTTGTTGCTGCAGTAATAGCCCATCTTTGCTCAAGACAATGATGACAACACTGTCACACATTTTCCATACTAATAAGAATCACCAATAAACACCAGGTAAAATGAAAATGTGGAAATATTATTTTGGCTATTTGTTTTTTTCCAAAGGTATATCTCAACAAATGGAGACAAGAGTTATATATAAATACATGAAATACATGTGTATTCACCAATCTTGCAATAAAATGGTTAAGATTAGACAGAAATGTAAAAGCTGTATTTTATGTGGACTTTAATTCAAATTTTGTAGCTACTTAAAAGTCAAAGTCCAGAAGGTGACTATAAGATTTGGCAGTTTTACACAAGAGAAATCCAAGCTATCAGGAAAACCTGGTATACTACTATATGCAATTGGTGATCAAATCATTCTTTCCACAGCTTGTGGTAACCAATATAGCACAGAACCCAGATGCAAGTCTTTGTTGAACACACAGTGCAGAACCCTGAAATGAAAACATTTACTTACAAGTTGCTGTTCGTACACTTGGGAAATCAAGTTACATACTGAAACTATCCATATGCCAGCCTGTAGTCTTCTGCTTGGATTAACAGACAGATGATTTTGTTTTCCATCACAAAGACAAGATATTCAACCATTTCTATCTTAAATGTTTGAACTGAACTTTATTAAAAGGAATTACCCTTCAGGAGCACTGGGAAAGGTACAGGACAGTCTGAACAGTATTAGCTATTTTTGTTGCCACTCATGTAGTAGAGACAAGTTTTCTATGTTGTTGCAAAGCTAAATGCACAAAAATGCTATGATCTCCCAAAGATGTTACCTGTTTACAGAACACTGCTTTATTGCAGACTGCAAAGCTAGTTATAGAAAAAGTAAGATCTCTAGAAGAAAACAGTTTTGTGGTCCAATTCTAAATGCCATAGGAAAGCCCCACACACACAAAAAAACCCAAAGCTACTCTATTACCTATTACAGCAGGGATTTTTTTCTGTCCAAGACTGGTGATAGAGTAGTAATCCACTCCTAAATGAAGGAAATGGCCATCAAAAAGGTTACATGGGCCCTATAACAAGGGACAAGTGACACAAGGGAACTGGTAGCATCTCCCACCCCCATGCCCTTCCTTAGGATCCCATAAGGGACAGCATTTACAGCAGGGTGCAGACAGCATGACAGACCCAATCTCTACACTCTTAACAGCTTGTAAAGTCTTGATCTCACAGTAACTCAGTCACACCAAGAAGTATAACTCCTAGAAGAGATCTAATAGAGTTTACTTTTGCTCTGGAAACTATTTTCAGCTTCAGAGAGTATGGGCAACCTCATGAAAAATCTTCTGCGTTTCACAGACCATATTGGATCAAGCTACTGTTACAGATAGCATTAAATATCATGGGGTTAGGAATTTGTAACATCAACCACACTAAAGTGACAGTAAAAACCCTGCTGAACAGTTCAACATCAACCACAACTACAAGTCAAAACAGGGCAGCTGGGCTAGACTTAGTATAGATTTAATGTCAAACCATTAATATACTTTCCCCTAGAGATTTGTGCAGGTTTTTTTTCCAGTGTTAAGGACCAGCAGTGTCACTTCAATTACTCAGAAGACATTACAATGGCTTTTTGGTTGTAAATGAAACACCAGTACTGAAGTTAGGCTTATGTTAGATCCTGCTGCAGGAAAAATTTCCCCAGCTCATTAATAAAAATTGAACATCATTGGTGTACTCTCTAGACTTAACACTTCCCCTATTTTAAAAATGAAGTAAGGCTGCCATTAGATAGTACTCTCCTTTAATTCTGCTGACTGGGTTTAACTAATGGCAAGCATAAGACCAATCATCAGCCTCCTTTGCTATATATAATAACTAACCTCCTGTCAAATACCATGCTACTATTTATAAGAGTGCTCATTCACTAGAGGATTCTCAGCTCCAACAAGATGTGATGGCTGTCTGGTTGATCTGGTTTCATATTCTTTATTAGATCATTATCCTTACTAACACATACTTACATTGTGGCCATTATTCTCCCTTCAACTCATTTAATAAACATACCTTTGAAATAATGCTGTGTTATACAGAAGGGCTACTACACTTTAAAGGTAGGGAACTACAATAGGTCTCTGCCCCTATAGGGGTGCAGGCATACCTAGACCCCAAAAGAGGGGCATTGAGTCCTCGAACAGGTTCCCCTCCTAGACAATATGCATAGAAGTCCAAGTGCTTCACAAGAGCCAGCACATTCAGAAGAGATCAGCACAGACGATAAGAAAGCTTAAAGAAATTAAATATGCTGAACAGTATCTTTCTGGAAAGGATGCACCTTTTGGAGAGCTGCAAAAAAAGTTCCACTTCACCTGGCACTCATATTTGTGCAGAGATCCAAGAAGCATTCAGGCACCACGCTCCTCCAAGTAGGAGTAGAAATTTGGTGGTGTGGAGATTTCATTCACTTTTTATCTTTGCATATATTTCTCTCTAGATTCATCAGGAGGTCAAGGGAGGTGATCCTTCCCTTCTGCACAGTACTGGTGAAACGCATCTTTGGTTCCTGGTCTAGTTCAGAGATATGTGACACAACTGGAGTGAGGCCAGCAGACAGCTACAAATACGAGGGGCTTGAAGTATCAGACATGTGAGGTGAGACTGAGAAAGCTGGAGTTTAGCCTGGACAAAAGAAAGCTCAGGCACAGCCCTGAAAAACCTCTTGTTGACCTTGCTTGGATGCAAGGGGTTATACAGAGATGCCTTCCAAGCTTAGCTATTGTTTTATTCCCATTATAATAGGTGAGTCTCATGCTTTAAGCCATCTTCTTTAACAACATCAGGATCCTAGGCTCCCAGGTTGAGTGCCTTTTCCACTCCTCAATCCATCAGTACTTAATAGCAAACTACCTGCTTTAAAGTCCATTCTGCACTTACACTTTAGACGGTCAGACTTTCCTAATTAGTACTGGAGGGCTGTGTTTTGGTTTTGATTTTATTCATTTTTAAAAAACAAGAGTAAAGGATTCTTTGTAACGTCTTGTTTCCAAGGAACAGAACAGCACAACAGCACAGCATGGTCTCACAAGCAGATTGAAAATTGATTTCTGTAAATTACCGAGTTTCTTGATGCTCCATGTGAAAAAAACTTACATAAATAACAAACCAGGTAACCTGCATCATTGGAAGCACCATGCCCACAACAGTCATTTTCACCTTTTAACCCAGTAGCCCACTGCTTTACACAGATTGCTTAAAACTTCTGTAAAACTGGGGAGTGGGAACAATCAGCTCTCTCAGAGCTGCAGAGAAAGAAGTTAGGACTAATTATGTTTGTCTTGTCACTCTTTCACATGGCTCTGTTCTTATTTATCATCTTCTGTCATTCACTAGGTAGCAGAAAACCAACTACTTTCTTTTTACATATTTGACAATTTCCAGAGACTAAGAAGAATGATTTGCCATTAATTTATAGCCTAAATAGCTGTCCAAGGTCGCAGTCTCACCTGGGCTGCCATACTGCAAGCACAAGATACTTGTACACTCTTTCAATAAAAAGAAAAGAAATAGGGGGGGGTGGGGGGAGAGTGTGCACCCTAGAAGTTTCTAGAAGTTTCTGGAATTTAATGGGACCTCATTCCACTAAGCAAAAAAAGGCATTCCAGCATTGTTTACCATCTCATTAGTGAAAACCTCCTAAACCTCCTCAAGCTCTTTCCCTGCCTTTAACTCCATGGAGAGCTGGCTCCCCCAAGACAGGCCCCTCAAGCTGATTCCTGCTCCCTTGCTTCTAACATCTGCTAGATATTTGCTACTGCATCTGTTCACTCTAGTTGACTGGAAGAGCTCTATTTTTCTAGCATGAAGCAATGGGAAGCAGAGTTATTGTACCTGAATTAAGGCTCTAATGCACTTAGCTAAGATACGTAAACTGCAGAGAGAACAGAAATAATATTTTCTATGACATATGCTAGCTGCCCTCATCACCCAACACATGACAAGTACTCATCACAAACAAGTTTACCTTCCTCCTGCAAACATTTACCCATTCTGTATTTCTGCTCTGTTGCTCTCTGATGGAAAATCAGCACCTTTAAGCAAATTGTTGCTTACCAGCTTGCAAGTATATACTTGGAAATCTTCAACTTGTTTTCCTCCTGATGTTGCATAAGTACCAAGGCTGGAACTCTACTTCAGTTTTAGACACATTTTCTATCTTTATAAACAGCAGCTTTTTGAAGAGCTGTTCACTGTTGCTTACTGAACAACAAGAATTTTTTGTTGTTTTTTAAAAATACTTGACCAAAGGTAGATTTTGAGAAACAGTGCAGGAAGACTTCCAAATCACTTAATGCATCCAGGTACTCAGAGCAATACGTTCCGTGAAAATGGCTCTAAGGAAGAAAAGCAACAAGAGTTCAAGTCATCCCATGCGACATTCTGTCAGTGCATCTATCTTGTTTGAAACATACTGTCTCTCACATCTTTAAAGCTTTATGCTAGAATGTAGTTGCCAGGCTTTTTTCCTCACATGACCTTTAAAACATTTATGTATTTGCTATCACAATACTTATTCTGGCTGTACATTAGCTCAGTGATTTTTACAAGTGAGCAGTCCACTGTCTCACAGTCCATGCAGAACTCACTCATGGTCTCCGACTCTGTGGTGCTTTTGCCTGATGTTATGAGATTCACATTCAAGCCTGCCAGGTGCAATCTCACTCAGAGATTTTGTTCCAAAGAGGGCACCACATCACAAAAAACAACAGCATAAAGTCATGGCACTGGAAAGGTCCTAGAGGGTTCTTGAGCCATCCAAGACTCTTCTGTACTTTGCAACGAAACCTTTTGCCTTAACTTGGTCACAAACAGTTTTAATTTGTACAATCTTTCTTGTAGAATTTCTCCCACAGAAATACATTTCTTAAAACTAGCAATCAATAGTAGAAAATTCTGAATAGTTTTCTCTTTCCTGGTTCTTTTTGTCTCCCTCTCCCCTCACCCTCACTCCCCCAAGATTTCTTGTAATAATCCCCTATAGCTTCTTTATCTTGCTGGACTGTTCAAATCTAAGTGACATCCACGCAAATGTGAATTTAATTCCAACACAAGAGGTGGTATTCTGGAACAACTTCATTTTGCTAGTCTAGATTATCCTTTTATGTCCATTTTCCATTCACATGTCATCCTGCTATCATAATATCCCCCAAATTCTACCTCAGCAGCACAAAGCCAACACCACCTCAGAAGTTAGTTCTCAATTGTGACAGTATTTCCTGCAAGCCAGCAATGAGTTGCAGATATTTCTCACCTATGCATATGCAGACTACATGCATCTGCAATATGTAGCATAAAGCATCATAAACATAAAAGAGACTGTTCTGTAAGATTAAAATCTATAGAATAAGGGCAGCATGGCATCCTTTTACCCCCTTTCCAAGCTTTCCCACACTCTGCTCCAGGGAAAGGCTGCATTTATTTCAAAATAAGTTATTTGTTTATTGCCAATTTAAATACTAGAGCAATCATTAACACTTCATTAGCACTTCTGTTTACTATCTAGACAGTAGATGACTTCCTCAAACCATGCCCAAGGGAAATTAACTCTTCTAAAAATTTAGATGCTAAACCAGGCATCCTTATTAAGCTTCAGGGCACAAGAAAGCCAGAGAGAAGATCTGAATTTACACCAAAATTTCAGAGAACATCTAGGTACATTAGGAAAGAACACATCCCAAAACAGGACAACCCTTCTGTTAACGTTCCATCTAGTGCAAAATTCACCTCCTGAATATAGTTGAATGACAGAGAAAAAAGATCAAACAATATCTCAGAGCTGGCAGTGCAAGTAGGACTGGTGCAGTTTTCCTTTATGAAATCCAAGTACAGGCATCACATTTACTAGACGAAAAGACAGGAACACAAAACCAGATTTCCTCTTGCATTTGTCTTCAGGACCATGGGTAAAATGGGCTCAAGTGGCAGGAATGGCATTGCACTTGCAAGGCTGCAGCAACATCCTAAAGCAGAGCCATTCTTGCAGGACACTCCAACACATTGGCAAAGGTATTCAGAAGGTGCATAGGGACGAGTGGAAAATGATCAGTTGAGAATCTGTAGTGCACAGGAAGACACCATTTCCATGAAAAAAGCCTCAAAAGGGCTCATAGGAGAACAGACAGTAGGGTCTGAGGCTGAACTGAACAGCCTCCCTGCAAGATCAGATGCACTACCTCTGAGATAATCTGATAGAATTCTGAAGGAAGCTTCCCTGTCAAAAGAAGCTACACTGAGTATTTCAGAAAGGACTTCTGTTGATTTTGCTTCTTTTGCCCTCCCTAAACTGTGATCTTACTGCAGTTCTATTTCCTCTTTGCCTGTAATAGGTTTAATTACATATCTTCTTTTTCCTCATAGTCAAGGTTTTCATTCAAACTTCTCTTAACCTGAACAAATTCTTGCTGTCCTGACATATCTTGGCCTCTAAAACACTAATTACCTGTAAGGACTAGAGACTAACGTATCCTTTTTCTGAAGCACTCTCCCATCAAATAGTAATATCTCGGTAACCAAAAAAAAACACCCAAAAACCCCCAAGAAAACAAAATATTGTTGAACAAGAGGTCAGGTAGGTCCAAAATCCTGCAAATTTTATCAGTAGATATGATTTTGAAAAAAAGTGTTGCTAGAGCACACATTGTTTGAGCTGCAGCTCAGGAAAGGATGATTTGGAAATGTTTACACTCACAGCAATATTTGGATTGCAACTCTGTGGGGTAGGATTGTTTTCTACATCTTTATTCCCAATAAAGGACCCCTGCTGCAAAGCTGGAGTCGGTTTCATGAGGGTTTTTTTGTGTCATGACTCATACAATGAAGACAGGGATGACACCACAGAGAAATAGTTTTGCCTCCTTCTCTCAAACTTTTTATCCATTGCCTGACTACATGACTCATTTAACAACAAATACAAATATAAGAACTTTTATTCACTGAAAAGCAGTTGCATTTCATAGCTGCCTTTAATGCCAAAAGAAAGTGAGAAAATCTGGACTGTTAATTAGATTATTTACATAGTTATATAGAAATTGGGGACAAATTTCCGTGTTTGTGACATTTGTAAGAGTCTGACCTGTAAAACAAGTTCAATCCCAGCTGAGGCTTAAACCCCTGTTTTATTCATGGAGAAAGCACTAGTACTGTATTCTTCCCACCCTCAGTTTTTCAGAGCTTAATCAGCACTGAAGAACATGGCAATGTGCAGTATCTTGAGAGAAACCCAATCTTTAGTGAATCTTGTCATTTATCCTAGCTTGTGTGGCTCATGAGTCAGCCTGTTATGAGCCTTCATAGCCAGAATTCAAGAAGGGTGTAACAGCTTATGGGGTCAGCACATTCCTTTCACTTGGGCTGTTTCCTACAACCTGCCAACCTGCTCTGACCAATACATTGTGCAGCTCTAACTCGTTTAAGGCATTTGAACATCTAGCCAGCTCCTGGCAGAGAGGAAGCCCCTAAATTTTGCAGTGTCTGCTCTTCATAACATGATACAGGAGCTCAGCATGGCTGAGAATCAGCACCTTTAAATCCAACCAAGAACAAGAGGCACTAAAGGAAAACAAGTAAAAAAACTACAGAAACTCAGTGGTGCCCATAATGCAGTAAAGCAAGCTAAAAAAGTCACTGTGAAAGAGAAATACCTTTAAGCAATCTGTCAGATTTTCTTCTACCACAAGAAGCCATCCACAAACCTCTCAACTCCCAACATTACAAAAAATTAAAAATTAAAACATCAGTCATCAAGTTGTTCTCCCAGGCAAATGTGAACCTAAATCATCATTGGAGGAGCAACCACAATCTGTTTTCTGGGCTGCTATTTAAAGCAAGACTCTGCATAAGCAAAACCCTTTGCTTTCTTTAGCATCTACACCTTTCTGCAAAGTTTTTTTCTCCCAACAGGAACCCCATGTTGCTGTAGCTCACAGAAAAGAATGGAAGGTCCCAGTACAAAAGCATAAATAGGGGCAGGCACGCTTTGTTTAATGATGAGCTATGACGCAAACGAAAATGGCTTCCAGAAAATGGCTCTTCAGAGTGCATTTACTATGCTACACACTTCATTTCTCTGTATTATTGAAATATTCTTCAGCCAAGCTACGGCAAAGTGTCTTGTTTGCTTGAATCACTACCAGCAGCCGAGTACTTGCATTAACATGCACCCTAATGGCTTTTCCTTCCCTGTGCTTTCACACTCTTTCTGTTATTAGATTTTTTTAATCTTCCAAGACTAATTCTGTGAAATGATCAATGACATTTGTAATGTTTAAATAAGAAAGAAAGAGTGCCTTGATGCTTCTTCGCCTGTTTATACTTTTGCAGCTTCAATGAAAAGTCTACAAGCTGGCTTTTGTTTGCTAATTACTTTAATTTGCAGCCTGGAGAGAAGAAGGGTTAGCACATGGCAGATAAGCTTTACTCTAAATATTAAAGGCATCACATGGCAGAACATCCAAGCCCTAAGTGAATGATTCCCATTCTCTTTATGAATCAGTCTCAGACATAAATTACATTTTCAGAACAAGAAGAATGCATCCATGTTCCAGACTCTATCTGCAAAGGAGCATATAGGCTCATTGATACTGACCGCCCCTCTCCCCCCAGCCATTTGCTATAGAAAAGTTTACACTGGAAGCAGTTTCAAAATTCAAAGCAAACAATTGGTTTTTAACACCCTCTATTTCTACTGGCTAGCACTGCCTATGCTTCCCCTGCTGATTTCTGTATGCTGTCATCTAGGAGTCTGTGGCGTCCTAAAAAAGGTGTTATTCCTTCCAAACCTCAAGCAAAGCCTCAAGTCTCCAGGAAGCTGTTTTTAACCATCCACACTCCTCATACTTCAGTTGTAGCCAGTTAATGCTATTCCTCAAAATAGTGGGAAATTAGATTATTCATTGATACTGGGAAGAGAATAACTAGACTTTATTATTGACATTATTACAAGCTGTCTGCTTGTTTGCACCTGCCAGATGCTGCTCTGGGTTTTTTTTATACTAACATATATGTTTGCACAGGATGAGCTGAACAGGTTCGTTGTAAGTTGAAGTGGCAGCTTTAACACCACTCAAGAGCAGCATACCGGGTGCTTCAGCCCATTCCACAGCACACAGAGAAACGAGAGGGGACAACATTGCTTCTCTGCTAATATGAGGCTTCATCCAGCCACTGCACAGCTAAAGACACACACTGCACCTCATCTCCCTGCTTCATGGTGGGCAGCTGAGCTGCTAGCAGGGAATTTGCTGGCGCTACACCAATGCAGAGACCTAAAATAATGAACTACAGGGTCAACTGCAGCACAAATATCAGACTATAAATCAAGGAAAACCTAATTGAAATCAACCTAGCAAACTAAGCACGGCATCAGTGCAGAGCTGTTCCATCAGAAGAAATCTCACTGCAACCTTGAACAAATTTTTTTCACTTTCTTAAAGCTATAATTCTGAAATACCAATATAACCTTGTCACATTTATAACAGTGAGGGAAGAGATAGTAGAGTTCAGTGTATAAGAGACCCCTTCCCAGCAGGAAAACTGGAATATGCTACTACTTTACTGAAGAATACCACAATATTTCAGTTTTCAGTACACTAGAAAATGGAAAATAATCAGAGACCTTTTCCCATTTCACCTTCTTTAAAGTCACCAATATTTTACTTTTTGGATAAGAAGAAAACAGAAAAAATACAGTGGTTAAAAGCATATACTGCTTTCTGACACAAATGTTACTGAAAATCCACTCCTCATAATGCAATTCTAGTGTAGTGGACAGCAGAACACTTGGGTCTATTACTAGGTCCACAGCAATCTTTTCTTTCCTCTCTGCTTTCCCAGTTCTGACAAATTCACTAGAAGATATCAGCAAGGAGCTTGGGTACATTTTGTCTGAGCTCCTTCCCTCATGCCCCTTTTGAGTACAAGACCAAGCAATGCTACTTACTGAGCTATTGCATTGTTAGGTCTCATCTGCCACCCAGTGGCTTCCTGCCCATCCTGCAGCCTGTCAACACTTCGTCCTCCTGTTAAGCTCTGCAGGGTAAATATATTTTTGCTAGACACTAGGGTCAACGCACTGCAGTATAATGACAGCAGAAAGCCACAGCTTGGTGTTCTCGGCACATTTGAAGTCAAAAAGCATTTTCTGGGGGGAGAGAGTCTGTGCTTTTTCACCCAAAACAAAGCTTTCTCCAGAAACCATGAAGTTACATGGAAATTCCTCTCATAATTAAGATGGAAGTCTTCATTGAAGTCTAAGGGAACAAGAACGGCCTTCAGTGTAACCACCACGATTGTTTCCCCTGATAGGTTTTAATCCTGAGGCAAGCAAAACAAGGACTTTTTGCTGCATTTCTTCCAACTAGATCAGTGAGCACATTTTAATTGTCAAGTTTGTTTACCTTAGACTGTATGAGCTGTCAAGGCCAATCAGCATTGAATGGAAAGCAACTAGCCACCCACTCAGTTCCACATTGCTGATGCACTTTGCATTGCCTGGTCTAACAGTCCTTGACATCCCTAGAGACAGGAGCCCTTTTCCCCCTTGTATGCAAGGAACCTCAGAAATAAAACCCAAATCCCTAAAGTA
The DNA here is from genome assembly GCA_013401255.1 of Urocolius indicus. Lineage (NCBI taxonomy): Eukaryota > Metazoa > Chordata > Aves > Coliiformes > Coliidae > Urocolius > Urocolius indicus. Next base: position 213,948 of record WBNH01000008.1, on the reverse strand, counting down.
AGCAGTAGCAAGTTTCACCTCATGTCCTCATTTTCATGCTTTTGCTTGTGAGGACCATTTTAACAGTTAGTGTAGAAAATGAGACAGACCAATACTGCCTTTGGTTTCAAATGTTGATGGAATTTTATTCACAGTCGTTGACATTGTTTGGTTTTAAACCCTTATGACTGGCGGAACATGAAGACTGAGATAAATCACCCTCTTTCAGCAAAGGCTTCTGGGAACATTGCTGAGCTATTTCAACATTGAAGGGCAGCAGCTTGCAATGTTGCATGGAAAATATCTCTGAACCTATAAGACAAACAAGCTCTTCCAATACCACGTTAAATACTCTGTAGCTGCAAAAGAAAGTTCCTCCCTCAGATACAATTACCAATTTCAGATGAATCATTATAGAGATGACTTGGAGTTTTTTCTAAGGCCTAACATCATACATCCAGCTCACAGCCCCAGGAACCCTCTTCTGTACACAATACTGAGAACACCTCTTCACAGAAGACAGGGACAGAGTCTAGCCTCTTTCTTCTTCCCACATGCTGAAGTCAGAGCCAGAAACTTCCCAAATTCTTGTCCTTTTATTACCCATTACTGCTATTCAGTGGTGGTAACCTCAAGAAATTGGAGGGGTAGGAAGAAAGAGAAAGTGCAAACGCACCTTTCTCAAATGGAGAAAGGAAGATAAGAGAGTACAAGGAGGCATCTCAAAGGATGAGCATCACTGTCCTTCCAGCCAAAGCACTTGCCTTTTATTTACTGTTGTCAGATAGTCCAGCTGCATCCTCCCATTTTGGGTGCATACAAAGGACCTTCTTTGGCTGTAAGAGCGACTTACTTATCAGAATGTCTGTAGTCCACTCATGGAAGAAAATGGAAACCAATAACCCAACCAAGAAAGCTTTTAAAAAGTACAGAGCAGAAAAAGGCACTGTACCCAGCACCCCTTAAGTGGTGAACACAAAATGCCGTGCTCATACATTCACAATGGTATTTTGTTTGACAAATACATCAAGCAAAATTTCTCCCAAAGGAGTTGGGAAAGGCAGTCAAGCAACAACAACAAAAGTCGCATGAAGATTACCTGTATTGTAGGCTCTGAAGTTGAACCAAATAAGGATAAGAGGCACTGGAAAGCCTTTCAACATAACAAAATACAGTGAAAAAATGTCTGCTATCTACAAATCATGCAGATAGTACACGGACTGCCCATTGAAAACCACAACTTGCAGCATGAGGGCACAGTAGCAGCTCCTGTGTAAAAAAACATTGCCTAACTAGCACAGCTGCCAAGTCTTAAGAACAGATGTCAGGCAAAACAAGTCTAAAATTTAGCTTGATATTAAAGAAACAAAACGAGAATCTGTCACTCCACTGTAGGGCACACATTGTTAAATTTGCTGATGAATACTTTTAAAAATAAGTAATCAAACTTCAGCACGCTGCTACCAGTTACTTTAGTTTCTTCAGTGTCCTAAAACCCTACATCTGCCATTTTCACTCATAATTACAGAATTAGTCTTCTATACACAGGCCTTGTAACAGAGTCACTGTTCTTTTTGTAAATCTTCTCATTGTAAATCTTGTTCTGTTTCATAACATCATTAAGCTTGCATTTAAGACAAGGTAATGTTGCTTGGGGATACTGCTACATACAGTTAAAAGAAAAGTCTAAAGAAGTCAAGAGTTTCAGTAAATCCAATGACATGCAGAATGTTTCTTATTGTAACTTAAAAGATATTTGCATTTTGTAATGCTCTGTGTGTGATAAAACATGTGTTACACTGGTTGAGACAAGTGTAACTTCACAAACCTGAGACTTTAAGTGCTAGCTCTATCCACAGTGATTCCTTGACAGCCTAGGACACCTTCATCACACCATACCCAGCACTAGAGGGGCCATTTCAGCTGCTAAGCAGCTCAGGCTGTCCAGCAGCACAACTGCTTCTCAGTATGTTGTAATTATCTGGCCAATGTGGTCTCAGAAAAGCAAAAAAGCATACTCATCAACCAGAATCTTAGTATTCTTTCCCTTTGTTTAACTGTAAATATTTTGTACTAAGTAAAATAAAAAAAACAACTCTCTGAATAATGTGTTATTCCAAATTATAGCTTAGATTACAAACAAACAAGCCAACCCAAGAACTACTAAGAACAAAATACTGCCGTCTCTGCCTACATTCATAGTACTTTGAAAATACAAAGATCAATCTCTTTCTTCAGAACTAGTGCAGTGTTACTCCTCCAGATGCAATTGCTATGTGCTTTGAAAAGCACAACTTTAAAGACTGTTTTGGAATTTCAAGCTCTACCTTTAATACCACCAAAACAACTATTAATGAATAATAAAAGCAAAGGAAGGGTTTCCTTTTCTAACACACTTTTCCTTGTGGTACCTTCTAACTCAGAAGAAATTACCCTCTTTCCCTTTGTTGGTCTCATCTTCAGTTTTGTTTCCTTGCATTTCTCTGACCCTACAAACTTGCTTCTGTGTTTCCTTTTCACTGCATCTTCCCCTGGGCCAGGATTAGTAATTGCTGTCTTTCTTGCAAGTAATCTTTTTCCCCACAAAAGTGCTACACAAAGACTTTTAAAATGCTATTAACCGAACTAATTTTAAACAATAAGAGCAAGTAAAGACACAGCTCTTTCAATCACTGTAGCTGGTATATAATCATGCATTAAAATATTGATTTTTCTAATCTGAATGCAATCTAATCTAGGACTAAGTGTATATCTGAAGATCTGTAAGTAAAACCAGGCCACAAGCAACTTCTAAAAGGACTTCAGCCATTTTTGCTCATCCACCTTAGCTCCCCAGCATCTCCAGACTACCCCTTTGAGAAAACAATTTCCATTTAACTGCCATGCAACAACTAAAAGAATGTTGCTTGTGTGTGCAGAATCTTAAAAAGCAACAAGCTAAATAGGAAAGGATTTTGAAATATGACCACCAACTCTCAGATAAAAACCTCATCAAAAGAACAAGTACTCCACAAAAATACAACACAACAAATGCAGATCATAGCAAAGAATGATTTAACAAGATGATGCATAATGTAAAAAAAACCAACAAAGCTGGCTTTTCTTCCTCCAATAATTCCTTGTTTTGCTGAATCAAATGCAAATAGTTCTTAACAACAATTTCTGTCATCTCAGGCAGAGAGAAAAGTCTGGACTATCTAAACAAAAGTTTTAAAATTCCATGTATTTAGGACAATAAAAAGAAAACAAATACCTCAGGCTTGACTCAAGCCTTACAAAACAAGAGTTCATCAGTGTTCTGCACCCTGCTCAGCAGCATTCCCAGCTGCTCAGAATAGGTCAATGAAGTATTCATAGTTTTTACTCCCCTCTCCTGATTCTCTTCAACAGAAATGGGAAACTGAACAATGAGGCTGATATCCTCTTCCATAATTTGTTGTTTTACGTGTGAATAGCTGCTTCCCTTGTTTTGAAGGAGGTCCAGCCCAGAGGTCTAACCCTAGTAAGTCTCACACTCCTCTAGATGAGCCTGGAATTGTACTGCACAGGGCAGGTCATATGCAAGTTCATTATTTTATGAAAGGGTTCCAGAAGGATGCAGTTATTTCTCTGTAACACTCAACAGACTTATCTTCCTCTTTATCAGGTATTTGATAGGAAGATTATCAAGAGAACAATGGCAAGAATGATGAAAACAGAGACAACATTGAGGTGAGATGAGTCTCACCTTGTCTAATACAGAGAAGGGGTAACCTATAAGTGCAGATTCCCAGTCTTTGCAATCAGAAATCCATGAGTCAACAATCTGAGTGAATCAACATTTGTGGCAAGCTCTTTCTCCATGCTTGAACCATACTTAGATTCATCAACTGTAGTTTCAATAGTTCACATCAATTCCTGCTCTTGAACAATTGAAAATATGAATGCCCCAAGAGTGCAACTCTGTCATTAGAAACATCACTTGTATTTACAAAACAAAACCATAATTGTGTCACATTTTCCAATCCATACTCTCAACCTTTTGAGCTGAGAGACTGAGCAGGAGCTTTGTGCAGGTTGGGGTCTCTACCCATTTTCCTCAAAGAAGATGAGGAACAGCTGCCCAAGAGGCACATCCTGTACTCTACAGAAGCTAAGGCTATTCTAAGGCTAAGTCTCTGAAGGACTGGATCAGCAGTTCAACAGTGCAGCTTAAATAAGAGGATCATGAGTAATCCATAACTCCACACAGAAGGACAACCCATTCTACACCTTTCTCAGAGACAAAGTTTTAACTTCTCTGTTTCGGCCATGCTGGCTGATACATAGAAAACAGAGCCATTTCAATGTGGATGAAACAGACTTCTCTTGAAGGATTAATAGCTTTTACCTTCAAAAAGTTCTTCCTCCTTCATTATTTAAGATCAGAAAAAAAGAAAGAGCAATTTTTTAGAAAAGGTGCCTGGCTTGAAAACAAGCTTGAAAAACAAGCATTCTCCTCAAAAATTAGAGGGGTTGTCTGATACCACCTGTCAAAGCTTGCTAACATTCAGGCTTGCAGCCAGCTTTGTGAAGGCACTTAAGTTTTCTGTTTGATGGTACAATCACTTAGAATCTCTTCCTTGCAGCAGTTTATGATAAAAGTGGAAGAGGTAAGTTTATGTACATGTCCATCTTGACACTTCTAGTTTGAAGAAAGTGCCAGTTGTAGAAAAAGTTAAATCTATTTAAGGATACATCTGGAGTTTGAAAGTGCACCTAATGCTATTTCTGGAGGTTCTGCAGTTTGTACTCCTGGTTGATGCTGACAAAGAAAAGGTTGTTAGGTGAGGAACAAGCCATATCTTGAAGAAAACCAGTTCTTTGCATGGTAAGGAGACTGAGGATGGTTCTGTGAATCTCAGTAGTGCTTTAGAAGAAACGGCTGTGGAATATGACATACAAGCAACAACCTTTCCTTGCCTGGAGATCTCAGAGAACATACAAGATGTTCTTAAAAACTAGAGTAATAGGGGATGCACTTACATGGCCTTTTCTATTATTGGTGAAGGAATTTGATTATGGTGTCAAATATGATAAAAAGGGTACAAATCCAAAATCTTTAAATCATAAGCTGGAAGAACTATTTAGGGTTACCATCATTAATGCTGGTGGTTGATTCTGAGTGTTTTTTTCCTAGTAGAAACAGAGTAGCAATAGTTGTTTGTTCAAACTGTATCACCTCAACTCCAGTGTAGGAGTGGATGCAAGGTGTGAGCCCAATCCTCAGAATGCTGGGCCAAAAACAGCAGGGGGTGATTTTTACTGGTTTGTTCTTTAAGCTATTGATACGAATGGATGGCTGCAAGTAGATTCATCTTGTTTATAAAAAATAATTACCCAAAAAAGGGAAAAAAAAATCAAAGAAGGCAACTTCAGAATTTCAGAGAAAACAGACCAGAATGTGTCTACAAGTGGATGAAGAAACCAACAAGGCTGGCTTATGAGTAAGAATCTCATAATGGTCATGCATTAAGTACACAGAAGTCTGCTGCTTTAAGTTGCATTCCAATATCAACTGAAAAAGAGATCAAAGAGCTCCATTACATCATAGAGACATCTAATCCATGCTGCACTGTGCCTCCCACAAAGAGAAATGCTGCCAATCTTCCCAGTCACACCAGCTGCTCTTCACACACAACCAGCCATCAATAGCTACCAATTTGAACAGAATGACAAAGCTACTGCCTGCACCATGCAGTCAGGGGCCTTGCTACTGCCAGATTTAAGTCTCAGCACAGCTAGAGCCAAAGAGCTACAATCAGCTCAAGGTAAAACAGACTAGAGCTGCAGAACTCACAGTATGAGGAATAAAGCAGCATATCCACCAGTCGTGCAATAAGCACTTAGAACAGTATTTGGTTGACAGGGGGTGAGGACCAATCAGTCTGTATGCCTGCAGAGGAGCTAAAATAAGCATCTTTCTGTTACACTTTTTTCCTCTCCAGGAACACTAGCTAGGTATTATTGCAACATCTCTATTCTGAGAAAGGTCCAGAGCTGATCTGCAAGACTGTGTTCACTGGTCCTGTTCAGGCAATTTGAAGCAACTCCAGAAAGTGTCAACATGCACTAACCCTTATTCAGAAATTACATGAGCTTCAAAACAACTCAATATTTTCCTTCTGTCCAAGCACGTCAAACCCACACAAACCAAAACACAAGCTAAACAGAAGAATTTGCTCAGCAGCATAGTATGACTTCACACTTCACATACACATAGGCTGCAAACAGCAAAGGCTAACCTAGCTTAACAGCCTGAACCAGAGAATTATTCATTTTTTTTGCCATGGCTATTCTGAATATCTTTGAATAGCTACTTCGTTCCACACTTTTCGCTCATCCTTTAAAACAAAATAAAAAAAAACACCCACAGTGTTTTGAACAGAGCTCTGTAATTGGAACAAAAGGTGGCAGTTCAAACTCTTTAGAACATGTAGCATCTGCTTAACAATTCTACAGTAGAAACAAACCACAAGCTAGTGAAAGCATATTGAACTTGTTCTGGCAGAAAACCACATCTCCCTCAGGGAAGGAGATGGTGGTAATGCCTTAGGGACAGAGATTTTGCTGGCTTCCCTCTATTGATTAGGTTTAGTGACAGACTTTTTTTTCTGTACATGCAGTTTTTCCTGTTGAAAAGCACAGCACTTGAGCCACAATACTCTGACCTTTTCTCCCAAGTTAACAGCAAGATCCACAAGTCTGTCTACACTACAAAAAGCATAAGGAGGAGAGCCTTGAGTAATCTGAAAACATGCTGCAAGCATTAGAGTTGCAACACTTTGGTGTGCTGCAAAAGCTCTTTATTGAGTGACAGGGCTAAATTGTACCCAGTACAATGTCATTTTCATGTGGCCAAACAGCTTTCAGGAGCCACACAAATTACATGTATTACAGTGGAACAATGTAATTTTTCAATGTGTGGATACAACCAAGTTTGGTGTACGTCAAGCACACTTGCAACACAAAGTGGAACTAGGCAGGTACACTACGTAGATTCAACTATGGTGGCTGAGTTTCACAAATCAACAAAACTTGTGAAAGAAGAATCCACCCTTAGTTACTAAATGCAAGGACATCAACTCTGGTCCAGAGATTCTGGAGATTAATCTGTCATCTAACACATTCTTGAATGCACAAGCTGCAACACAAGTGCCTTGTTCCCGCTGCTTGGGCCATCTCCCATATGTCAGGTATGCCTCTCATCTATTCTGAGGTTCCAGGCATCTATGTCCCAGTCCTCTTACCTAGTTTCTTTCAGTCCACAGTTCCTTCACCCCCATTTGCATCATTTGAGACAGATTTTACCTGCTAGTGACACCTACACTTATTGTTCTTGCTTTGAGTTACTTCAGTGATTTTGGAACTTCTCAGACTGTGGCCATGATTGACAAACTACCCCTCATGACTGTGAATTACTTCAGACATTAGTATCCTATCTTTGTAACAAAATAGTCCATGTCTCCTGAGCCCAGGCTCTAACATGCTCTGTCTCGTCCCATAAAACCCAGGCTAAAATACTATATTTTATCAAGATGAACTATATACCAAAGGGAAGGGGCACATAAGACAGTAAGAGGCCAGATTAACTATACAGCAAAAGACATGACAGACAGGTCTCTAGCAGAACTGTGAAACAATTATAGATCTCAGTTACCTGGGTAAGATCTACTCTTCCAGGCATTGGTTAACCTCTCTACTTGCACGGTCTTGAGAAGGAGCTACAGCCCAGATGAAGTTTTGCCAACTCTCAACGGTAGCCTATTGTACAGTGTACTGGTATGATACATTTAAGACACTGTCATGACTTTGCATCTTCTGCTCTGCCAATTATTTTGCATACTGCTACAGTCCTTTACTCTAAACTTTCTCCAGTAATTGTTACTTCACTTAGAGATGTCTGGCCATTTGAATCACAGGCCAGTATTATTTTAAGGGTCAATATAAAATGATAAGGATATTTACCAATATCCTTAAAGCACAGAGCTTTTCATTTCTCTCTTACATCTTCTCTTAGAGATTTCAAGACACAGGGTATGGAATATTGCAGAGAACCATTTGCACATCAAAGAAGATACAAGAAAGTTTAGTAGTGCTTTGGTTATTGTTGTGATCAATACATGCTGTACAGTGTATTAAACTATCCTGACTCTACATCAGACCAGTGCCAAATGTTTTATCTTTTGTAACTCAAAGTGCTGGAGACTGCCTCAAAAACAAACCAAGCTAGTTGCATTTAGTTTTCACAAAGCTATGTTACTGTTTCCAAAGAGTAGAAAAGAGCACACTAGCAGTTACACCATCTGCAAGAAGGCATTCTTTGGAACAGGTAACACACATTTCACTGAAAGACTCAAAATCCACTGGAACTCAGAAGGAAATACAAGTTTTTCCTCCTATGAGGCTTTCTTCCGCTCAGATTTCTCTATTCTGGACCAGAACTGGGAACCAATAACTGCCCCAGTAACCTTCAGAAATGAGGACAAGTAGGACACAGAGTTTCAACCACTAGTAATTAGAAGCAGGATTTCCCTGAACCACAGCTGAGTGTCCAGGCCTCTGGGTTATTATGCATGCAGAAGGTTTTCTCCACTTGTAGCTTCTAAAAAGTCTGCCTGAGACTTGAGCAACCTTCAACCAACAAAACTGAAACTTGTAGATGCATAACAGAACACTGACTGATGTGGGCTAAACTCCAACATAGCCACTAGCAGATGGACTAACAGCTCTTCTCTTCCACAATGCTGTTCAAAGGGTATGCCATATGGGAGGAAAAAAACAGAATCTGATTAGAGCTGGGATACTACATCCCCAAGCTTAGTCCATCCCTGAAGCAATTTTGCATACTCTTGTGGAAAAAATACTGTGCTGGAGCCTCTGAAGGTTGGCGACACAGCCATACCACACCAGTTCAAGAAAGCCAAACAGGAGTAAGGAAAGAAAGGCTGTAAGGAAAAAAAACCCTGCAAACAGGTCAGTGTCAGCCAACAGAAGATAAAGCATGTCTCCTTTGCCAAAGAAAATAAAAGAAAAAACACCTTTCAGCTTAAGTTTCCAGTATTTCCAGTAAATAAACATAAAACAGGAATAGTTTAATTAATAGCTGGCACTAGTTTAAGAATCAACTCAGGCCTGAAGGTTTGCAATAATGTTATCCAATTTTTCTTTGCCTTACCTGACTACTCCATAACTAGGGTTCCTAAGTCCCAAGGTCATGAGAACTTCCAGGTTCAGATCAGAGAGGTATCTTCTTCTTGCAACAGTCAGTTCAAATAAAGTACTCTGAGTGACAGAAAACCAAAGCATGCAGGCCACCAGGTGTCAACTTCACTAGCCCTGCACCAGGGCAGCTGGGTATGTTGCTTCTCCTCCTACAAAGCCCTCAGAACTGCAACCTGTGTGTGGAAAGGAACTCAGCACCTGCCATCTGCCTGCTGTTTTCCTTCACTGAAGTTTGTTGTCTGGAGTTGTCTGATGCGTTGGTAACACCACCCACCCTTGTGGGTAGAGGCCTCTTCTGCACTGCCTCTTCATCACAGGGCCAGTGAGCTTCAGGAACCCACAGCGCTCTTGTTGTCAGAGGGCATTGGCATGACAAAGTTGTGGTGACAAGAACACATTTTCTGTGGAAGAAACACATTGCAGAAAAGCCCTGAGTGAACTCTGTCATCTTTCATAAGTCGTGAGGCATGTTTATTGTTAGAATAGATAACAAGATGCTTACTGCAGTGTATGTAATTAGGAAAAAACCTCCAGTGTAAAATATTAGTGTCATCATAAGAATTAGATAAGCATGAGTGAATCCTTAATAAACTCAGTCATCCTTGTTGTTACCAACAAGCCAAATCAGAAACCCAGCCTGTTGCTGTGCAATTTGATCATGTTCTGCAGAGAGAGAGATAGGCAGGGTGCCTCCGACCCTGAGAGAAACTGTGGGAGCTGGACTTGTTCAGCCTGAGCAAGAAATAGTTGAAACACAAAACCAGCTCCCCAGTAACTATAAGGGATTTACTGACATGATGGATCTTGGATATTTTATTGAGGTGCTGGGGTGTCCTTATGTGAGTCCTTCCCGCAGCCAGGCAGAAGCTGGCCGCTGGATGTCACCCTGCGCTCATCAACAACGCCGCTCCCACCGGCAAACCAAGGATCAAATCCCACTGCCGCGGGAAGGCTTGAGTAATTACAAGCTTTTTACTTCAGGTAATGATTTAGGAGTATGACACTTCTTCCAAGCCAACCTTGCTGGAAAATACACGACAGTTTAGTTTAAAAGCTTCTGAATCCCCACCTAGGGCTGAAAACTTAATGCTAACTTCAATCAAATAGATACCACAAGATCACAAGTTAAGAGTGCAGTTCAAGGCCACATCAGAGTCCTACACAGCCTTGTATAAATGCAAAACTGAAATACACATGGAGCTGTGAGTATATTTCCCCTACACTGGGATAAAACAAACAGAAACAGGCAGTAAGATCTTGTCATATAAATAACCCACACTGCGTGTAAGATACTGTATACATATTACTAAAACAGTAATGATGAAACTGCTGTGATTTCTATGTAGAAACTGCAGGTACAAACATCACTGTAGGGAAAAAAGAAAAAAAAATAGAAAATCAAAAACATCCTTCACTGCCTGCTAGCATAATATTGATTCCTCCCTCTGCCCAAAAGTCAGTTTCTGTTTATTTGAGCCAGATACGCTGCAACATGAACACCTAGGTGTCTGGAATGGCAAGCTGAGTTGTTCCGAAGCAAGCTTCACCTAAGAATATGAAATGCAGAAAGCGGATCTGTGTTCAGTGTCAAAACTTTATCTGTCAGCTTCATATTAACAGCCCTGCCAACTGCAAGCAGTCAAAAATTTCCTTCACATATTCTCTGCTCCCCTGCCATTTCTCCACTTCCTGCTTCCCCCCAGATTTTATTGTACAAGTCTGGGATCATTTTGGTTTTCTGGTAAGATTCAGGTTGTCATGCCTCCCTACATTTATAAAGGGTAGAAACTTAGTTTTTCCTCTAAAAACAGGAGATTTTCTTGTTTTTTCAGTCATCATAATCGGGCCTTAGCAATGGGAACTTTATTTGTGATAAAATAATGAAAACTGGCATACTGAAAATCAAGCACTGATTTGATTCAAATGATTGAATGACAATTGAGGCATATTGTGCATCCTCTCTAGAGTGAAAAGACCATGTCAGACTGCAACATCTCCTCTCGTTTGAGCACACACACCTTCTCTTGCAAAGAAAAATCAACTCAGGCGTTTACAGAGAAGCATTTACAGTGAAGAGTGCCCTCAGAGAGGCAACAGCCATAAAGATCAGGAATTGCTGCATTCATTTTATCACATCCCTGATGACTAACGAAGTCACAATTCTTCTTTGGACAACTGAAAAAAGGATCCTACCAATAAGTCACATAATGAAGCTGTAAATTTATCTATCTAGTCCATCATACCAGAGTTCAGATTGTAGCATAGGTCACCAGTGCTTGTGAGGCGACAGTTTTACACAATGTGGATGTATAAATCAAGTACTTAAAACTTGTGCAGACAAAAGGTGCTATAAAGCTTCATTAGATCAGAAACCATCCAACAGTTGCACATTAGAGGCTGAATTCAGTAGACAAGTATCTTTGCTGTACAGTGCTTCTTCACAATCAGATACTTTATGAATACCACAAAGCAAGCCCTTACCTTACTTTCCTCAGAGTTAGATTTTCAAGTAGCAAAGACAGACTTTGATGCCCCTTGAAGGCCTGCTGAGTTATTTTTCTGTACAGAAGAGATCACCACAGAACAAGGTCTCAGATGTCAGCCAGTTAAAAAGCAAACAGAAATAAGTGCAGGCTGCACACAATGGGACGTGATAGTCCCAGACTTGCCATAACTGCCAAAGAAGTCATAGCAGGCTGTTTTTCACTAGTGCTCCAAACATTGTCCTTTGTGGAAGCTCAAAAGGACAATATATGTATACCTATTCCCACTGTAAGCATCCTGCACCAAAAGTAGTCTCCTCTTCCGCTGTTTTGCTGTTCTAAAGTTTTGCTCACATAGACTGACTAAAGAGCAAAGAAGAGCTGAAACTTGTTTCATCTGCAAGCTTTTCTTTATGAGGACACAGGTTAAGGATTAAGCACTATGTCAAGGACTATAAACACTGGTCTTACTTTATACCACAGAATGTCCAGTTGTGGCCTGGAGCTCCTGCACTATAAGCAAAGAGGAGAGGATGGTACTTTTGTGGAGAAACGTGTATAAAGTTTCTTACATCTGCTTCTTACACATTGAAGTAAAACTGGGTATGTTAATAGCCGTGAGCAAATATATCAGATGATTTTATAAAAATCTCCTATGTTCCAATAGCAAGCACTAAACCTCGCTATACAATGTTTATTTGTACCCAGAGGGCAATTTATGGTATTTTGTGTGTTGTTTGCAAACACCTACATGTACTATGTTGGTATTTACAACTTCCAATGTGTGGCAATGTGCAGCACGCGTTTTCACCACACAGCAGGCCCACCTAAAATGGACACACGCAATTGAAAACGTCTCATCTTGGAAAACTGCCCTGAGCAAGAAGGATCCAGATAAAAAAATTACATTTGGTTAAAAAAATAACCCCTCACAGAGAACACTGTCAGAGGTCTTGGGCAAATGAAAGGACTGATAGTTCTGAAAAGCTGTGTCATGCAACTTCCATAAAATCATGACATTTCTACCTGAAGGATTAACTTTTTGAGGTTGAACTGGCAATATGGAGCTGGAATACTACCACCACCATCTCCAGCCAAAGGCACATTGAACGCTTGAGTGACACAACCTCCCGCCCTGGGGGAGCTGGAGGATCAGCCCTGACGCTCCCCACACGTTTCCCCCATCCCGAGTGGCGGCAGCAGAGAGCTGAGGAGGCGATAACTGTCCTGGGACTCTCCACCTCTCGCTGCCATCCCGCCTCAGGCAGCCATCTCCCACTCCCACAGCCACAAGCCGGCGGCATGAAGGGGCCCGAAATGGCCGCCTGTGATTGGCTGCCGTGTCAGTGCACACCCAAGCCCGTCCTTGAGGAAGCTCAAAAAAGCCATCAATTTTTGTACTTCACCCACTTCTCTGAGTGAGGCTCTCCATTCCTCAGCAGGCCTCCCCGTGCTGCCGCCGTGACTGCTAGAGCCAGAGAGGGATCAGCAAGAACCCTCCTCCAATTCATAGAATCACAGAATGGTAGGGTCGGAAGGGACCTTTAGAGATGATCTAGTCCAACCCTCCTGCAGAAGCAGGTCAACCTAGATCAGGTCGCATAGGAACATGTCCAGGCGGGTTTTGAAGATCTGCAAGGAAGGAGACTCCACAACCTCAAATTCCTTGTACTTTGGACATTTAGCAGAGATTAAACATCTTCTGTACCTGTGCTCAGGGAAGAAACAGGGCAACCAAAGTCTTACCTCATCCTCCTCTTTCAGCCCATGACTCAGCCACAATTTCAGCTTGAACATACTCCATGCCAGCACATAAAATGGGTGAGATATTCTCTTTTCAACACACTCCTAAAGCCTATGTTTAGGTACTGGTGATTTTGCAGTTGTTGGGCATCCCTTGCAACAAAAATTACCTATTTCAGTGAGTCACAGACAGCTCATCTAAGGAAAGTATTTTTAATATCTGAACGTCTGATGTAAGGTTATGTCAGGAAAATGCAAGCCAGAAATCACACACGTATTGCCACACATAGCATATTTATACCACACACACTTATAGCAATTCAAAGGCTAGTAGCTTTATTACCAAGAAATACAGCAAAAAAATTCTTAAAGAAGCCTGTGTGGGACTATTTCTCCATGCCAAATCACTACCTTTAAATGAAAACATTCTTTGTTTTGAAGAAGGATTACTTGTTTCACAAACACCTATTACAGGAAAGGCTGTGTGTTCAGGGAGGGTGTCCAGGTTTTCTCCTGTCAGCTTTCCATGGTAGCAGCTGAGAGATTACCTGACCGCTTTCAGCGCTACTCACAGAAGAAATCAATGTCCTGAAAAACAGTTCAAAGGAAAGATGTTTTGAGATTACTGAAGGATTAACATTTCTTTATCACCCCCTAAAGGTACGCAAGTACATGCACACACAGAATACAGTATAATGTACTTGAAAGTACACCATAATATACTCAAAGTATTCTGGAAAATAAAAAGGTCTTTCATCCTTTTGCATGGCTGGGATTGGTTGCTTCTGTGACATTTTTAAGGTGAATTAGGCAATAACACCTTCTCCATGTCAAATTATTCCTTTATTTCCCCTTTGTTTTGTATTCTTGGATCCATACCTGGGTTATTAGGCATACAGAGCCCTTTATTCTTAAACAATTCCTAATCACACATGAGAACAGTGCCTTAAACAGACTCAGGTTGTGAGATGCACTCGCTACAAAGAAATGTGACTAGAAATTAAATGCCAGTATTTTGCCTGAAAACTTCCAGCATGGGATAGACTAACACAGCATATTGCTTTCATCTAACTTGCTGCTATTATCTTCTATGGCTATGTAGATCTCTATTTTGCTGCAGGGAATTATCACACTCTGGTGCTCAAACTGAGCGACATTTACATTAGACCAGCGTTATCACATATAACTGTCCACTGGAAGCAGAAGACGGGGAGCTGTTTCACAGCAGATGCTTACTGGTAATGAAAATACTCTCAGCCAGCAAATGGCCAGTTTTAAGTGATGGAGGGAAGGCAGACAATCCAACCCTGCTTTGTAGTACACACAGCCTATTGTGTTGAGTCTACTGTCCTCAGCGTGATTCAATGGCTCAGAAGTAGCAGCACTGGAGGGGAAAAAAAAAAAAAGCCTAAGTTTCATTGCTCACACAGCAACCAACAGGCATTGATTACCCAGAGCTGCACAAAAGTATGATGAGAGAAGTTCACAGGAAAACATGTTTATTAGGAGGATCTGAAGCTGATATGTATGAATACTATGTATGAATACTAAGATGAAAGCTGTCTTTTTTTCAGGGAAAAATAAAATTAAAAGGAAGGTTAGAGACATAAGCCCCCAGGCTAATG
Source organism: Urocolius indicus (assembly GCA_013401255.1). Taxonomy (NCBI): domain Eukaryota; kingdom Metazoa; phylum Chordata; class Aves; order Coliiformes; family Coliidae; genus Urocolius; species Urocolius indicus. The sequence continues at coordinate 198,875 of WBNH01000008.1, read as the reverse complement.
TGTCTTTCAGGCTTCTCAATGCAGCAGATGCCCCCCACAATCTTTTTCTGCATCAAGTTCCCTATGAATTTTTCCTACATGCAATGCCATTGGTGTCTGCCACTCAGTGCTTTGATCAGAGGCAGGTCCCACATGTTGATTAATCGTTAAGGTTTGGGCAGCATCAGGTTGCCTCACATAAATGGCAACCCCTTTCCAAAGGAGCCCATTGTAACACAAACACTAGGCTTTGTAGGTGCAAGGCCAGGAAAGCAAGGTGAAAATATTGCCAGCATCTTGGGGAAAGGTAACAGTTGTGAGCAAGAGACCAGCTTCTGACTTGCAGATGAAAGGCTGCTGGCGTTACAACCATCTGTGTCAGCGTGCAACACTCACTCTGTAAAAAATAGCACCTTTAAGGGATATTTGTGGAGCAAGCAGCATGCCCATGAACAGGTTGGTCAAGATCTGCTGTTGACTGTTTTCAATGTGAACTTTGAAAGAGTCAGACTCTTAAGGTCACATTTGCAACAGCTGAGAGCAGAACAAAGAGAAGAACTGCATCACCCTTTGTTTTTCTTACAAAGTTCCTGCATAGAGTGAGAGTGAAGTAAGGGTGGAATGACTATGAAAGCCCACGTTGCTTGTTTTGCAAAAGAAATTTAATTTCCGATTGAAGTTCTGCATTGCAGCCTGACAACAGCCCACTCTGGACCCCGGGTCAGACTGGAGGCTAAAACACTGCTTCAGCCTACCTCTGCTTCCAGTTCATCTTGCTGTGCAGCTGACTGCCTGTCATGTTGAAATAAGAGCTTAGAAACGTGTTTTAGTCATTCTTTCATGTTCTGTGACTAATTGCTGCAATGCTTCTGGGCTAAATTCAGAATAATCTAATGTGGTGTCAAGAGAAGCAATCACCCAAGATTCACATTTTCTCAAATAAAAGTTGTCTGACACATTGTAACACAAATCCTAGCAGCTATTAACATGAAACATCCTTTCACTTATTTCCTGTGTAACTGAAACCCATCCAATACCTGGACATAAGATTAAAGATTCCAGACTCAATTTCAAGATTGACAGGTTAACTGTATCTTGCCATGTACTTCAAAGTGCCATATAGGTAAATATTCAATATTGGTGAAGGTCATTTCCATAAACCTACCACTGCATTTGTATTAAAGCACAGAAATAAGCTACCAGTAAGCATTAGTTGTAACCTAAACTATATCAGCCTCTGAGAAAGGACTTTCCTCTTCTAGTCCTCTGTGAAGCATTTAAAATCTTTAGTATAATCACAAATTGTCCAGAGTATGAGACACTACTGTACACAATCAGGGACAATCAGCCTTTCAGAAATAGAGCCTAGTTACTCCCAGAACAGTTAACATGTTTCCAAAAGCTTTTTAATTTAGCTTTCTGAGGTACCAATAACTGTTATGAGAAAGCAAGCATGCTTGCAGTAAAACCGAAGTTCTATATGATAGTGGCCACCTCTAAATACAATTAATAGAAAGCACACTTGTACACATTTCACAAATACAGAGCACAATATCAGACTCCAAAGAAAGCTTTGGGTAAAACTTAACATGGCCTTGGAGGAATACTATTCAAACCAATAGGGACCTCTAATAGGATCGAGCCCTTAATGCAGCATTAGTAACATCTGCAATATCAGAGCTTATGTTAGGGATTTCACTGAGGCTATTTGCCTGTATAAAGGCCCACTGATTGGATCCCTAAGCATCTGTGATGTGCTACAATCAACTGGCACGATTATGATTTGTTTTTACAGAAAATTAGCATTATGCAGCCAAGTATAATTATGCAGCCAGCTGGGCTTTTGCAAATTCCTTACCGTTGTAGGAACAGTCTTATTTGCTTCTTGATAGACATGTTGTTCTGAGACTAAACTTCTAGGGAAATAACCAACTGTCCCCATATGGTCTTCATACTGTTCTCCATAAACCTTCAAGCAAGGAGATGGATAATTAGGTACCTTAAAACCATCCTCATCTGGTTTGAGCTAGTTTGCAATTTAGTCAAAAGCAGTTACTAGTAGTGCTTCTTACTCTGGTTTTAGATTTTCTAGTTTCTAATTAGCTGCCACATGAAACTAACCATTAACACAAGTGCTGGTACAAACTGTTGTTTTTTTTGGGTTTTTTTTTAAGTAAATTAATACCACTTACAGTTTATTTGGATTTTATATTTTACAATAAGTGCAGCTAATATTTCTCTTCACTTCCCTTATATTTTAAGGGTTTTATGACCAACTGTGACAAAAGCTTTATCCATCAAAGTTTCAGCAAAAGTTGAGCCCTTCTGTTAAGGTTGAGTTCAGTTACCACATCGCTATTAAATATATTTCTTTTAAAAAGCCAAAAATCCTCAAGACTCCTCAATCAGTTTAAGCTTAAGCATTCCCTTTGAACACTAAGCTGCTGCTCAGAATTACAGAAATGCATTTTTGGTTTGCTTATAAACACAAGAATCTCCTCTTACACTTCCAGCCCAAAATTCTCCAGAGCTTTTTTCTTTCACTAGTTTTGAGTAAACATAAATCAACTGCCCTTTTTTAACATTAATGAATCTGCAGTCTGGAGCATCATAATCCTCTTCTGCTCTTGCTAGAGAAATGGTGTCTAGAAAGAAAAAAAAAGAAGGAATGAGGAAGAGGAATTGAAGTACATATATACTTTCAGAGAGAAAAAAAAATAAATAGGTGTGTGTTTGTATGCACACATGTAAAACTCTTTCTACAGAAAAAAAAGTAGGTTAGCCTGAAATTAACGTCTTCAAGAATTTGTTGTTTTTTTTCTGTTCTAGCAGGATAATAAGCAAAGTAACAACTCAAGAATGTGCCACTTCATCATCACAGTGGAAGTTACAATCCATCTCTCTACACTTACCTTTCACTTGAGTGAAAAACGTCCTTTAAAGAACTCTTTTTGCAATAAAACTGCATGTGACATTTCACACAAACCCTCCCACTCCGCTTTTCAAGCCAATGAAAATGTAAGAGAGCTAAATAAGCAGAGTAGTTTTCCCTCACACTACTCTATGCCGACTCTGCAGTCATTTTTTTATACTACTTTGTCCTCAGAATTAAAACTAAAATTACTTACAGACACAGTTGTCATCAGCACACAGCTTCTTGCTGGCAAGCTTGTCCATAAAAATTCCAGTTACAAGAGGACACATTAACCTGAGACACAAAAGTAAAAGAATCAAACGAACACATTGTGTCATCTTTTTTGCTTCTGTGCCTGCTGAATGCGTGCTGAGTCCAGCGATCCCAGTCTTTTATGGAAGAGGCAGACACCTGGACAAACACACTGGGCCAATGGGAAGGGGTTGGGGGAACATTCCAACTTACCACAGGAGCTGCAGGCAGAAGGAAGACCTCAGGGTCCACTCATGAAACCAAATCCCCTTCCCAAGCCATTCTACATTAGCATTTCAATCAGCAACTGTATTATTTAAACCTTTTAAGACTTCCTGCAGTTGTTCATAGTCTTAATCTTACTGCAAGCGAAGTCTGAGAATGGAAATTAAGTCAGACTCTGGTAAGCAGCAAAGAAAATTACATCCTTCCAAATCCTCAAGTTCTTAATTTTCACACGTGCTCACTGACAAGCATAATCTTCACTGGACCATAAACCCTCAGTGGCACAGATTTGTGTTAACAGTCTACTGAAAGGACCTACTGGGATCCCAACAGATGGATGCAAATGTGAACAACCCAGGAGGGAACTGAAACCCAGTAAAAAGGCTTTGCAGGTCAGTAATTTCAATTTGAAGTCTAAAAGGTTCAAGTATTGCATATTTGGATAGGCAAAATCCCTTCCTGCAGGGAAACATAGTCAAGAGCAACACAGCCAGGTTATACCAGGACAAGAATCAGTTCACTTTTCTTTACATGGCTGAACTCGATGCAAGGTGCTGAACACAAAGTGCCATAGTCTGACTTAAAAGGTCTTCCATATGCAGAGGAGAGGACATACAGAATTCATCTATATTCCCCAAATCTTGTCCTAGCATACACATGCCAAGATTGGTGGGAAAAATTTTAATCAAAATAGATGCACACACACGCACAAAAGAAGCAACCACCAGAGTTGTTGTACTGTAAGCAATTCACATCACAGCTGTCAAGCTACACAAGGCTGCTCTGGATCAGTCCTTAAAAGTGACCAAGAGCAAATTTGAGGATTCCCAAAACAGCACTCCTGAGAAGCTGTCAGCTGTTGCCAAAGATCACATACTGTTAATTAAAGAAGATCTTGCAATTTCTAGCATCACTCTCCTATTACAGCTGTCTTCACCACATTCTCATCTTCCAGCTCATTATTCCTTCCTCCAGCCTCTCTTATGTAGTGTACAGCTTCCTTTGCTGACAGCACCACACCAACCCTTCTAAGGGAATAAGGGTGAAGAGCAGTGGTATACAATGGTAGATCAACGTACACAGACTAGAGGGGTGCAAAGACAGCATTATTAATGCCTATAAAATTATGATTGCAGGAGAAGAAAAATAAAGTTCGTGATGGAATAACACAGTTGCTTTTGCTCTTACAGGCACACTGAAGTGATATTCACTTGCAAGTATTAGATTACCTGTGAAATCACACACACAGAAAAAGAATCAATAAAGAAAAATATGTATAGGGAGACAGGACAGTAATTGGGATGCATGTGGAAGGGGCATCATCTTGCCAAATACTCAGAGCAGAAGATAAGATTTTTCAGGTCTTGTGCAAAAATGATTGCTTGTGTAGCTGGTTTTATGCTTTCAGAAAAGAGCACTTGCTCTTTCATTAATCTTCGAGGGTCTGACTGCAGTTCTAGCCAACACCATGCCACGGCTACTGCAAGATTTACCAAGAAAAAAGACCTGTACTTTAAGTGTATTTCACTATTCCCTTAAACTGAAATACCTTTCTAGTTCTTCCATAGCCTGAACAAAACGTAGAATCTTAGAATGGTAGGGGTTGGAAGGGACCTTTAGAGATCATCTAGTCCAACTCCCCAGCTAAAGCAGAACCACCTAGATCAGGTCACACAGGAATACATCCAGGCAGGTTTTGAAAACCTCCAGAGGAGGTTTCAAACACTTCAGCTTTTGAAGTGATTCTTGCACCCGAACACTTAAAACAATTACAACTCACAATACTACATCTGGTTACTTCACTGTATTCAGTGTATTTCATGGCACACAAGACCTGCACAGCTTTTTGATAAATGAAAAAAAAAACACAAAGCAATCCCAAACCTAAAAACCAAAACAAACCCCAAGATACACAGAAGCACTGCGATATGTATTTCAGAAACACCTGCCTAAAAATGGACGAGACAACAGCATTGTCTTTGTGTAAAGAGATGTCTTTGTAAAGAGACAGAAAGCTCTTCCCAAACCATTTATTAAAATCACTGATAAATAGGGATGAAAAGAGCATAAAACAACAGATAAACTTTTATGTTTCTTCTGTAGATCTGCTTCTACTACCAGCCATAATTATAGAGACAAAACCAAGCTGAACAGCGCTGTCAAACCAATCACTTTCTATCCTTATCTGGAAAAAAAAAAAAGCTACTAATGATAAGTTGTTTTTCTGGAGTGACAAAATTGTTCTTGCTGAAAAGCAGCTGTCCCCTTGATAACAAGGCTTAAGATTGAGGGTTGCATTTAATTCTTAATATGCTGACATTTGGTATTCCTGCTCATGCTTTTTGCTCTGGTAAAGAGCACTATTTTTCCAGCACTCACTTCTAAGAAATGAGTGTCACCTTAAAAGTAGTTAAACCAAAATACTGAATAAGCCTAACAGATCAATACCAAGACAGATCTGAGGGAAAAAAAGATGGCTTGAATACAGCGTAAACTGAATTTATTTTATAAAAGTATTTCAATACAAAAATTTACTATCCAGTAGAACCATGGAAATTCTACTTCTTTCTTGGCTGTTGTGGCAAGTTTATACAAGTCTTTCAAGTTTTCTGCAGACAACAATAAACACATGAACTGATCAAAGCATCACTGTATTAACCAACGACTATCCACAGAAGTCCCTTTTAGGAGCACCCCATTATTTTTTTGCATAAGTGATTTTCATAGCGTGAGATGGAGTAATTTTGAATCCCTGGAGAGCATCTCGAGCAGCTCCTGCTTGATTCTCATTTTCAAACTCCACAAATGCAATGTCATGGCGGCCAGGCACCAAGCGTACTTCTTTGAATCCAGGAAACCTTTAAAATAAGGTGAAAGTGTCAGATAATATCTCCTGGTTTGATCATACATCTCTGTTCAGCAGCCCTAAGACCTTATCATTAGCATCTACTAAAGTAACAGTACTAATGAAAGATTTCAATAGAAGGGATTTTATTTGTACTGTCTTTAGAACCATGCCTCAATTAAGGATCATTACATGGAAGCAATTTAATCAGTCCTGTGCACAGACAGAAGCAACTAAAGACAGTTTTAAAACTGCTCCTGCTGTCATGAGAGTCTTTAATATTACAGTCACCAGCTTAAATCCAGTACAGCTTGACAGCAGATATCTTGCAAAACCAAAATCAGGCATGAAAAAGAATCAGCTTTGCTTCCTGCACCAAGTCATCAGAACTGGTATCTGTAATCTTAGCAATAAGACAAAGAATTGAAACACCTTCAGAAGAAACTCTTATTTCTAAAAAGTCCCTGCCAGCTGAAAAAAAACAGCATGCAGGTAACAGAAGAATTCAAAGGAAAAGTTCTTTCTATTCAAAACTTACTGATTGAATAACATGGACAGCATCATCTCATTTGTTTCCTCAGGCAAGTTATTAAGGAAAAGGATGTAGTTTGGTGGGTTATCAGGCACCTGCAACAACAGAAAATCAAAGCTCAGTAGAATATACACAGCTACTTGATCCTCTTCATCTCTCTGCCTGACCATTTGAACCAAGGCTCACATATTGTTTGATTTGCTCCCAAATTTGCTAGCTGGACTCTGGTACACTTCCATGCAATATGGAGACTGAGCTCTTTGTTCTTTTGCAAGGATCTATTAATTTGAAGAAGCTCTTATTTCTACAAAAATCACAGTACCATATTGTCTTAGATGTCATATTTACACTCAACCACTCAAAAATTGATACTGCAATACTCTCAGCACAGCCAAGGTGGGATGCAGGAGCTGTTCAGGACATCTGCATGGAAGTGGAACAACATATGAAAGACTCTCATCCTTTCAGAACAGCAACAGGAGGCCAAGACAAACATACTCTTCATCCATAGTAGTACCAAAATCATATCTTTGGGCAATTGAAACCCACAAAACCCACATGGCTTTAACACACTGTTCTATTCAAATTTTTTAACCAAGAATCTCAACAGATTTAAAGCCTTAGAATCTTTAACAGATTTCCCTGACAATACGAATTTGTAGCAATCCACCAGACAAGGCCAAGCAGTCAGTTTGCTAACACTGAACTGTAAAAGGCTGAAATCTCCTTAAGTCATTAAGGAGATAACAAAAACTAAAAGAAAAGCAGACACGACAACTTCAGATGTCCTAACAATGTGCCTTGCTACGAATGACATCTTAAAGAAAAAACCCAGACTGGGAGAAAGATGTTTTCTCCTGTGGATTATGTATGCAACTCTCAATGCTACTGCTCAAGAAAAGAGATTCAGGGCAAGAAAAGATATTATTCTACAGTTATTTGCCTTCCTGCAAATGCTAGCCCTTTAGTACCTCCATTTCTAACACACATGAATCACTTAGGTCACTGAACAATCAAGGTGAGTGAAGCATAGGGACTTATTGCTACAGCTCCACACGATCATTTGGAAAACAAGACACTTAGAAGAAAAAAAAAAGTGAGCAGAGGATGACCAAGCTTCTGAAAGGAAGGTTTTAGACACATATTTTGACTCCCTGTGTAGTCTTCTTTCATCTTTCTACTGCTACAGAAGAACAAGTTAAAGGAAACTTTTAAACAATGAAGAAAAGACACAACAAAACCATTCAACTGTTACTAAGTTCAGTCTAAATTTAAGGATAAAGTAGGATTTCATAGTGCAGTTTTCTGTATAGTAATGAGAAACTGCACATTTTAATTTTATATCAACCGTGTGGGGGGGGTTTTGTTTAGTTATTGTTATTCAGTTGCTAGATAAATGTCTGACAGAATGAAAAGGAAGCTGTAAAATATATCCTCGAGTTTCCAGGTGTAACAAATTATTCACAGAGAACAATTTTAAGTATTAGGGCTTTTAGCCACAAAAGCACACATTACCTGCTGATTCTGGGCTGCAGTCCCTGGAGCACTGGCTGAATTTGGTGTCGCTCCCTAGTAAATAAGTACAAAATAGTTTTACAAAGGTGTTCTGTTAGAAATAAATAAGCACATATCACCATGTTTCTGTATAACTTTAAAAGTATGTTAAGGTGTTTTTAAGCAAAAATCCAAGGAACTTTTGTTGCTCATGAGATACTCCCCAAAGGGAAACATAAAGCATGTGAATTTTGTTGAAATCCAAGACTGAGCAACCAAAGGGAAAACATCTGTAGTATCTGATTTGACTAATGGTCAAGTCAGCAGATACAACAATCACTATTACTCCAAATTAAAAAATAATGGTTAAATAGATAGGAAGGAAGTAGTCTGAGAAATGAAGGCCTAGACAGCACACACCCGACAAGACAAAAAAAATCAGTGTTTACACTGAGGACTCCAGTTTATCATGGATAACTGAAGTCATTAACGTTAGAGCTAGTAGCAATTATTTCTTCTTAAGAGATTTGTATATAATGACTGACTTAATAAATCCTGAGATAGCTGAATATTCTAGCTGGAACACGTTGCATTCTATGAACACTCATCACTCCTTGATGCCAGCTTGTGCCTTAGCAGAAGTGTAGTGAAGTAACACAATTTTTAAACTCTGTGCCTTGATGTTGTCTGCTATACTTCAGCTTATAAATAACTACAAGTTTTTAATTTAGGCCTGGCCAATGCTTAGTAGAGATAGATTCCAACCAAACTCCTTTTCATGTAACAGTTAAGAGTTACCTGTTCCCATTCACCATTCTTCAGTGCTTAGAGAGCAAATAGGGCATTAAAACACTGAAATTAAAAGCTGATTGAGCACTTGGAGCTGGCTGGCATTCAGGATAAGCACACACACTCTTCTTTTTTTCCTTTCTCAAAAAGAGGTGATCTCCTACTTTGGTTTATTGTACCTTTGTCCCACATCTTTATTTTCAACTAGTAACAGGAAAAGGGTGTGTGTGGAGGGGAAAGGAACAGCAAGGACTATATAATCAGCCTTCTCTCCTTCAACTTCCAGTGAGTGCTCAAAAAAAAAAAAGTAGAAAAAGAACTTTTGTGAGTGTTGGTTTCTTCTTTTTTTAAACAGAGATGCAGCTTACCTGGATAACCTTTTTATTTGCTGCATTTGCTGACTGCTCCAGAGATTTGGCCTTCTTCTTTTCCTTCCTTTTTTCCTTATCAGCAAAAGTACCGCGCATTTTAGAGATGATATCAGAGTCTGTTTTGGCATACTGAATACGCTTTTTAAAACAAAACAAAAGACACAATTTGCAGTTAATAATAGGGGACATTTTCAACCACTTCCATTAACTGTGTTCTACTGTGTATTTACACTTTTTTTTACCCCAGTAACTTCTTACATCAAAAACATTGTTATAAACTGTAGGTATGTGTACAGAACATCTAATCCTCCCAACTTATTCTAAACACAACTACAGAACTATAAAAAAACCTAATCCAAGATGGAAATTACTAATTGTAACTCATTGAAATCAGAAATCTATTCATCTACCAGCAGCTTTTTAACACCTGTCAAGGTAACAGATGTAAAGAGAGATATAAAGACCGAAAATTTTCACTGTTACAAAGTCTGAGAGGAACTAAAATTTTGCAGTGATTTCTCACATCTCGGCAGAAAACTGAGTCAGCAAAACTCTTCTAAAAGAGAAGAGTTAATCCAAACCCTAATCCACCTTAATCCAAACCCAATTGCATAAACTGTGTCAACAGCTGGTTTTCTGACAAAGTGTGCCCAAGTCAGGAGGGTTAAGCAGATTCAGCTCTGACTATACAGACGTGCAATACTACATGGACACACAGCCCTCTTGCTTTTGCTGTCAAGAGACTCTCCCAATACAAAATGACACAGCAGTTTAACATGCCTTCTGTTAGTACTTAGATACAGTATCCATGCTGCAGGCAATAGTTAGAGAGAGAACTTTAAGCTTATGAAGCCTTCATATTTTTGCTTCCTATTGAGTTCTACTGAATGCACAAGTCTTTAAGGGTAACAGAGCTAAGCTTGCACAATTCCTTGGTAAGGATTTCATTAGAGAATCTGAAAGTGTTAACGAAAAAAGCTCATGGCTCAGCAACAGAACTCTTTGTGCTCTCCTTAATACTCAAAACCACAAGCTGAAAGAAAAAAACTATTTCACTGTTCAGGTGAGGGAGCACTAGAACAGGCTGCCCAGAGGAGTTTTGGAGTCTCCTTCCTTGGAGGTCTTCAAGACCCTCCTGGACATGTTCCTATGCCACCTGATCTAGGTGAACTAGATGACCTCTAAAGGTCCCATCCAACACTACCATTCTATGATTCTATTGATGTATGTATTTATCACTGAAATCAAGTGGGCTGCTACACAGGCTTAATTATCCAAACAAGCAACAACATGACAATTGTGCTACTCTGTACATTACCAAGTACACGATCACATTGTGTTTTATCACCAAACACTGTATTTGCTTCACTGAAGTTACACTGTAATTCAGTGATTTGGTTTGGTGATGTGATGCATGCACAAGCAGAACTAGCCATTGATCATTAGTCACATCTGTTGATTTCTGCAGAGATCTTCATTAGTAATTAAGACTCCTCTAGATAAATTAGCTGAAAGCATCTAATTTCAAGAATTACAGAATCAATTTCATCACTTTAGCAGAAGACATAATCAGTAAAATGCAAGTACTTAAGAACTGTAATCCAGCATAGAAAAACACAAAGTCATCACTTAGGAAATCATAACGCTAAGTTCAGCCTCTGTGTAGAACAACTTACCATTGGTTTCCCATAAAATGGAAAGCCTTGTAGTTGTCTCAAAGCATTGGTAGATGATCCAAGTTCTTTAAAAATAACAAAAGCCTGTCCTCTCATCTTCATTGTCTTTAAAGCCACAATGTCGACCACATGACCAAACTGTGAGAATAATGCATACAGGGACCTCTTCAGCTCTGTTGACCACATGAAACAAACAAACAAAAGATTATAACAGTTACACACAAGTGTCTACTTCTCCTGTTTGCTGTTCTTCAGATACAATGTTTTTTTGCCAGCCTCACCCAGCCACATGTAACACTAGTTTAGTCAAACCTGTTGGCATGAGTGCAAGTTTATTTGCCCAATTTTTCTAAGCTGGTGTGTAACACTTGGTTTCACATCTCTAGTATTCAGCTAGTGAAAAGAGTTGTATCATCATCCATTCTATGAAACTAACATTTACAGAGACACTTATTTGTGTTTTTTCATCTACACACACACTCTCACACATTCAAATATGATGTGACAGCCATCAAAAACTGACCAGAAACACAATATTGTAATATGCAGTATGAAAGAGGTATGACTTAAACAACCCAACAAAACAGTAACTACTTAAAGACTAAATCTGAAAACTTTGTAACTGTTTAATCAATGTTTTTTCATATTCTGGGACCAAATGTTTCTGTAGAAGCACACTGCACCTTACAACTGCAATGGATTTATTTTCATTATTGAAAAATCACCTGACTACATGCCAGATTAGATATTAATCTTACTCAATCAAGCTAAATAAGCCCTCTGTAGTGTGTGGCTATTCTACCTCACAGATCTTACTTTGAAATATGTAAAAGTACTGCCTCTTGTGTACTGTTGTATTTATTGCTAATATCAGTCCAGTCACTTTCTCCAGTTGCTCTTGAAGAACTGCAATACTGTACTGTAAAAAAGCTTCCTTATAAAAAATATTTTCCTTACAAATAACTTAAAGAACTGTATTAAAAAAATTAAGTACATTGCATTCATCAGCTTTACAGATAATTTGAACCCTACATTTAAAACAACCATGAAATTTCATAGTGGAGATTTAATAGTTTATAGAGTACTTAGCAGGTGCCAAGTTCAATGTATTCTGAGCCACCCTGACAAGTCAAGAAATAATTTCTCAGCAAAGCTGTTTCCACTTGCAGATCTCTCTGTGAAGCACCCTGAATAAACATTTAGACAGACCCAGTTTGGTCCAGCCACTTGGTTCACAAACAGTAACAAATTACCATGGCAATTTTAGATTATAAGCTAACCAGGAGTATTAAGCAAATGGTTCTATGCAAACACAGAATATACAGCTAGATAAGGGTCAGAAATTTTTGGTTTAGTACACTATGGGGACCTAAAATTCATCAGCATGAAGTCATCTTCCTCTTGAGGGCTGCAGTAAGTGCAAGGCAGCTTCTTGAACACGACGATGCAATAGAGGCTTGGTCATGCCACGTTCACTGTTTCTGCATGGTGCTAAAACTAACAAGGAGCATAAAGAGAGGGCACTGCTGATCACCAAAACATTTGCCAGTCTGTCTGTTAGCATCCAGGAGATATTCCCATTACTCCAATTAGCTACAGAACTGCAGTAGGGAGGCAATGAGAAGCTTCCTTAGAAGCAAAGGCCCTGTCTTACAAAAAGGCTTAAACACAGTGCCGTATGTGTTGATTTTAGCTGCTGCTTCATTA